>JAKWBJ010000273.1:0-162500 GCA_023159175.1 Wohlfahrtia magnifica
GAATACCATCATTAGAAATTATGTAACCTAAGTATTTTATCTCCGACTTCAAGAAATTACATTTATCCAATCTCAACTCCAAACAATTCCTTACCAATTTGTCAAAAACGCCCGTAATAATTTCCAAACATTCATCTATGGTTTCAGTCGCCACCATAATACCATCAAGATTAATCGCCACTTTACCTGCTCTTATCTCATAATTTAATATTCTACTAACACAATATTCTACTAATCAAGCCAAACGGCATTCTCAAAAATTCCTACTGTTCCATAGGTGCTACGAAAGAGGTATATTTCTCGGCCCATCATTCACTTTCACATGATAAAATGCGCTCTTCAAATCAGTAAAGAAAAATAACGTGTAACAGCCTATCCAATAAATCATCAATAAGTGGTAATAGAAAATTATCGTTACATGTGTTGCTATTCAACTCCCTGTAATCAACACATAGCCTAAGCTCTCCACTCTTTTTCCTAACCAAAACTATTGGAGAAGCATATTCAGACATACTTGGCCCGATAATTCCCTTCTCTAATAAATCATCTAAAATTTCCTGAACATTATATTTTTCACCATAGGAGAGTCTTGACGGGGAGCAGCTAAATTTCTAAAATTAATCCTAATCACCCATTCAACTTCAGGTTTATCGGGACGTTTGCAGTTGAAGTAACAATCTTCAAATGTTTTTTGAAATTTTTCTTCGAATTCATTAGATACATATTCATTACCCAGAACAAAACTTTCATTTTCTATTTCAATATTTATTATATTTTCGCATTCTTTTTCATAATGTGTTTTCAATCTGAAATTTGCTTTATTTAAAAAATTATGTCTTAAAACACTGGATAACTCATTTTCCCATTTGAAACTACTAATAACTCAATGTTAATTGTTATAACCTCAACTTTTCCTTTACAATAAGAGGACTTTCATTCAAGCCGAAATACTTATAATTAATATTATTCTCACTTGTCAAAAAACTAGGCAGTAGGCTGATGGAACTACCAGTATCTAATAATGTTCCTGAAGAAGAATTAAACCTAAAATAATTATTTATAAAATCTACATTTTTACGAAAATAAAAATGCTAAAGACGAAATCCAAAACTCAACACATCAGAGACTTATTATGAGGTTTTAGCTATAAAATTTATTTCTTGTGCCAAGGCTTAATAACTGGTAAAATTACCTGTACTAATTAAGAGTCCGATTACTTTTTGTGTTTATAAAGTTATTTTAGACCATTTGAATTAACGTATATAAATCGAAGATGCGTGTCTGTACTAAAACATTCGAAACTAATGATGAAAGACTATAAAAAGATGGCGCATTGCGGCTGGCGAGTTAGTGATCATTTGACTGTCAATAAGTAAAGTTGCGTTCAGGCGTAAAGTGTTGTATAAGCGAATTACTGTGTTAAGACACAGTGTATAAAAGTTACAGTGGAATTAATAAAAAAGAGATAAACGGTAAAACAACAAAGTAGAGTTTTATTTTATTTTAGTGCAATATAAACGAACTCAAACATTTTAAAAAGCTTAAAACGTAACAATATTAATAAGTCATATATATACTGTCATCCTTGCCGCCGTTAATATGGTGTATGGTCTGTATTAGGTCGCGCTTGTTGCCGGCTCGAACATCTTTTCTTTTGCGATAGGCTGCAGCAAGATGATCCATTTCACCGCACACAAAACACGCTCCGGACTCCCTCTCCGGCTTACGACATTCATTGGCCATATGCCCCATTGAGTTGCAAATGTAGCAGCGAGTTTGTTTTACCTGTGCACCACCATCCACTCCGTTGTTTTCTTTAAAATTAACAACCGGTGACTTTTCTTACCGTATCTTGTTAAACGAATACATATGTTCCTCAGTTTTAAAGCCTTGCATTTTTGCCTGAGTTTGTAACATGTAACTTGGAATACCTTCAGTCAAATATTCTACCGTTTCGTCGTCCGGTATGTCTACTTTGTTATCCAAAACACTTTTCGGGTAATATTCTCGAAAAGATTCACCACGTGGCCACTTCCGTTGTACAAACTATCTTCATAGCTAAAGACGACTTGAATGATATCCAAAAATTTGCTTTATTTCCTTTAGTATTTCGTCGACTGTCGTTTTCATTAAATTTGACTTCGAGTAGAACCAATCAAGTTCCTTTCCTTTTAATTTGTTTGAAATTAACGCGCGCATATTATTTTCATCGAAGTCAAAAGCAGACTTAATATTTTTTAATTTAATTTCCCAATGCTCAAAACTTACATTTTGGCCTGAGAACCCTGCCACTAAATTAAAATTCTTTTCGGCTTTACTTTGTATATCTGTGCTAAATTTTTGCCCCTTGTTTATTTTCAGTACTTCTGACGTAGAATTTCATTTTCTTTTCGTTCAAGTTCTATTCCTTTTTCCAGCAGTTTTATTTTTCTTTTAAAATTTTCCATTTCATTCTTCAGTACAACTATAGTTATTTCATTGTTTCTCATTCCTTTACATTTTAAACATTCGCTGCTGTAATTTACTAAATTCTTTTATTCCACTTCTCCTAAATTTTCACTCTCTTTAGATTCACACAACTTTATTTCTTTTGTTCTATAAGTAACATCGTTGCTATTTTCGCTCTTTTCAATTTAATTTTTTCTGGACAATTGTAAATACGCTCCTCATTTGCGCTCATATTCTGACTTTCAATTTTTTTGTTGCTTTCGTTTTTAGATATCTTCACATTGTTTTCTTTTTCGTTGTCTTGCTTGTTTTTTGCAACTGTACCGGCTTCGCTTACGTTTTTTTGTAGTTGTTAATTTCTTAATTTTTGCGACCGTTATCCGATACATTTTTGTTGCCATTGACAATAAATGGTATATTGTTGTTATTATTATTTCCTCCATTGCTGTGTTCTATGCTATTTGCACCTTCCTCATCGTTACCGACAATGGTGAGCTGATCAAAATCATCCACTGCTTTATCTTCCTCGTCGCTGTACATGCAACTTTCATTTGTGGGAGTAATACCACGTAGGTCTGCTGGAACGCTAAGCAAACGTAAAATGAGCTCCTTTTCTGTTTCCATCACTTTTAATGCTGATGGATCGCAGCCAGCCTTTTGACTATTTCACAGTGCATTTATTTAAATAGTTGGAGTCGAAGGGCATCATGGTTTATCCCACTTCTGATGTTGTAAGAAAACACAACCACACAATATTTTTTTAATTTCATATAATATACTTGTATATCACACGATGTTCACTTTGCAACTGACTCTAATAAATTATACTTATAACTATGAATACAAAATATCCAACAATGCCAGACTAAAAAAATACAAATCAAGGGTTACCACCGCCTACACAAGAAATAAGGGTCGCTAAAATATGGCTTGAAAAGATGAAGCAGAATTAAGACCAGCATTCTTTAAAAATGTGGTATTTTTTGCATAAAATAGTATTTTACAAAAAAAAAAAACGCTATTGCTTAAAGTTTTCGAGATATTTGCACAAAAGGCAAAGTTATCCGATGTACGCAATTTTTAAATATATAAATATCTCAAAAACTAAAAGCGATAGACAATTTCTAGTGTCATTCAAATTCAGCAGATAAAACGAATTTAAAAGCATGCCAAAAACATTTAGAAAAGTGTACTTTAGTACCAGTGTCTCAAAGAAAAAAGAAATATTTTTTTCCTAAGGAAAATACACAATTTTTTTACCTGCCACTATGTTTTCATTAATATCTCAAGATTCAATCAACTCCCTATTCTGAAAATTTAAACTTAAGTAGAATAAAAAATCTGTATGTATGTTTTTTGTAAAATTTTCAAAATAGCGCTTTTTGAGATATAGCTTTCCAAAACTAAAGCTTTAATCAATGATCTTTGACCTTTATTTAAAAAATGTGGAGTGCTATTTTAAAGGTGTTTTCATGTTAGAGGGCGAAGTGTAAAGAATACAACCCTGCATATTTTAATTTTCTATTTTACTTTATACTATTCTTCTTTTTGTGCTATTATATTGTTAATCTCTTCATTCTATCGTTATCCTTCAAAGCAAATAAAAGACGCTTAAAATTAGCGCTGAAAGAAAAGGTTTTTGCGTTTTATTTCTTATATTTCATTACCTATTATTTGGTTATGGGCCCAGAAAAACGTGCTCATATTTCGAAGAGTATATAGAGTTCGGATATACGCATTGAACCATTAAATGCGGAAAACTACGACACATGGAAGCTTCAAATGAAAGCGATTTTGGTCAAAAATGATTTTTGGTCATATGTAGATGGCACAATTGTTTGCCCTCAGGCAGAGGCTGAAGCTGCTAAATGGAGGCAATTTGACCAAAAGGCATGTGCGGACATCACGTTGTCCATAGCTCCTTCAGAGTTAAATCAAATTACGGCATGCCAATCATCAAACGCAATGTGGACAAAACTGAAGGAAATTTCCGAATCCAAGGGACCAGCAAGAAAAGCCACACTTTTAAAACAAATTGCGTTGGCACGAATGGAAGAAAATCAGACTGTCAGAGATCATCTAAATAATTTTTTCGATGCAGTCAAAAAGTTAAAGGTAATCAATGTTATAGTAGGAGACGATTTACTTGCTGTATTGCTATTATACAGTCTTCCTGCGTCATATGAGACATTCCGATGCGCCCTAGAGACAAGGGATGAATTGCCAACGCCAGAGATGTTGAGAGTAAAAATTTTAGAGGAAAGCCAATCACGTAAAGCAAATGAAGAGAGAACGGGGCAAAATGCATTGTATGTGAAAACAACTAAAGGATGGCAGCAATAATTCAAAATCAAATAAAGTCGATCCAAAACGTAATGGTCATAAGAAACAGTCAACGAATTGCTACAGGTGCGGTAAGGCGGGTCATTTTGCACGAAACTGTAAGACCAAGAATATTGAGAGACAACCCGGTACCGTTGGCAATCAGCAGTCAATGTTTAACACGGTAGAGGCGGCATTGTTTTGTGCAAAGAAAGAAAGTAGCTACTGGTGTTTAGACAGCGGTTGTACTACCCATATGAGTGCCACCAAGGACGACTTTAACGAATTTAAGCCATTGAACAGAACGTTAAATTGGCAAACAACAGCGAAACAAATATATCTGGAGTGGGCAGTGTCAACATTTAAGTGAAAAGAGAAGGTTATGGATCAAGAATCAGCTTTGATGAGGTAATGTATGTTTCGGATTTAAGGACAAGTTTGCTGTCGGTCTCTAAAATTACAGATAAAGGCTTTGATGTATTATTTCATCGTGTTGGCGCTGATATTATGAAAAATGGCGATCATTTGTATACAGCCAAGAGAATTGGCAATCTGTTTTATTTAAAAGACAAGACTGAAGTTGTAACGGTAGCCGAAATTAAACCTGTAACATAGACAGGTGGCATTATCGTATGGGACACCTTAATAAGGCTGACTTGAAGTTAATGATCCGGAAAAATTCAGTCGATGGTATACCGTCCATAAAGGGGGAGAAAATGTCTCCATGCGAAATATGCTTGTCACAGAAGCAGACGCGAAAACCGTTCCCAAAATGTGTCAACAACAGAACATCAGATATACTGGAAATTGTTTATAGTAACGTTTGCGGTCCCATGTGATATAATTTGCTATTGGGGGCAAGATATTTTATTACATTTATCGACGATCATTCACGATATTGTGAGGTGTTTTTCTTGGCACATAAGTCGGAGGCACTTAATACCTTTAAGAAATATAAAAATACCGCTGAAAATACCACAGGAAAAAAAATAAAGTATCTTCAGACTGATAATGGAACGGAATAAGTCAACAATGAATTTAACAAATATCTAGAAACTTGTGGTACAAAAAGGCGTCTGACTGCCCCTCATACACCCCAACAAAACGGCACATCCGAGAGAAAAATAGAACACTTGTTGAAATGGCTAGGTGTATGCTGTCAGATGCGAGAATGGCTCAAGAATTTTGGGCGGAAGCTATTAATGCAGCATGTTACATAAGAAATAGATGTCCGACGAAGTCACTTAAAGGCAAGGTTCCACTTGAAATTTGGGCACAAAGAGCACCAAGAGTTACCCATATGAGAACGTTTGGATCAAAAGCATTCGTTTTGATTAAAGACAAATCGAACGGGAAATTTGATTCCAAATCACAGAAATGTGTATTGGTCGGATATTCAGCTGAAGCAAACGCTTATCGTTTGTGATCCCCCAGTAAGCAATATGTAATAATAAGTCGTGACGTTAAGTTTTTGGACGAGATGTATTTTAAAGATGAAATCGATGGTAGTGGAAATGACACTAAGACCATTGAACTTCACAATTAAACAACCCATCGATGATGAAAATAAGAGCGTGCAAACAAGTCCGAATAATAACGGACATGAGGACGTTACACGTTCGAGAAGACCTGGTTTGCGGCCTAGAAAAAATCGTAGATATCAATATGAGGATAAACAAGACACCGGCGCATCAGATGAAAATGAGCTATTTGAAGATTGTGAGACAGCAAATATAATCATGATAGGTGATCCAACGAATATAAATGAATCTCTGGTTGGAAAAGATCAAGAAGCATGGGTTTGTGCCATTAAAGACAAATAACACAAATTAATAGCACCTAGGATATAGTAGAAAGACCAAAAGAACGAAGGGTTATCAGTAGCCGTTTTGTATTTCGTACCAAAGATGATGGCCGGAAAAGAGTAAGACTGGTAGCAAAGGGTTGCTCGCAACGCCCAGCCGAGGACTACGATTTAACGCATTCCCCAGTGGTAAAGTCATCGTCTATTGGATTTCTGGCCGCGTTATCCACAAAATTGAATCTAAGGATACATCAGGTGGATGTGGTCACGGCGTATCTAAATGGTGAACTCAGACAAGATGTTTTTATGCACATTCCTGAATATTTGACTGAAGTATTGGCAAAATTGAAAAGTTGTTCATATGTTGGAACATCAAATATTAAAGGTAACAGAGCTAGAGAAAGCGCCGTTGAGTGGCTACAGAAAATTAAGGAAGCAAAAACCCCGTTTGTAGACTAAAAAAGGCGTTATATGGACTTCGACAGTCAGACTTAGAATGGTATCGAAAACTTACCACCGAATTAGAGAAAATATCATTAATGGCATCCAAATGTAATCCCTGTTTATTCTTATCACGCAAGAACGGAAAATTCTTGATGTTGGAAATCTACGTGGATGACGTATTGTTAGCATCCGACGATGATAATTGGGTGAGTGATGTTAAAAGATACCTTACGAAGTGTTTTGAAATGAGAGACATGGGCCACGTTAAGTCTTGCCTCGGTATACAGTTTAGGCAAGACCTGAGTAAACATCAAATACATCTGAGCCAGGAAAACTATACTAGGGAATTATTGCATAAGTTTTCTATGGATAATTGTAAGCCTGCACAGACTCCTATGGAGGCGAATTTGAAATTGGAGAAGTCTACTGCTTCGGAGGAAGTTATGAAGGCTTATCCATATCAGAGCTTAATTGGCGCACTCATGTATCTCTCTGTGATGACACGCCCAGACATCGCCTACGTCGTTAATTTTTTAAGTCAATTTATCTCATGTTATGATTTGGAGCATTGGAAGGCAGCCAAAAGAGTTTTGAGGTACCTTAAGGGCACATCGCGTTTGGGTTTGTTATATCAGAAGGACAGTTTTGATTTGTTTGTTGTTGCGGATGCAGATTGGGGTGGAGATCCCGTGGACAGACGTTCTTACTCGATATATGCTTTCATACTTTCTGGGGCAGCTATCAGCTGGCAGGCGAGAAAGCAAAGAACGGTAGCCCTATCTAGTACTGAGTCTGAGTATTTAGCTTTGTCTGAAGCTACTAAAGATAGTGATATCGGTCTTGAACAGAGTTCAGTGAGACTTTATAACGACAGTCAAAGTGCTCAAAACCTTGCGAAATCTTTCGGATATCACCAGCGCACTAAACATATCGATGTTCGGCATCACTTTATAAGGGAAAAGCTTAACCATGGTGATATTGAATTGTTATATCTGCAGACAGAGGAGACGCCGGCTGACATATTAACTAAAGCTGTCCCCATTCAGAAACATCCTTCCTGTACTAATGGCCTTGGAGTCATTGCGTCAACTTGAGCATTCTTCCCACTTCGAGGGGGCGTGTTAGAGGGCGAAGTGTAAAGAATACAACCCTACATATTTTAATTCTTTATTTTACTTTATATTATTCTCCTTTTTGTACTATTATATTGTTAATCTCTTCATTCTATCGTTATCCATCAAAGCAAATAAAGGACGCTCAAAATTAGCGCTGAAAGAAAAGGTTTTTGCGTTTTATTTCTTATATTTCATTACCTATTATTTGAAACCTAACTTACATCTGCATCTTGAGTACCTTTCGAGACTTAACCCTAGAAAACTAAACCTTTTTTCAACGTTTTAAACTAAACCTCACCTGTGATGCTTCTTTTTCTTTAAACACCTGTTTTTGTGGTTTTTATTGAAAAAGTCGTTTATATATAAATAGTGGCATATTAAAATGTAAAATAAAAAAATAATCCATTAAATTGTTACTAGAAGTCATTAAAATACAAATTTAAAAACAGCAACACAAAAACATACAAAAACAAAAATTTTTTAAAAACTTAAAAGAACTAAATTTACATTTTTCTTATAGCTATTTCTACTGTTTCATTAAAACTAAAAAGTTTAAACATGTCATTTACACCCTCTTTTGTATATATAGTAATTAGATCTTCCCTTCTTTTCAACGTCACATTGATAGCAATTTGGAGATCGATGTTCTAGATAATATATTTTATAGCATTTTGCTCAATAATAAACGTTCATACGCTTCTTCCTTGATATACAGAGCTCCTACATATATAAAACCATCAAGATTTAAAATAATTTTGTTAAAAAAAAATAAAATTAAATTAATGAGAACGTGTAGTCAGAAATAGTACTTTAATACTAAACCTCGCCTCACAGGTAACACGAAGTAGTATGTATCTCCGTAACAAAAAACCTTTGTGCAATGAACTTCTTCTCATAAACTCACACGATAGATTAATGCGTCGGCTTGAAACATTGTGCTGTTACTTGCACTCGATCAGAACGAAACACTTAACAACGGTATTCGGTGCACCTCACAGGCAGGGTTTTGTTTTATAGTGTTAAACGATTTTCCCCAAAAAAAAAATAAAAAAATACCCTCCCTAATATATATATGTATATATGTATACCATAAAATATTTTCTTTTTTCAAGATTCTAACCGTTTTTGCCATCTATTTGTCTTTATAAAGAAACTGTTAAGACGGCCATCGATATATATACTGATATGTACGATAATACATATTGTTACGTTTTAACATTTTTAACACGTTTGAGTTCTTTTTAATTGCGTTAAAATAAAATTAAACACCACTTTGTTTTTGTGTTACAGTTTTATTTTTCACACTTTTATTTTTATACAGTTTATCTTAATATAAGATTCGTTTATATAATCCTTTTTATAACGCCTAAATACGACTTTACTTTACGACAGCCAAACGATAACTCTGTTACGTAGGTAAAGCAGCCTCCTATATACCTAATTGGCTACTGCTTGGAAAGTTCCGGAAATATCTTAAACGCTCTCATATCCGCTATCTGTTAATTAACATGTAAGATTGTGTTACCCAAAGATGGTTGAATTGGCAGTGCTGCCAAATATGCAAAGAAGTACGGCATTGATAGGGTGACACATCTATCTTTCTTCCCATAGCTCACCAGTCGCTCTGGATATACCACTGATCGCGGGCTATTGCTTTTCTATATTCTGTATATCACATCGCTTAACATTTTGACTACTTTATAAGTCTATCACAGTTAGTTTGCAGCTTGAGAGATAATCCTTTCCTCCCCTGTGGGTTGTAGAGTAGAACCAGTTGTTCCTCATGGAAGCCCTCCGTATTTGCTCCACGATCATATCTGGCTTTCATTCTATCGCTGACCATTTTAATTCGTAAGCGCACAAATTTGTGAAGTTCATTCAGGCTTTTTTTTCAGCGTATGCTGCATTCCATTCTACATTCTACACCAAACTCTAAGTCACCAGGTAATTTTAGCTCAGTCTCAAATATAATCTTGGCAGGTGATCTAGATGTTGAGACATGGACAGCTAATCGCTACGCCAGTAGAAACTTCGGTAGGTGTTCGTCCCAATCATTCTGATTATCGCTCACTACTTTTCGTAAGTATTCCTCCAGAGTTCGATTATCGTTCTACCATTTCATCAGACTGTGGGTGAAGCGGCGTTGTTCGATTCTCCTTAACACCGTATATCTCACACATTACTTTGAATAATGCAAACTCGAAATTTCCACCCTGATCGGAATGTAGCTCTATTGGAACCCCATAACGGCATACCCAGTTCTTCACAAAACGCTTACAATTGTATTCGCCTCTTGATTGGATGTGCCATGCATTTCTGGCCATTTGCTGAAATAATCCATCACGACGAGAACATAACGATTTCCGGAATTACTCACAGGAAAAGGGCTTTCTACATCCATTGCTATCCGCTAGGATGGTGCGCCCGATTTATATTGTTGCAACTGGCCTCAGCTTCCTCTCACTGGACCTTTAGCTGCAATACACTTTTTACAGTTTGCTATCCAATCTGCTACTGCTTGCTGACATCCAACCCAATAAAACATTGTTTTAGTTTTTCCAGAGTCTTTGTTACCCCAAGATGCTCTCCGCTTGCTTCATTATGGAATTCATTTAAGACTTCTTTCAGATACTGTTTTGCTATCTGCACTTTCTGAGAGAGCATCAGCATATCCGTGTTTTGTGCCACTTCGTTGTTCAGTGCTAAAGTCATAAGCCTGGAGGCGATCAATTCAACGTGCCAGCTGTCCTTCAGGGTTCTTAAATTGCAGCAGCCATCTCTGTGCAGAATGATAAGTATTGAGTTGAAAATGTTGATCATATAGGTAGTTATGAAAATGTTTTATGCATTCCAACACTGCCTGTTGCTCACGTTGACTCACACAATAATTCCGTTCAGGCTTTGACAGCGTGTGGCTATAGTAGCCTACGACTTTCTCTGTTCCATGGACCACCTATAAAAGTACACAAACAATACCATTCCACTGGCATCACTGTCAAGGATGAATTTTTCACCTGGGTCTGGATACGCCAAAACCGGTGCAGCACACAATAGGTCTTTTAGTCTTTGGAACGCCTTTTCTTGTGACCCCCCTCAATGATGTGCCTTAGATTTTTTGGTGAGCTCATGTAAGCTTGCTGCCACGCTCGCAAAATTTGGCACGAAGTGTCTGTAATATGTGCAGAGTCCCAAAAAGCTATGTAATTCATGAAGATTCTGGGAGCGAGGCTAGCCCCTTACTGCTCGTATTTTATCTTCATCCGTTGAAATGCCATCTGCAGTAACTTATTTAAACAAAATTTATATGTATACTTACACTATAATAAACAAAAAGTAATAAATACAATTAATTATACACAGTCTCATAAAGGGGCTCTCAAGTATATTAAATGTAATTACATTCTATATTATAATTTTAATTATAAATATTAAGCTTTTGTTGTTATATAAAAAAACATTTATAATATAATAATTGTACAAGAAAAAGTTGAAAAAACGTAACTTCAATATTGAGTTAGATAAAAAAGAAAAAAAACTGGTATAGAAGTAAAACAAAAAAAGGCTATTCAGTGAGCCACCAATATTTTTTAAAGTTTATATTCAGTTTTTTATTTTTATTTCTAGTACGAGTATATATAAAGGGTCCGCCAAATAAATTTTTTTTTTTTTTTTTTTTTGAAAAAAAACTACTGAATATTTTCTCAAATTTCTTTTTTTATTTGAAAGTACAATCCTTCCGGTTAATAATGGAAAATAATTTCATTCAAATGGCTGCCTCGGCTGGCAATGCAGTAGCCTACACGATCGGTCCAATTTTTAATTCTTCTTTATCGATTGTGTGCAGCTGTATTTCACCAATGGCTTCAGGTCAATTGCTTGTTGGCGTAACACTTATCTTTGACGGCACCCCACAAATAATAGTCCAACGGTGTCAAATCGCAGCTCCGAGGTGGCCAAACACCATCAGCTCTGCGGCTGATAATGCGATCTTCAAAAACAGGGCGCAAAACATCGAGTGTAGCTTTGGCTGTGTGGCACGTAGCGCCGTCCTGTTGAAACCAATTGTTGCTAATATCCTCCTCTTCAACTTTTGTGAACAAAAATTCGTTCAACATGGCCCGATAACGATCGCCATTGACTGTAACGGCCACTCCTTGCTCATTTTCGAAGAAAAATGGCCCAATTATGCCTCTGGACCAAAATCCGCACCAAGCAGTGACTCGTCTTTGGTGTATCGACTTTTCAATGTATGCATGCGGGTTTTCTGTGCCCCAAATGGGACAAATTTGCTTGTTTACATACCCGCCAAGATCATCAGCTTCATCTGAAAAGATGATTTTTTTTTTGGCAAAATCGGCATCTTCTGTAAGTCGATCGCAGGCCCAGATTCCCAGCGTTGTTCAAGCGTATACACAACCATATTCGTTAAGCGGAAGGATAAAACTAATTATCTGTCAAATCAGACATGAGCTAAGTGTTACCATTCACGAAATAAGCACTAGTTGGAAAAAAAAGCGTTAGATTGCGGACCCTTTACTAGAATCAAATCTGAGATTGTCAGTTGTTAGTCGATTGTTATGTATTGATTTAATATTGGCTCTCCCATGTATGTGGTAAAATACAGGTACACCAAATTCGTCTTGCATAAATCCATACTTATCAAGATATTAGAAGGCCTTTAGTGGCACGTATCCAGTATGTAAACATTTTGCAATATATTCCTCATTAGTGTAATAAGGTGCCATAATTAAATTGTTGTCGCCACATTCGGTACTTCTAATTATATGGTTTCTTATTAAACTTAGAATAAAATTATCGATTCTGCACAATTTTGCCCTATTATACAATTTCCTGTTTGAAATATACTTCACATAGTTACTATCTGTCGATCTATAAATATCCATACAAGCTCTCAAGCATTTTCTTTCAAAGATTCTGTATTTCTCCATATATGATGGGGAAATGTTGAACCATATTTGGCAAATATAAGTTAAGATAGGGCGAATTAAGAACTGGTACATAATTACTTTTACCCTCGATTTTATGTGCTTTGAGAAAAACAATATATTATATTTGAAGAAAGCATTTCTGGCCTTAATAATTAGCTTATTATTGTGGTAAATAAAATATAAGAATTTATCTAGATAAACGCCTAAATACCTTACAACTTCCCTATTGGGTATATTTATATTATCACTGGATCTAATACAAAAGGATTTCCAATTCTTTCTAATATTATAATTACATTTTCCACTGGCGGGCGAAAAAGTATAGTCTCACATTTATCAGCATTTATCTGCAATTTCCAATCAGCCGCATATTTTGCACCATGTTAAAGTAATTTTCGAAGTTCTCATTAATCTTTGTAATATTATTATGATATCATCAGCAAAGCCTATAATATTTACAATCTTATTATAAAAGATCATGTAAAAATAAATTAAAAAGAATTGGGGAATTTACAGTGCCCTGTTGTAAAACATTCACCATAGTAAATTTCCTTTTGTTTCCATTATAAACTAGAAAGGATCTGTCCTTCAACATATTATGTAAAAGAAAAACTAAATGCATAGGAAATTTGTATTCCAATAGTTTGTATATTAAACCGGAAATCTAAATACTATCGAATTCTTTCTCAAAATCAATCAAACAAGCTGCCGTGTACATAGATCTGTTCAAATTCCAGTGTATATCCGATACCAGTAACTGCATGGCAAAGACCGTTCAGTGCCCATATTTAAACCCGAATTGTTTATCGCTAATTAAATTGTTTCTTTTGCTATGTTCCACTATATTATTGTCGACGCATGCTTCAAATATTTTACTTATATTCGGGAGTAAACCAATTGCTCGCAAATTTCCAGAGTTACTGGTATCCTTATTTTTCTTTGGTAGAACTACAGCCTTTGCTACTTTCCACGCTTGAGGGAGATATGAATTATTAAGCATGTTGTTAAAAAGGGTAAGGTATTCTATAATAATTTCCTCAGGAATACGCTTCAAGATAATGTTGGGAATGTTTTCAACACCTGAAGATATTTTATTTCTTAGGTGACTGAAGATGTAAATGAGTGTGTCCTTAGTTATAAAAAACGCATTATTTATTTCATTAGCCTTTTTGAATGTGTTTAATATAGTAAGGATTGATTCATTGTACTCATACTCAGATTTGTGTTCTAAAAATCTGGAGAAACAATTATCAATTTCAATATGAAGATTATTATCAAGATCAATCTCTTTATGAGAGTGAACTGATTCCAAAAAGGCACCAATTACATTTAATTTTTGATCATCATCCTTCACCAAGTAGTCATTACTAACACTCTCTTTTTCCATGTCGGCAGGACTTATTCCTGAATTTTTTAACCAACTTTCCTTTCCCTGGGGGAGTCTAATAAAATCTATATTGCATGAATGTATTGATCTAAATTGTTTTCTCACTTCACTAAACATATTTTTTGGATCAAGATGATCAATATTTTTTAATTTGGCCTGAAAATGATTATTAACTGATAAGTAAAGGTTATCGAATATAAGTTTTCCACTTAATTTTAATTTAGTTTTCAATAAACTGAGTTCTACATCCGACAAGGAATATTCCAAACGATTATGTTTCTTGATAATTGTTACAATTTTGCTCTTTTCTAAATGTAATTTTTTTATAACTGGGTTTGTAGATTTCGCAAAAGAATAATTTCCCTTAAACCTTCGAACCAACTTATCAATAGAATAATTTATAACATCCTCTAGTCTCACAAATAAAAATCCATCTCGGAATTAGACAAATTTCTATCGTTCGGAATTGTTTCGTATTTGCCTAATATATACAAAATATGTTTACTAAATCTTTTCCAATTAGTCCTTCTAAAATTGTATTTAAAATTGGATTTTTCCTTAATGAATGTTAGAGGACTATCGTTTTCTGCACCCAAAACTGTTATTTGCAGTGCATTGTGATCACTGTCATAATCAACTGTTTTGAGGCAATTAAGCGAATTGTTCTTCCTATGAATAAGCAAACGAGAGTCGGCCAAACACAAGTCTAAGTAGGAACCGCAGCGTGGATATGAAGGTAAACTGGAAGCATATAAGGCGCATCTAAATGTTATCTCATTAGATGACAACCAGTCTTTTAATTTGTTCCTTTTACATTATGCGAACTATTTCCCCAGTCACTGTGCTTACAATTAAGATCCCTGCCAGTAAACAGAAATGGTTTTGGTTCTGTAACTCTAGGGATTGAAAAAGCTGAAGCAATTCAGAATTAAATATATTGCCATCGCCACCGGAGGAGTAATAAGCTGGTATAATAAACAATAATTGGTTAGCTAGCATTGTAATCTTAATCACTCCAGCTTCTAGCCTTTAAAGGAACTAATAGTGCTATTGGTGAATTTGATACCATTTTTTATTAAAATTGCAGTGCCACCACCAGCTTTTGCATTCTACCTATCTTTACGTACCATAGAGTAGTTTCTGAAGTTCATTTTATGTCTTAAATTAAGTTAAGTCTCGTTTAATAGTAGTAGCTCAGGGTTATACTTATTAATTAAGTTACTTAAATCTAGTCTTCTTTTTAAATTTATTAAAGAATTAACATTAATTTCGAAAATATTAATTTTTTTTTACAGTAACGTCAGACATTTCGATTAGTTAGTTTCCAAAATTGTAAAAATTGTATCTATTAAAGATACTTCTAATTGTAGTTGTTTATTTAGGTTTATAATTTGGTTTTATAAATTTTGCATAGAATGGCTTAGTTGTTCTAGTGCAACATGAATAGCGTTTGTATTGTTTCCGTTTTGAAAATTATTCATTTTGACCATGTTAACAAAAGTCGTTTTCTCGTTCCCTTAAATTGATGTGTTTTTAGCTCGAATCGGTGATAAATGTTGTCTTTTGGCACGTAATTTTTGCTGTAATTCTTTACACTTTTCACATCCTTTGTACGATACTGGGTGGCAGTATTTTTTACACAGGAAACAGCTTTTCTTTCTCATTCACAGGTACCTTTTCCAGGGAACATTCTCCAAAATCATGCATTTCGTTGCATTGAACGCATATATGAGGTAGGAAACAATTAGACGCACTATGGAAGAAACTCTGACAATTTCTGCATTGGGTGATTTCGGGTTTTCTTAGGAATTCCCAACGGATGCACCAATACAAAAGGCCCTTAATTTTTTTGAGTTCGTTAACTTTACTTTCATTACTTACTTGAACTAAATATATTGGCAACTTGTATCCTTCATTAGTTAATTTCTTTGTTGTGAATGTGCTAACCTTGATAAATTTTAGATTTTTGCATTGGAATTTACATAATTCATCAAAAATTTCATTTTCATCAATATCGGCACTGAGACCTTTGACATATGTAAAAAATTTAGTTTTACTTTTTTGTAAATAGGCCTTCACCCTAACATTATAGTTGTCACGAACACTGAGATTTTTTTACTACTAAATTCTTTTATTTTAAATTCTGATATTTTAAGGGCATCTCTAACAAATTTTTTAAGTTCGTTTAGTTCTACGTCAAAAATAATGAGAGGTGGAACTTTAGTATAAGAGTTTTTCCTTCGTTTATCCGAATCATTATTTATTAAGTTTCCTTTATTTGCATTTAATTCTTTATTTGTATTTTTGATGGAGACGGCGCGAGAAGATGTTGCTGGTTTATCGCTCTCTTGCACATGTTCTTCAATTATTTTAAATTTTCTTCAACACAATTTACATCATTATCAAGTATTGAATAATAATTGTTTTTAAGTTGTTTTGACATTGTTACATTTCTCATTTCATTTTCTTACATGTTTTTTCTACTCTATTGTAATTTTTGATACTTCATTTATGTTTTTATGTACAATTAGCGAATCAGAAATGGAGATAAATGTTCGTAGGAGAAACAACAATGCGGCGAATGTGCTTAACAAACAATTGCACATTGTACAATAAATCAATGGATTACCGCTAGACGTCCGTCTGTAAAGACAGTCACGATTTGTCTCCTGCAGTAACTAGATGCCATAAATAATATACCTGTTTTTGGAACAATGCACAGTCTTTGGGCCTAATTTTAGTCCAGCCATTGATATTCGTTGCAGAACTTCTGCCAGGTTCTTGAGGTGTTCGTCGAAAGTTCTGCCCATCACTATTATGTCATCGAGGTAAACCAGACAAATCTTCCAATGAAGCCCTTTAGTACGCGCCCCATGAGCCTATCGAATGTGGCCGGTGCATTGCAGATCCCAAATTCCCAAGTTTTAAACTGCCATAAGCCACCGTTTGCACTGAAAGCAGTTTTGCCTTATACTTGTCTGCGATTTCTACCTGCCAATACACGCTTTGTAGATCCAATGTAGAGAACCACTTCGTTCCAGCTAGCGTGTCATCGATTCTTGGTAGCGGTTAGCCGTCTTTTTAGTGACATCGTTCCGCTTTCTGTAGTCTATGCAAAACCTTGTTCTGCCATCTTTCTTTTTAACTAGGACTACAGATGAGCTCCAAAGGCTCGATGATAGTTCAATTACACCACTCTTCTCCATTTCATTGACCAGCTCCTTAACCTCATTACGCTTCGCCAGAGGAATACTTCTTGGTGCCTGTTTTATCGGTCTTGCTTCTCCAGTATTAATTTCATGTTTGACTATAGTTGTTCTGGGTTGATTTTTATTTTTCGTGGCGTATACGCAGACATACCTCTTTAGAATCTTTTTGACTTTATTTCTTTCTGAAGCTGCTAGATGACCCGCTACCCATTTCTATACATTTTCGTCAAACACCTGTCGATCCTTGGCTGATATATTGGCAGGTTCCGGCAATTGTTCGCCGCTTATTACCGCCTCTACTGGAGCACATTCGCCTACCTCGAAGTTTTTACAAATGAATTCAGCACTCTCACCTGGACTATTCTTTCTTTGTTGGATTTATCGAGGACCTTTGCTGATAACAAGTCCGTCTTAATATCTGCTGACTCTACTAACCACAAGCGGTTGTACTCACAATCTCCCTCCATGAGCGCCCATATCAATGACTCCGTCTGAGTTGGTAGTTTTTTTTCTGTTTGACAGCAACTACCCTTTTGTTGTGCACTTGATGCTGGTGTCCCACGTCAAGAGTTATATCTACATTACGCCAACTTATTATCTGTTGCGCCATATTCAAATTGATGCCATGAACTGTCACAAAATCGGCACCAATGATAACCTCGTCTACAATATCGACGACAATAAAAATATGGCTTACAGTAATGTTCGCTATAGTCACCTCCACCTCAATTTTTCTGTAGACGGTGGCAGACTCTCCAGTAGCTGTTCGTAGTCTGATATTATTGAGTACCTCACATTTCCCTTCACTATATCAGATCTAATGATATACTGTGTAGCACCGGTGTCTATAGTGAAGGTATGTTGTCTGCTATTAATGTACCCACATACTGTAAGGTTACTGTTATTTTTTTGCATCACTGATATGGAGATTGTGGGGCCCTCGCTTGTGGGAGCTTCCTCTTGCCCCTCAGCGCTGGCTCGTTTTAGTTTAACGGGAACTCTTTCGTTGATTGATGGTGGTTGGCTCGTTTGTTATTTAAAACAAATACATATTGGTACCATCAACTTTTAACATCTTCTTTTTCTTTTGGGTCAATTTGACCCAATTTTGGGTTTTAGACGCAAAATTTTTACACTTTTATTATAAGATATGAACGTTAAACTTGAATGTATCCATAGTAGGGACGAAAATTATGCTTTTAAAAGAAAATAATAAAATTTATTTTTTTCTTTCACCCCACATTTCACAATACGATTTACACACATTTGATATCCTTTGGGTTAATATGACCCAACAAGCGATATTGCAAGTTTAATTCCTCTTTACCATTTTTTTCCTGTTGAATATAATTGAACTGATTTCATATCCATTTAGAATCATCGATCAATAATTTTTTCAGTAAAATAATCAATAAAATCGCTTTCATTGAATACTTTTTTATCCAAAATTTTATTATTCTCAAACTATGGGTGGGATATGGAGAATCCCGTAAAGGTATCTCTTGAAATTTGTATTGTGATGATATGGTAACGCACCGACACGTGCTAACAAAAGAGTTCATTAAAATTGCAATTCAGTGATTTCCCGTCTTGTTTATAAAAACAAAACTATTATGATGATAGAAATTTTGGCTTATCAAAGTATTTTCTTTCAATGAGTTGTGATTAACTTTTGGTGATCAGAAAATATATATATATTTTATATATATATATATATATATATATATATATATATATATATATATATATATATATATATATATATATATATATATATATTAAATTCATCATAATTGAGTATTTTTACCTAATGGCACAAAGAAGAAAAGTAAGTATTGTGATATACAATTTTTAATGTACGATTGTTCCATAACGAAATTACTTTAGATTCTTACTGATCTTCAACTGCAACAAATAATAAATGACGAAGATGATGACTTTTTTGATCAAACTGATGAAGACGAAATCGTTTTACCAGAAATCGATGTAGAAGTCGAATCATATTCATCATCAAATAATAACACTGAAAGAGGAAGGAGGAAGATGCAGTACAAATAGATCACAGCATTTCAGTCACATATTTATATAAGGACAAAAGAATAGTTTGGAAAGAGCATCCACCACTTCCAACCAGAAGTTTGCAAAAAAATTCAAATTTTATTGAATAAGCTTGAACTTACCAAAAGAGCAACATCTATGGTTACAGATATAAAGTCTATATCACCAAATATAAAAAATATCGTTATTCAAATGACAAATCAAAAAGGTGTCGAATTATATGAAAATTATTGGCGAAATATTCATATGGTAGAGCTTGATGTATACCTTGGATTACAAGTAATGGCAGGAGTTTATAAATCGCATGGAGAAAATCTTATCAGCTTGTGGAATGAAAAAAAAGTAAACCTATTTTTCGAGCAATAATGAGTCTCAAGCTATTTGCGAACATATCAAAATGCCTACGGTTTGACAGCTCTGAAGATGGAGAAGAAGGAAGACTTCGTGACAAATTAGCACATATAAGAAACGCTTGGGACAAGTAGAGTAATCAACTTAAATTTGAACAATTGGTTCCATTTCAAAGTCGATAGAAAGATATGGTATACAAATTTGGCACTTTGCGATTCCACAACTAAATATGCTTGGAATAAGGAGATGTACACAGCCTGAGCAAGAAATACACAGCTAGAAAAAAATCAAGGTGAGACTTTTGTACTTCGTATTACATTTGTTATATTTCCATACGTTCAATTTAGGTGAGAGAGTGATGCTAACATTATCAGACCCTCTGCCAAGGGTGAAGATTGCATGTGATAATTTTGTTATTACATACAATCTTGCCTTTCAACTACTTTGTCGGAATATTACATTAATTGGCACTGTCCGTAAAAATAACACTTTTTTGCCATCAAAAATTCTAGATATGAAAAAAAGCCCGTATTGCACTCTGATTTTTTGTTTTCCAATGATATAACAGTAGTATCCTATGTTCCAAAAAAATAAATACGTTCTCGTCTTAAGTTCTCTTCATCATTCAGCTGATGTAAGTGATGATGACAAACCAAAAACCTGAAATAATACAAAGTCTATATCACCAAATATAAAAAATATTGTTATTCAAATGACAAATCAAAAAGATGTCGAATTATATGAAAATTATTGGCGAAATATTCATATGATAGAGCTTGATGCGTACCTTGGATTACAAGTAATGGCAGGAGTTTATAAATCGCATGGAGAAAATCTCATCAGCTTGTGGAATGAAAAAAAGTAAACCTATTTTTCGAGCAATAATGAGTCTCAAGCTATTTGCGAGCATATCAAAATGCCTACGGTTTGACAGCTCTGAAGATAGAGAAGAAGGAAGACTTCGTGACAAACTAGCACATATAAGAAACGCTTGGGACAAGTAGAGTTATCAACTTAAATTTGAACAATTGGTTCCATTTCAAAGTCGATAGAAAGATATGGTATACAAATTTGGCACTTTGCGATTCCACAACTAAATATGCTTGGAATAAGGAGATGTACACAGGCTGAGCAAGAAATACACAGCTAGAAAAAAATCAAGGTGAGACTTTTGTACTTCGTATTACATTTGTTATATTTCCATACGTTCAATTTAGGTGAGAGAGTGATGCTAACATTATCAGACCCTCTGCCAAGGGTGAAGATTACATGTGATAATTTTGTTATTACATACAATCTTGCCCTTCAACTACTTTGTCGGAATATTACATTAGTTGGCACTGTCCGTAAAAATAACACTTTTTTGCCATCAAAAATTCTAGAAATGCACTCTGATTTTTTGTTTTCCAATGATATAACAGTAGTATCCTATGTTCCAAAAAAATAAATACGTTCTCGTCTTAAGTTCTCTTCATCATTCAGCTGATGTAAGTGATGATGACAAAACAAAAACCTGAAATAATACAACATTACAACCAAACGAAAGCTGGAGTTGATGTGCTTGACCAACTAGTTGCTAATTACACATGTAAGCGCATGACTAATCGATGGCCTGTGCCTTATTTACATATATGATAGATTTATCAGCATATAAGTCCTACGTCGTATGGACTGATATGAATCCTGCCTGAAATTCCAATAAAAATTGCAGACGCAGCCTTTATCTGGTAGAATTGGCAGATCAGCTAATAAAGGAGCATATTTTGCGAAGAAAGGTTTTTCACACGGACCATTAGCAAGAAATCTTGTTTAAAATATTCAAGAACAAAATGATTCCACAGGTGCCTCGCAATGTTCTAAACAAAATAGTACAATTTCATCATTGTCCAGTAATATACAAAATAAATGACAGCGGTGTTTCTTTTGTCAACATGAAGGAATTCAAATAAGTATTCCACTAAATGTGATTTTTGTAAAAAAATTACTTGCAAGAAGCACATGGTCACACTGTTTATAAATAGCCACACAAATTCTTAAGTTTATATACATTAGTATTAGAAATATTATTTGTTATTATTATTATTTAAAAAAATGCTGAATATCAAATTCAATTTTATTTTATATATGTATGTACGTGTGTATGTATTTTTTTTTAATCATTGCTCAGAAAGGGCCTATTTATTTTAGTTTTAATTTTTTATTACACTAAATAAAAAAAAAACAGATAAATTTCCTATATTAAATATGAAATGTTGTTTACATTTTATTGTTGGGCCATATTGACCCAAAGGATTATTGGAAGAGCACACATCCAAGGGATGCAGAATGGTTAAGCTATTTTTGGAAAAAAATTAATCTTTAAGCGTTTTGAACAAGAAAATATTATAAAAAATATTTTTTGTATTTATTTATTTATTTATTTTTTTTTTTTTTTTGATTTATTTCATAAATAATACAATATTAGAAAAAAACCTATTTACATACATTTTGGCAAACATAAAAAATCTCCGCACTCCTGTTAGTATCAAAAAACCCTACATATAGGGATCCTCTCATACTTCCGGCAACACTGTCTAAAAGTACCAGGCCAGTGGATTTTCATGCATTGATTTTACTTTATATTTGATTCTAACTTACGGATGATAAGTATTGTGCACTGTTCTAAAACTAAACTGTTGTGTCGGGAATACTTGGTTGTTATTTTTTCTTCAATAAATTTTTCAAGAATTTTGCTTAAAGATGATGGTAAATATTTGCTCGAGTATGGGAAAGACATAAAACAAGTAGAATTAGCATTTTTCTAATAATATTGACAATTTATTTAGGTAAGTAAAACGTACCTTGGGGGTTGCTGGTTTTTATGAAAATATGGTTGGGCACCACAGCGTTTATTACATCGCTAAAATAAATAAACAAAAGCTGCGAGAACAACTATACGTGCTGTTTACATATTACCAAATTTGTAACAACAACCATTAGCAGAGATAAAGTAAATAAACATAACACAGCAACAACAATAATTAAGCAGCAAAGAAAACAAGCAACAGACAATAAACAAGCAACAACAAATACTAAGAGCTGAAAGAGGTAGATGTCCACATGCACATGGCTACAAAAGAACTAAAAAGAAATTAAAAGAAAGAAATGGAATCTACCTGAAATATCGAGAGGTCGAGAGCTTTCGATGTGTTGTTTACTCAGCCATATAAAAAGCACACATGCGAACAGCAAGCAGTTTAAGTAAAGTAACCTTAGCAAACGAGTCTTGTTGGTTTGAAGTCAGCGGAGAGAGTTTAGAGTGGTTAACTTTTGGTCAAAGAGAATTTAAGTTGTGATCGAACATAAGTTATAACTACGAGTAATTGTTGTTGTTTACAAACTTTTATACAGACATAATAATTAAGAATAGAAAATTGTTATCACTTGTAAAAAGGTTACAAGCAGTGGTGCACAAAATTTGTTAATTAAAGGATTTTAATTAAAAGCTAAACATAAGATTTATTTTATTTTAACTCCAATCTACGAACTCATAAAAACACGTTTTTAAAGAGGTGAAAACGTAACAATTGGTGTCATAAGAGGGATTGTAGCCCTTTAAATTAAAATAATAGAATGAAGTTCAGAGAACTTAATGCGGATCACCTTAGGCGTGAGTTGGCAAAATTGGACCTGCCGTCAACTGGGACCAAGACGAGGGGCATTAACGTTAATACTCACGTATTTGATGATGAGGAAGAGCCTGACGTGACTGCCCTTTCAGCTAGAAGTAATACGGATACCAATGCACTGCTAGCCGCTATGATGGAAAAAATGCAACTACAGAGCGAAATGCTTTTGGCTGAGTTACGAGAAACTTCTAGAACTGATAATGAAAAGCTGTTGACGCAAGTAAAGGAATCTTCTAAAGCTGATAATGAAAAGTTGTTGGCGCAGGTAAAAGAATCTTCTAAAGCTGATAATGAAAAGCTGTTAGCGCAGGTAAAAGAATCTTCTAAAGCTGATAATGAAAAGCTTATGAAAAAAATTAATGCTCTGGCGAGTGCACAAGAAATTTCTAAAGCTGATAATCAGAATTTTCTGGCAAAAATTGAAAATAAATTTGATGAAGCTTCGAGTGCAACAACAGAGAAGCTGCAAGAAATATATGAGATGGTAAGCAAAAGGGTTTATGACGTCGACGCAAGAGTAACAAATCTAGAAAAGACCGTTGGCTAAAAATTTAATGTAGTAGAAGAGAAAAACAATAGTCTAAATTGCCAGTAACCCGAACCAGTGCGTATTATGCCAGAGACTTCTAGAATAAATACACCTTGCTTTGATGGTAGCACACTTCTACCTGTATTTAAATTCAAATTCGAGACAGTTGCCAACAGAAATGGATGGGACGATCAAGAGAGGGCTCTAGAATTAATTTTGGCGTTAAAAGCTGCTGCAGCAGAAATTTTAGAAACCATGCCAGCCAGTTGCAGAAACAACTACAGTGACTTAATGGTGGCGCTACAGCGTAAAGTTAAGGTGCGGAACATAGAAGTCTAATGAGCCGCTTCAAGTCTTTGCAATGGAAGTCGAGAGGTTGGTGCAGCTAACCTATCCATGGGAAAATCACCCACTAGTAGATCATCTGAAGACCGAAGCCTTCGTCAACGGCTTACGAGATCCTGATGTCAAACTAGCTGTATGTGCAGCACAAAAGGCAACCTTTGTGGAGACCGTGGCATTTGCACTGGCACAGGAAACCGCTCGGGAGTTATCCAAGCCAACACACATAAAGTGTATGGCATGAAAACCGTAAATACCAGAGAAAATTTCATTACAGCTATCAAAGAGGTGGTAGAGCGTCTTTTGGCCGAAAAAGAGCAAAAGGCAAAACAGAAGTGCCAAAACTGTGGGAAGAGCGGTCATTTTCAAAGGCATTGTAGGGCACCGCTCAAAAGGGTAAGATTTGCGTCACCATGGAGACATGAAAAGTGGGAAAAAACTGGCTATAAAAGACTAGAAACCCTACCAACAGAGGAGATTCGAATAAGATGGGCTTCGGTATACACAACAGGAAACAAGTAAATGAGCGCCGTAATGTGAATGGTGTTGGGCATAAAAGAGGCTGTGTCATGAAGAGATTGCCACGTAATAGTGAAACTTGTTACAAGAGTGAAAAGGTAAAACCGAATGTGAGATAAAACAAGTGAGACAAAAGAGACCATTATCAACATCAGGTAATTACGTCTTGAGGTAAACGAGGACGAGGAGAGGAAAGACCCAGCACTGGCGAGTATAATGGATGTTTTTCATTATACTAAAGTCTCTCCATTGGAATCACATGGTAATTTACACAACAAGGTTTTTTGCTTTTCTCGTGCAAATTACACAAAATTCAATCAATTATTATCAAATGTTGACTGGAATTTTATTTTATATGGAAATAATCTTGAGTCTATGGTTTCCAACCTATATGCTGTCTTACATCACTGAATTTCCGAGGCGGTTCCCAAAATAAGGGTACGCAAGAATAATGGTTCTCCATGGGGTAACTATTATTTATCTAACATAAAGAATAGAAAGAATAAACTTTTCAAGAAATATAAGTTATTAGGCTCTTTATTGGATTTCAAAAATTACTGTTTATTAAGATCTAATTACATTACTGCAAACATATTAGCATATAATTGTTATTTATCGAAAATTAAATTAAGGACTAATCCGAAAGCTTTTTATAATTTTATTAATTCTAAACGTCGAGCAAGAGTTTATCCTACTAATTTGAAATTCGGCTCATGTTATGCTGATGATGATACATCTATAAGCAACTTATTCGCGGATTTTTTTGTTCAACATATTCGGATAAAATATTTGATAATCGAACCTCATATCCTTATAATATATCTCATTCAGCGGGAACAAGTTTTTCGCTTATTTCTGCAGAAACCGTATTATCAAACTTAAAGTCCTTTCCGAATTCATCTGTTCCTGGTCCTGATGACATACAAAATTGTATTCTTAAAAATTACTCTGGTCATCTTTATAAACCAATGACTATTATTTTCAACAAATCTATTGAATTGGGTTATTTGTCACCCATTTAGAATCAATCATTCATTATTCCATTGTTTAAATCCGAAAGTAAACTTGACGTGTCGAACTATAGAGGTATTGCTAAACTGAACGCTATCCCTAAACTTTTTGAAAAGATTTTAACTGACAATTTATATCATCAAATCTCATGACTTTTATCTCCATTCTAACATGGTTTCCGGAAATTACGTTCAACGGCTACTAACATTTTGGAACTAACAACTAAAATTAATGATGGTTTTATTGATAACAAACAAACTGATGTAATCTACACTGATTTTAGTAAAGCGTTTGATAGAGTCAATCATGATATCTTACTTTACAAGTTATCTATATCTAAATCTATTAATGTTCCCTCTGGAGTGCCTTAAGGCAGTCATCTTGGTCTGGTATTATTTACATTATTTATAAACGATCTTCGAAGCGTTATTCTTCATTCTAATATCCTGATGTATGTTGATGATGTTAAAATATCTAATTCCTTAAATAATTTTACTGGTTAATCATCTTTACAAACTGATATTAATTATTGCACTGAATGGTGTAATTTAAATTTACTGGATTTAAATATTAAAAATGCATATATTCCGTTCTTCGAAACTTGATACCAACTATTATTTCAATGAAAATGTTCTGAATAAAGTTGTTAACATTATGGATCTTGGTAATTTTATTGGATCATAAATTAATATTTTATGATCATATTTCAATGATGGTGAATAAAGCTAATGGTGTACTGTAATGATTCGGAGTTCCTATTAAGTCGTATAATGCTCAGGGTTCCTACTAGACCAACCCGCAACTTTCAGCTATTAACCTTGAAGTATTATCGATCAGTCTATGCGAACAACAATTCCTTTCGTCAGATATGCTTGAAATTTAATAATTTTTATCATCTAATTGATTTCTGTGATTCTATTGATGTTTTAAAGGGAAAAATTATTTTATATATAAATTAATGTATTTCAATTTTCTATACTTGCTTTTTTTTACTTTAGTCTGTAAGGAAATGTAATCCATAGACCTCATTTAAATAAATAAATAAAAAAATAATAATAGCGGCTAAAGAAAAAGACAAACGACCTAATAGTAAAGAGATATCAGCAGAAAGCCCTCTAATAAAAGCTTATTGACCTCAATGGAATAGTTTAAAGCTGAGAGACGGGTGCTGGGAAAGTGCAGATGGCAACACAGCTTCCAATCTAATAGCGGTCCCTTCCTCAAAAAAGAAGAAAATTTTGAATCAGTCTCATAAGGAACATAGCGGAGGACATTTAATCGTGGTGAAGACAGTTGAAAAATTAAAATAGCGTTATTATTGGGTTGGATACAAGCAAGCTGCCTCCTAGTGGATAGCGAAGTGCACTGAATGTATTACGGCTAAAAATGCAGTCGGAACAAGTCAGAATCTTCTGCAGCAATACAAATCGAGAGCACCAGTCGTTAAAGCCAAGAAAAGTGAAAATCCCAAAGAACTTCATGAAACGATGCATACACGACTAGAAATGGACCGTGATAGATTGAAAGCCAGGTATGATCGAGAAGCAAGTGCTAATGGCTTCCACGAGGGACAACTGGTACAACTACTCTACAGCCCACAGCAGAAGAAAGGAGTGTCTTCAAAGCTGCCAACTAACTGGAATGAACCTTATAACGTAATCAAAAGGCTAAACGATGTGGTATACCGAATACGGAAAAACAACAGCCCAAAAACTAAAATGCAAGTTGTGCACATAGAACGATTGGCAAGTTACGGGAGAGGAAGTAATGAGCCTATTCGAGTAGTGTTCTGTCTTTTGTGCCGTCAATACGTGTTTCTGATGTCCGTCCATAATGTTTCCGTGCCATTTCTAATATATATATTTTTTTCTTTAAATTAAATTACAAACAATAAAAATTAAAAAACTAAAATAGAACAACAAAAATTCAAGATCACAAGTGAAGACAAAAAATTAAACAACAAAAATCATAACATAAACACACATAATTATAACACTTGACAAATAGTTAAGATTTTAAATATAATAACAACAACATAGTTTTAGAGAATTTTATTAAAAACACGCCAGAAAAACAGCAAACATAACAATAATTGCAACAATTCTTGACAAGACAGTTCGTAATAAAGAATTGAGGAACAACAAAAAATAACAAGACAACATAAAATTATCAACCAACAAAAATTCAACGAAACAATTTCTCAAAAGAGAATTGTGGAACATAAACAAAAATAACCAACAATCCTAACGGAACATACAATAACAATATTAAAATAAATAAATAGAACAATAAAATACAACATCATCAATAAGAACGAAAACAACAAGATATTAATAACAAAACAAATTATTGGAATGAAACAAACAACAAAACACTAACATAAAAAAATAAACACACACCTGACAATAACAAATTTGAATACGGGCAAGATTAAACATCGGCAAAACGAAAGACTGTTTGATCCATAGCGGAGAATTTAGTTATGTGCCCTACCATCGGCAATAGTGCTTTCCCTTCCCCACAGTATTCCATTCCAAACGTTTGGGTGCGAACCACTTGGAGGGGTTGCAGTTGGATTATTCAGTGGTGAAGGTATAACACTGGCTGCTGAATAATCAACCAGCAGTAACCCATTTCCTTGTCGTACGCATTCAGAGGGGGTTTGTTTGATTTTTGTTTACTCGTGGTTAATTTATATATTTATTTTTTCTTTTATTTGGTTCAATTTACGTAATGGCAGAACGCTTTCGGATTGATTTCTGCAATGTGCGTGGGCTACGGGCGAACTTTTTTTCCGTGTATGCGCACATTTGTCTTCATAGGCCAGATGTTTTCGCTTTATGTGAGACCCAGGTTTCTGAAAATGCTGATCCACAGGATTTTCATATCCCTGGGTATCACCTTCTGTCCCTTTTTAATTTTCATAGGGGTCTTGCTATGTACATTCGCAATGAAGTTGAGTACCAATGCCAGCAACCTCTTGGCATGTATGATGTGGATTTTAACTGTCTATGGGTTAAGTTCAGAATCAGGGCACATCTTTTGCACTTCGGGTTTTTGTATAGAAGCTCAAGCGTGGGAAGAGAGGTTACCGTATCTGGCTTCGACTCTCTTTCCGACTCAATATCGAGTATCCTTTCGAATTATCCGAACAGTGAAATTGTTGTTGCTGGTGATTTCAATGTTCATAATTCGTCTTGGTTACGCCATTCAGGCCGTACAACTCCAGAAGGCCAATACGTTGAGTTATTTGCTGCGCACAATCACCTTGCGCAATTAGTAAATGAACCTACACATATATCGTGTGTAGATGGGCACCAGAACAATACCCTCGAACTTTTCCTCACTACACACCCTGAAAAGTATGTAGTTGAGGTCCTTGCACCTCTCGGAAATTCGGATCATTGTACAATTTCTGCCACATTCTCGTCCACCGCTCTTCGCGAGGTTCCACCCATGGCTACGGAACGCTCTATTTTTAACTACGAGGATGCTCGTTGGGCTGAGCTGAACGATTTTTTGGGCATTTTAATTGTAAACTTTGTTTCCTTGACTCAAACGTCGATGCCATTGCAGAAACGGTGGTGAACATAATAAGGCTAGGGATGGACATTTTCCTCCCATCCAAAAAGCTTTCGATTAAACCCAGAAACAAATCTTGGTTTAGTCTGACGTGTAAATTGGCAGTCAGATCCAGAGAGGAAACATTCAGGATTTGGCGCAATAACAAATGTGCCCATACTGATTTGCTTCGCAAACAGGCGAGATCTTCATGTGCCGCAGTACTTAGACGCGAAAAGGCTTTATACGAGCAGCGCCTTCGTGCTAAAGTTCTTACTTTTCCGCGAGGAAGAAAAAACTTTTGGTCATTCGTTAAAAGGCTGGCTAACAATGCTAGTTCGGTTCCTACTCTTATAAAGAATGACCACACATTCACGAACCCGGTTGAAAAGGCAAACCTTCTGGCTGAAATGCTTGCAAGTACTTCTCACTTGCCGGAGAGCGTTCAACCACTGCACAAACTTGAAAGAGTATCAGTAACTATGCCTAGTATATTCTTTCAAGCTCGTGCTGTAAAAATGGTCCTTGCAAATCTCAACGTTAACAAGTCTTCTGGGCCGGATGGCATACCAACACTGGTCCTGAAGCAGTGCTCTTCGACGCTTGCGCGTCCATTAGCTCACCTATTCAGTGCGTCATATCGCGCCGGTATTTTTCCATCTTGCTGAAAGATTGCTAATGTTATGCCAATCCCCAAAAAGGGCGAGGCTAGTAACCCTGAGAACTACCGTCCAATAGCAGTTAGTTCCACACTCTCCAAGGTTATGGAGAGTATGATTAATCACCATCTTGTGGGATATCAGGAGTCCAACGATTTACTTAGCGATCGTCAGTACAGTTTCCGAAAGGGCCGTTCTACTGGTGACCTGCTGGCGTTGCTCTCGGAGAAGTGGAACAAGTCCATTCATCGTTTTGGCGAGAGTAAGATTGTGGCTCTGGATATCTCAAAGGCGTTTGATAGAGTTTGGCACGAGGCTCTCATTTCGAAACTTAATGCTTTTGGTGTCGGTAGCCACTTCTCTCGATTTATATCGAGCTTTCTCAGAGATCGCTCTATAAGAGTGGTTATAGATGGGGTCTCATCCGACGAGTTCAGGGTAAACTCAGGGGTACCGCAAGGCTCTGTTTTTATCCTACTCTTTTTCTAATATTTCTTAACGACTTTCTTCTTCTCACTTCTAATCCTATCTACTCTTTTGCGGATAACAGCAACATTTGTCACTCATATTCTTTTGGTCGAAGACCGAGCCTTTTGGAGGTTTGGGGTAAGAAGGATGAATTTGAACGTCACACTCACAAGTGACCTGGTGAAGGGCTCCGAGTGGGGTCGTGCGAACAGGGTCGATTTTAATGCACGTAAGACTCAATGTTGTTTTTTAACACACAGGCGTGGTGGTGTGCTGTCATCTGTGTCAATGGGTAATGTGGATATTGAGAAATCAGATGCTCTTGATGTTCTGGGCATGAGAATTCACTGTGACGTTCGTTGGAATGATCACATACTGCAAGTGTCGCAAGAAGCATTCAAGTGCCTTGGTTTTTTGAGACGGTGCAAGAAATACTTCACCCCATCTGATCTACTTAATATTTACAAGACCTATATCCGTCCCAAATGGAATACAACTCTCATGTATGGGCCGGTGCTTCAAAGTCTATTTTGGAGCTTCTCGACCGCGTACAGGAGAGGGCGAAGATGCTCATCAATGACGGTAGGGTAGCCATTATCGGTTCATTGCTGCACCGTCGCAATGTGGCGTGTGTTTCATTGTTCTATCGGTACTATAACGGAATGTGTTCTAACTAAATTAAGGAATTAATTCCCAAAAATCATATATTTTTACGTAGTACTCGTATTTCTCGTGGAGCGCATCCCTTTGTAGTTGATTGTCCAGTAAATCGCACAACGCATTATAGGGAGAATTCGTTCTTTGGTCGCACTGTTCGGTTGTGGAATAATCTTCCAGCGAAAGTATTTCCTGCCACTTACGACATGAGTAAATTTAAATCTAACGTCCATAAACACTACTCCCTCTGTCCTCCTTCCAATAACCTATTTTCCTAGTACCAGCACAATGCACTGTATGAATAGGAACCGTCCCCTGGGTGCTGGTCTTATCTAAAAAAAAAACAGGCTTAAGTGGGCGGCAGTGTTACGAAAATAAGGTTGGGCACCAGAGCGTTTATTACATCGCTAAAATAAGTAAACAAAATCTGCGAGAACAACTATACGCTGTTTACAAATAACAAAATCTATAACAACAACCATTACCAGAGATAAAGTAAATAAAAATAACACGGCAACAACAATAAAAAAGAAAAGGAGAAAAAAGAAGAGAAAAGGAGAAAACTGCTTTCAGTGCGTACGGTAGCTTGTGGCGCTTTAAAGTTATGCCATTTGGGCTCTGCAATACGACGGGCACATTCGAATTGCTTATGTAGCGCGTACTAAAAGGACTACATGGGAAGACTTGTCTGGTTTACCACGACGACATAATAGTGATGGGCAGAACTTTCGACGAACATCTCAAACACCTGGCAAGAGTTCTGCAACGAATATCAATGGCTGGACTAAAACTAAGCGTGACGAAATTTGCATTGTTCCAAAAATAGGTAAAATATTTGGGGCATCTAGTTACAGCAGATGGCATTTCAACGGATGAAGATAAGACACGAGCAGTAAAGGACTGTCCTCGCCCCGAAAACCTTCATGAATTACGCAGCTTTTTGGGACTCTGCACATACTACAGACGCGTCGTGCCTAATTTTGCGACCGTGGCAGCAAGCTTACATGAGCTCACCAAGAAATCTAAGGCGTATCACTGGGGTGAGTCGCAAGAAAAATCGTTCCATGACATTAAAAGACTTATTGTGTGCTGCACCGGTTATGGCGTATCCAGTCCCGGGTGAAATATTCATCCTTGACTGTGATGCCAGTTGATATGGTATTGGTGGTGTACTTTCACATGTGCCCGATGGGACAGAAAAAGTCGTAGGCTACTATAGCCGCACGCTGTCAAAGCCTGAACGGAATTATTGTGTGACTCGACGTGAGATACTGGCAGAGCTGGAATGCATAAAACATTACCATAAGTACTTATATGGTCAACATTTTCTGCTAAGGACTGATCGTTCCGCACTGAGACGGGTGTTGAAATTTATGAACACTAAAGGACAGTTGGCACGTTGGATTGAGCACTTCCAGGCTTATGACTTTAGCATATAACACCGAAGACATAAAACATGGATATGCTGATGCGCTCTCACGTCGGCCTTGTAATTTGGAATGTAAACATTTTGTGAAAACTGAGCGGAAGGAATCCATCCTTGATATCCGGCTAACGCAAATAGACGCAAACGAAGACTGGTCTGGAGCATAAGGGAGTGGCCCAATATTGGCAAAGATTATAGCCGCAAAAAAAGAGAACCGATGGCTCACTCGCAACGAAATATCAGCAGAAGGTCCCCTTAAAAAAGCGTATTGGGCGCTATGGGACAGTTTGAAGTTGATTAATGGATCCTTATATCGCCATTGGAAGAGTGCTGATGGTAAAACTTCATCCAACCTGATAGTAGTGCCTTCCTCCAAGATGAATGAAGTTTTGAATGAGTTCCATAATAGACCTAGTGAAGGACATCTCGGGATAACAAAGACTCTGGAAAAGCTAAAACAACGTTTTTATTGGGTTGGATGTCAACAAGCAGTGGCCGACTGGATAGTAAACTGCAGACAGTGCCTGACAGCTAAAGGCCCAGTAAAAAGAATTCGAGGTCACCTACAATAATACAGCTCGGGAGCTCCATTTGTGCGGATAGCGATGGACGTAGCAGGCCCTTTTTCTGTCAGCAACGCCTGAAATCGTGATGTTCTCGTTGTGGTGGACTATTTCAGTAAATGGCCGGAAGTGTATGCTATTCCCAATGAAGAGGTAACTACGATTGTAAATGTTTTCGTGAATAACTGGGTATGTCGCTATGATGTTCCGATAGAGTTACATTCTGATCAAGGAAGAAATTTCCAGTCTGATATTTTCAGAAATGTGTAAGATATATGGCATAAAGAAAACTAGAACGACGCCGCTACGCCCGCAATTGGACGGAATGGTAGAACGATTCAACCGAACTCTAGTGGAATATTTGCGAAAAGTGGTTGGTGAGCAGCAGAAGGATTGGGACGAGCACATTTAGAAATTTCTATTAGCATACCGATCGGCCGTCCACGATTCAACGTCTAGATCACCCGCCAAGATTCTTTTCGGAACTAGGTTAAAAATACCCGGTGACTTAGAGTATGGAGTCGAACCTACCGCGGAAAAAGAAACAACTTACCTCGAGAAACAACAGGATCTCAACGAGCTACATGAATTCGTGCGCTCGCGAATAAAACTAACCAGCGATAGAATGAAAGCCAGATACGATCGAGTGGCAAATACTGAGGGCTTCCAAGAGGGACAATTAGTTCTGCTTTATAATCCACAGCGGAAGAAAAGACTATCTCCAATATTACAGTCTATCTTGGATGTACCCTACAAGGTAATCAAGAGACTGAACGATGTAGTTTACCGAATACAGGAACACAACAGCCAAAGAACTAAAATGAAAGTAGTGCACATAGAACGATTAGCAAGTTGCGGGAGAGGAAGTAATGAGCCTATTCAGGACGAACAAGCTTAAGTGGGCGGCAGTGTTACGAAAATAAGATTGGGAACCTCTGCGTTTATTACTTCGCTAAAATAAATAAACAAAAGCTGCAAGAACTACTATACGTGCTGTTTACAAATAACCAAATCTACAACAACAACCATTGGCAGAGATAAAGTAAATAAAAGTAACACAGGAACAACAATAATTAAGCAGCAAAGAAAACAAGTAACAGACAACAAACAAGCAACAACAAATACTAAGAGCTGAAGAGGTAGATGTCCACATGCACATGGCTACAAAAGAACTAAAAAGAAATTACAAGAAAGAAATGGAATCTACCTGAAATATCGAGAGGTTCGAGAGCTTTCGAGCCATATAAAAAGCACATCAATGCGAACAGCAAGCGGTTTAAGTAAAGTAAATTAAGCGAACATGTTATTGGTTTGAAATCAGTGTAAGAGAGTTTAGTGAGGTTAAACTTTGGTTAAAGAGGTTGTGATCGAACCTAAGTTATAACTACGATCGGGTTGAAAGATCTTTAGGTAGAAAGATCTGTCGAATAATTGTTGGTGTTTACAAAGTTGTAAACAGAAAGAGTAATTAAGAATAAAAATTGTTATTGCTTGTAAAAAGGTTACAAGTAGTGCTGCTGTGTTGAATAAAGGATTTTTAATTAAAACTAAACACAAGATTTATTTTATTTTAACTACAATCTACGAACTCATACATACACGTTTTGAAAAAACTAAAAACTTAACAGCAATAATTATTTTTTTCTTCTTCTTTTAAGTACAAAATAATTAAGGATATTTGACTTAAATTAAAACAGGTATTGAATAACTTATGCAAAAAAGTGATAATATGAGATACATAAGGAAAATTAATAATAGGAAATTAATAAAAAATAATAACAAAAAAAGGGTTTATTTATCGCCAATTAAACAAATTGATGGAGGCTGGAACTTAAAGGCATAAAAAAATACATGTTCGTTTAGGAGCTTGGTTGGTGGTTGCGCTCCTTTTATTCGCCTTGCAATTGTTGGGCCTTATTCTCTTTAATATCGGCTTTTAGGTTGGCTATTTTCTATGAAGTCTTTAAATGGGTTTAAGATTTGAATTCGACTTTATAGTGTAAAGTAGATTCACTGTATAGGGTGGAACATTCGCAAAAGGTTATATTTTGAAACAAAATTAAAAAAAGATTTGTCGCAAATCTAGCTTTAGCCTGTCCCAAAATAATTAGGGTGAGTTAACGAGATAATGGAACTGGAAAACCTGGTAGCGATCATAACACGACTAGTCAAAAGAGCGGGATTAAAATGAGTTTCTATGTGATTCCAATTGTCAGTACCCACCTGGTCCACGATAAGTGAAACTCGATTTGCCACAAAAGTTGGGCACTGACACGGGGGCTTTTGAAGTCAAACCTGTCCCATCGAAGGCTTCCGAATTTTTTAGATCTAACTTTTTTCAAAGTGAATTTACCATTTTTGCCAACAGAGTTGCACCGCAGAGCTCTTAATAGGGTAAAGTTTGCAATTTTATAGGCGCAACTTTTGTTTTGACAGCGAGTAAATGGGTGATAATATCGCCAGACGGGGTTAGGACTCCACTATACAGAGTTGCAGTATATGCTTACTCAAAATTTGTGACTTACAAAATTTGTTTCAAAAAGCTTAGCTATGTATCTGAGACAAGACAGAACGCTTGGTGACTTTCGAGCGCTGGAGCTGGCTTGAAGAAAAAATGCATCAATGTTCCAACGTAAACTCAGAAGTATAGCGGTTCTGACGTCTGACAATTTAAAAAATCGAAAACAAATCTGAACAATATCCAAAATATCCATTAAAAAATGACTCGAAGCTTGGTGGTTATATAGAGTTTTGATATCGTGGTTTCTCAGTAATCTAGACTCAAGTTAACTTTGGGTAAAGGCATCTACCTTTACAAAGCGGACCAAAACTTATTCTCCATAGCGGATTTGAACTAAAGGATAACTATATGCTTGGTACTATAAGCAGTGGGGCGGTAGAGGTGCTCACATAAAACGTGCTTTAAGCAACGATGCTTTGGATTCTGATGTTTTCTCTATCTCCTAAAATCGATTATTCCTATAATCCAGATTCAAATTTCCAGAAAAGGAAACTACGGGGTTCAACGGAGTTGACTGAGGGATATTATTAGTCACAATCCAACAAAAAACTGTCCGTTGAGCGATCACAAGATTCTTAGGATCCTTTCTTACTTCGGAAATATAATGTAAGTGTATATGTCCGCACGCAATAGCAAATCCATATGGGCACAATTTAAATCCGTAAAATGGAGATTTGGTGTTTTGAAATCAAAAAATCTTAACGAACAAGTGGGTAATCGACCAGTGAACCTATCAACGACATAAGCCCACGTGGACCATTTAAATTCGGAATTAACGGGAGATCTCAAAGAAACAACACAAAAATTAGTGGATTTTGCTGTTACTGCGCCATTAAGGCCCACAACAGTTGCATCAGGTGCCGAAAAGTTTGTAAGACTTAGCTTCTGTTGCAGCTTTTTTGAGATAAAAGTGGCTAGAGAAGCCAGGTCTACCAGTATTCTGGCAGAGAATACATTATCGCTCGATACTATATTAACCTGCGTAGTTCCGAAAAAAACTTTTGAGTGAGGGGTGGACTGTGTTCGAGTTTTGTTAGGGGTAGACTGCACTCGGCTAAAGTATGGGGTGGACTGTATTCGGGTGGAGAAGTTCGAAAAACGGGTAGCGGCAGATGTTAACGGTCCATCCTCGCCATCATTTTCCCTGAAGGATGATAAGGGGTAACTGGGTTAAACGGGTTATTTCCAGCCCTCGGTCTCTCCCGGGTAGAAGATTTGGTACAGTGGAGTAGCGAATGATACCTCTGCTTACAAATATAACGTACATTAGAGCTCTGACACCTTCTTAATTCATGCGAAATGGCTAAACAGCTTGTGCAACATTTGTGGTTTCTGACAGAAGCTAAGTGATCGCTAACTGGCATTCATAGAAAATCTGAGCACAAACGAATTGAGTGATTTTCATTACTAATCGAACATTTTCTCTGGGGTATATTAGGGGCGACATTTGCTTTCAATTTTTGGGTATTATTGGAAATGTTTGGGCTTATAGATTGGGTAAAGTTATGACATCCAATTATGTCCAGAACGGACTCCAAAGTCATGTATCGAACATGTAACTCGTTCATTTTGTTCCACTTCGGTAGGTCTGAGCAGATTCCCTGAGTTGCTCGCAAAGTCCTATGGTATGTTCAGGCAATTTGGTCGAACAGATATAAATGAATATTATATCCCAATCGCTAGTTTCTATTCCTAACAACGTCAAATTCGAAATACAATCATTGATTGTGCATTGTAAACTTTTAATAGAGGGCTCAGATTCTTTATATACTGAAGGGAGGTTAAAAAGGGTCTTGAGCTGAGAATTTACTAAAACTCGTTTATTCTCATATCTATCGACGAGATTTTGCCAAGCCATGTCGAAACCATCATTCGTCATGGGGCAAATAAGAATTTTATGTATCTCGGGTCTCACCTACCATTTATATTAACTATATATTACTTATTTAAAAAAATATTTAAATATTTTTCCTTCGCGTCATTTGACATTATTGAAGCAAGTTGGCATATTACATAATACTTATAAATAAGTAAAATTAGCTCTGTAACTCAATAATACTGTACTTAAAACACATATTAAAGCAAAAAATAAAAAGAAACAAATTAAACATTATATTCAAATAGTACATATGTATGTTTCGTTTTAATTTAAGAGCATTTCTAAGGTATTCAAAAAAAAAAAAAATTAATTCGATTTAAACGTTGACATGACATTAATTTCCTTCAAACTTTGTGGTAAATTACTATATTCCACCCAACCAATGTAATCAATTCTTTGTTTTGTTGTTTCAAGCCTACATCTAACTGTTCTTAAATTTGAACTATTTCTGGTACCAAAGCTTGCTTGATTACGCGTAAAAGTTATGGTATTATGACCAATGTTGAGTAGCGATTTATATACAAAAATTAGTAATTGATTTATATATAGTCCTCTTATCGGTAAAATATTTTTGGCAATAACTTGATATAAATGTAAACTGGGGTGTCTCAAAGGTGGATTAAAAAGAGTTTTGAGTGCTTAATTTTTGGTGCTTTGTAGGGACTGTAATTCTATACTGTTTTTACAGGCATATATTAAAATTAAGTAATTTAGATGACTTCGAGTTAACGCCTAATAGAGTATGAGTTTAGTTTTTTATTAAACTTAAATTAAATTTGTACAGACCGGAAATATTTTGGATTTAATTTCCTGTATATGTAAGTTCCACGACAAATTGCTTTGCAAAGTGACACCTAAATATTTTATTGTGTAACTTACTAAAATTTCTTGCTCGTCTAATTACACTAAAATTTTCCGCATTTCTATTTAATTGTGGTTGAAGTCTTAAGCCCTTAGTTGTTGAGTAGTTAAGTACTAGTTTATTTAATCTCATATATTCTGAGATTTTTGCAGCATATATGCTTTTAATACGGTCTCAAATTTCATGGTGAAATTATATATCTATCTATTTTTATTTATTTATTCGGAAATGCAATACAACAAGACAGGACTTATATTATAGTATTGTAATATCGGGGAATTCCTTTATGGGGAGATTTCTATAGAGGAATGCCGATATTAATGGTTGGAGTTTTTTGTAGTTTGTTAGGGTTTTTGTGTATGTTATCTTTGTCAGACACAGTAGTCCAAAAAGGTCTTCCTGCGTCCTAACTTATTAGTATTTATATGTCAGTGTCAGACACAGTAGTCCACAATAGGTCTTCCTACGTCCTAACACTGTTTAGTTTTTTGTTATGGAAAAAAAGGGAAAACTGTAAGCAAACGCTGTTTTACATAAATGGATCTTTATTGTTTGGTAGAGTTATACAAGAGTGAAAAAATTGCATTAATACCTTCCTCAATTTCATGAGAGTCTTCTAGATCATATCGTAAAGCTTAATTACAAAAGCAAAATAATGTAATACAAAAGACAAATAAAAATTATGATCTGGCATTATTGTTATTAATTAAATGTACTAACAGGGTGAATCGAATACTAATAAAAAGTATGTAACGGTTAACAAAATGAATTTCAAAATTAAATAAAATTAAAGATTGATTTATGTTAATAATAATAATATGTAAATAATTAGGGCCGCTACAGTATTGGTTAGAGATTTGGCATGTATATAAATAAAATAAATAAATTTAAAACGGATTTGATAAAAGTATATATAACAAATAATGTAAAAAAATTTATTTAACAAAATAAAAATTTAAAAGAAAGAGTGAAGTAATGAAAATAAATAAGTTTAAACAAATATAAATAATACAGAAGTAAGAAAGTATAATCTTAAATTAAGAGAAGTGCTTAAATAGCGCATGATTGTATTGTCAAGGGTTTGTATTTGAAGAGGAAGTTGGTTCCAAAGACGAACTGAATTAACAAAAAATTGTTGCTCAGATATAGCCTTACTATATTTTATGCTGTTTATCCTGTTGCCATTATTTATTCACAGAGATGGGGTGGTTGAAGGCTGTATACAATTTTATGAAACAACAATAATGCTCGGCATTTTAATAAGTTATCAAACTTAAAATTATAGATTTTTCTAGCAAAATTTGATATGCTTCTGTCTCTCCTAATACCGAACACATATCTTGCTATGGTGTTATAAGCAATATTTAGACGACGTCTACTTACAGCATCACAGCTAGCAAACAGCTCACAGCCATACATGAGGGTTGGTAATAAATAAGTTTTGGCTAACAGCATTCGGATATTAATTGGTGTAAAATATTGCGACATCCATAAGTTGCGAAGCATAGCAAAATTTTTTCCGCAGTTTGTCCTAACATGATCTCACCAATTCAGATCTTTGTTAAGCACTACCCCAAGATTTTTAACAAAATTAATGTCGTCCCATTTATCTACATTGTTGGAAGGAAGGAAGTAAAACTCTTTGGGGCTCCAATAATCATAGCGTTTGACTTGTTAGGATTAAAGCTCAACCTTTTTGCTGATGCCCATAAATAAATTTGTTGCAAATCTTCATTAATTAAACTTATACAATGAGGTGCATTCTTCACATTTCGGCTTATATATAACTGCATATCATCAGCATACATTTGTATTTGGCAATTCTTTACATGCATGGGAAGGTCATTTGTGTAAATCGAGTATAACAATGGGCCAAGTATTGAGCCTTGCGGTACTGCTCTTGGCATTAAAGAGCTTCTAGAGATAGTAGATGCGTGATAAACACTTTGGCTTCGATCACTTTAATACGATGACAGTCACCCTTATCGCGAATAAACATTCCCACGACAAAAACCCAAATTTTATGGTTTGCTATGGTGAATGATTCCCATAAATTTTTTTTTGGAGTGAATTCGCATACTTTTAAAATATGGCATCGCCAATGTTTACTCCCATGATTAATTTGACTAAAAAAATTCACAACAATTTAAAGTGGGAACAAGAAGTGAACATGTACGATGAATTTGGCTAAAATTTTAACAGCTGACGTTTGACAGATCGTAATTTCTAAGAAAGAAAAAGTTTTTGTGTTTGTGCTGCCATCTAGCGTTAGGTAGCTTCAATGTCAATCCGCCCTCTTAAGTAGCAATTTGTTTTTTAATCCAGATCTTGTAATTAGATTTTCTTTTGTTTATTAACACAGGAGTGTTAATAAAGAACAAATTAGGTGCCTAGTTGAAGCGATGTGTACGAATCCAGCATATGGCAAAGGCTTCCAAAAGGATAAAAAAGAGGATGTGGGTAAATTTTGGAACGATTTAAGCACCACATTGAACAGCCACGGGCAATAGAAATAGAAATTTGAATGCATCCTTATTAATTCTAATATTGCTGAAATCTGCAACAAAAAATTTAATAAGGTACAAACGTATTGGAAGCTTTTTAACTTTTACCTTGTGTCTGTTAACGCTAGCGGATCAGATTCATCCCGTACTTGTCCTCGCTGCAATCGTTCTGTTGATTGCTTTTCCTTCTCCAGCAATAGATAACGCAAATAAACGCTATTTATCATATTTATTTTATTAACTTTAATATTTTTGCTCACTCACCACAAAATAAATCACACAATATTTTTTGTTAAATCAAAACAAACAATTCAAAATAAACATTTTTATTCCCAAGTAATTCACAATAGAGACTTCAACTCCCAAAATATTCGCGATAGCAATTTGCTTTTTCTCCCAAACAACTTACTCCCATAATATTCGCGATAGGGGTGAATATTAATATTTGGCATAGGGATATTCGAGACTTAGTGGTTACCAAGTTTACATCAATTTCCTTCGCGTATTCATGCCCAGAATTAGTTAAGCCCATTAAGCGAATTTTCCTCCATTTTCTCTGCGAGTCTATGCACGACTGAAATTTAATTCCGTAAAATGCAATTTTAGTCTTTCTTATGCAGGTATTAACAGCAGTTCTCACAGCTTTAAAGATTTCATAGAGTTTCGGATTTTTAAGGCGTTTCCACCGGGCAAAAGAATAATTTCTAACATCAATTAGTCAATTAATCTCAGAATTGAACCAGGGTTTGTCATTTCGTATGGTTCTGGATTTCATTCGAACATATTAATTAAAAGGATATTTTAAATTCTGATCGAAAAAACGCAATTGCTCAACGACATTCGAAGAAGAAAATACACGAAACCAATCTAAACATGATAATTCGGCACCAAGTGACTGAAAGTCTATATACTTGAAATCTCTATATTGCAAAACTTGTCCTTGTGTTCCTTTTTTGAGCTTAAAATCGTATGATAAAAATAATAAGTCATGCCGTGAAAACAGCGGAGCCGACTTCTGATTGTCTTCGGCTTCGAAATAGCATTTTTTCGAACGAATACTCTTGCTCCACTTGCATAAACAAAATTATATCCACCTGATTTCAATGTTTTTGCATAATTAAATAACATTGAAGTTTCTTTACTTAGTGATTTATGAAAATTGTTTTGGTATTTTCCATCTCTCTAAATTTAGCTTTTGACATCATGATTTCATCCTTAGATTTTTATTATTGAGTTTTACAACCATTGTTTTCTTGTCATTAGCGTTTTCCACTTTGTTCTTAAAGAAAAAGGCATCATTAATATTTTCATCCTTTATTTCTATACCAGCTTTGCCTTCAAGATTCAAAAGTGTTTCGTTTGCAGTTAAATCTTTTTCAGCAATGACACCATTTATAATATAGTCGTTTTTGACCCTTTGTCATTCAATAACTTTATAGATGTTTTAGCACCGTAATTTCGGTTTTTAAAATCCGATTTTCTTTTCGTACCATTTCCAATTTTTTATTATTCTCAATAACACCTTTTAATAATTCATAATATTGTTTAAACATAAATTTAATTGTTTCTGTTATTGGAGTCAACTGGTCGAGTTTTTTCAGTTTTGTTTTTATTTCTTTTAATTGTGTTGTTATTGCTGTATCGCTTATATCATTAGACAGATGGCACACACATACTCTCCACTCTGATGGAGCTGACGTTTATACAATTTCGTACAAGTAGAGTAAAATATTCTAGTGCAATTACTACATTGTATGTTTTCTTCTTTTTCTTCTATTATTTGCAATTTGTGCTGGCCACAAATTACTTATTCAATATCAAAACCAGGACGATTTCTCAATGCCATACTTCAAAACGATGATGCTTTCTTCTGTTTGTTTTAGACAGTTTATACAATTTTAATATTAAAAAGCAGCTTTATATATTTTGTAAATTTAACCTTTTTGATACATGTTTTTAGCCTTAAAAAATATTATTTTGTTATTAATTTGTCTTTTGTGCATGCTATATATACATTCAATAATTTTTTTTCAAAAAGTTGATCGGAAAGTAGTTTTTCAGCCATATTGACATCAGTTGAACTCAATGGTTCAAAAACAATGCATATATAGATGAAAATTACTTTCGTTATATTTGGATATATTAAAAAATAATATTTAAATTCACATTTACTTACATATATATTTTTATATAAATAGTCAAAAACATACTCTAGTTTTCTTAAATAACTTTAGAAAAAGTTCTAGTTATAGATTTGTTAATTATATTGAAGAAAGTATAATAAAACAATAGCAAATTACAACAAAATTATAAATTCATAAATTTTTGTACATATGTAAAAATATTGCTGTAAATATTAATTGGCAATGGTGTGGTAAGATTTAAAGCAATTTCTTTTACTCTTTGATATGCATAAATGAACCTTGCATAAATGTATCTTGCGTAGGAGTTGCAGTGTGATTTTTTAATTCTTACCTTTTCGGCTGTATACTCTGACCAATGTTGGAGACCATCAACCTTAGGGACACGGATGGTGCAACTTCTCACTTTTTCTTGGATGTCGTAGGACTATTTGTTGTGGAACTTGTTGGGCTGTTTTGGTTTTTGGCTGTTTCTGGAGGACGACGTTTTCGTATAATATTTCTTTGGTAGATATATTTAATAGGGCATTCGATATATCATTTCTAAGTTCTAAAAGATCCATGCAATCTTTTTTTACTTTATTGTTTTTGCAATCAATTCTATACTGTAACCAAGACTTACGTATAGCAAGATCGATAAAATGATCAAATATTTTTAAGGTCCATTTTTTTAATCTAATTGAAATTCAACTCCACCCATAATCTTATACATGGAAATAAGATTCGGTTGCTGTATTTCATTTTCTCTTTTTCAATAGGACAAAAATGAGAGATACCAAATTTTTTTTCTATCCCGTAAATTGTTGACACAAGTTGCACAGTTCCCCTATCAAGCCATCTTACAATAATAATGTTTTCGTGCGAATGTTCCCCGTTGTTTTAGATAGTTTACTAATGCAAATGTGGTGAAATAATTGTCAAATAACATTTTATAGTTCTTGTTGTTAGGAATTGTTTTCGCCAGATGTATCACAATATCAGAGAAAAATCCAAAATTTCTCTTTGACGTTATTGTGTTTGTGACGTGACATATTTCAGTCTTAAATTATACCTTGTGAGCTGCATAGACAAAATATATTCATACCCTTTACTGGCTTATTGCCTTAGCGATGTTTTGCCTTTAAAAGGAACCATCATTTTGTCTATACAAAGGTGTTCGCCTTTATGTAATGCATACAATTTCTCTTAGAACATTTCCAAAAGGGGTCTAATCTTGGACAACTTGTCACTTTTATTTACGGTGCAGGAAAATTTTAAATTATTACGTAATGTCGAAATGAAGGAATCTCAGCTGCTTTTGACTATTGCATGTTTAGACGAGGGCAACCGATAGCTCCTATCATTATTTCTAAGGCAATAACTTGCAGTATTTCTTTATATGTAAGTTTTATTTCCACCCCCGTAGTTATTAAAGATGCTTGATTCAAATTTGATCAGAATCTTCTCAATTTCACTTTCTTTTAATTTATTTGTTATATTGTACGCCTTTACCGTTTGTAACGCAACTTTGAAATGAATAAACAAAATAAAATAATCTCTACTTTTTCCTACTCATTTAAGCTCCTTTAAATTCAATTGATGCATCACACAAAATTAAAAAAAATATTGGGGGCTTATTACTAACTTTTTTAAGTTAATTCATAAAATACATTAATATTATTACCTTTCTTAAGAATTAAGTATATTATATTATTTTAATTAACAGAAAAGTTTAGCAATTTTTTTATTTTTTAATAGGTCTTTTTTAGCAAGAAAAACATTCAATATTCTGCGGTGTTTAATATCACGATTTCTTTCTAAAAAAGCGATAGAAGTGGAAATATTGCATCAATAATGAGATTTCAGAATCTTCTAATTGAAATATTATAAAAAAAAAATTAAAAAGACAACTGAATCTAGAAGCATTCAATAATTATGATGCCACATGGCATCAAAATACCGAAAGGGTTAAATATACTTGTTAGAGCTTAATTATTATTGATGTTTTAACACAGGGTTGCCAACTTTCATTTTTCTGCCGAAGATAGTACATCTTTTGTATATTGCCAATATGGGGTTAGTCCCATATATGTCCGGAAGTATATCTCTATATGTTGGCTAGGATGCATAATCACCATAGGAGGTCGTGATGTCACAAGGGGGAAGGTGAATCAGAATTGAATTATTAACCGGGGTACGAGGTGTGGTCTTGAAACCATCAATAAACGAAATACCCTCGAAGTACCTTGGTATCCTGGGCATTTTCTAATAAGTCCTCGTTACTATCACGAAAGACTTCCCACAAACGGGTCCGTTCCTGCCGATGGGTATTCAACGTGTGAACCGTATGTTCTTCCCGCGGGATAGCCTGAATAAAGCTATAAAAATCTATAAACCGAGTTTAATTTTTAATTTAAATTTTGATTTTTCAGGCTCGAAGGACCAAAATGTGGTGGTGAGTGGGGAAAATTAAAAATAAAATATTTGCTCAAGATCGGGAAAGAAATAAAACAAATAGAATTAGCCTTTTTCTAAAAATATTGACAATTTGTTTACGTAAGTAAAACGTACCTTCGGTACCTTCGTACAATAATTATAATAATAAGTGTATTTGACCTAAGCTATACCAGGTATTGAATACTTAAACACCAGGGTGGCCAACGTAAGCAGACTGTACTATAAACGGCATGATGGCAATTTGTTTGGCTTTCATATAGCAATAACTTTTGCGTCTTTCCAACAATTATGAAAATAACAAAGTTTAGAACAATTGTTTATAATGCTTTAAACACATAGACGACAGCGGGCAGCAAGATGGCGAATACACGCGTTTATATGAGAATGCATATTTTGACGGCAGCACGACAAGAACCTAAACTTCAACCTTTGCTGCTGCTGCCCAACTTAGCCCAATTTCTACTTTCTCGTGCAGAACAAAACAAATAAGTGATGTCAATACAGTATGAAATGTTAAATAAGAAGGATTTTTAAAGGTTCTGTTTTTTATTTAACTGAAACAACAGTACAAAATTAATTTACATTAATTTATTTACTTTATAATACTAGTTATACATTCAAAATGAATATATTGTTACGAACATAAACCAAAATCGACAACAACAACAACTATTAGCAGAGACGAAGTAACTAAAAATAACACGGCAACAACAATAATAAAGCAGCAAAGAAAACGAATAACAGACAATAAACAAGCAACAACAAATACTAAGAGCAGAAAGAGGTAGATGTTCACATACGCATGGCTGCAAAAGAACTAAAAAGAAATTAAAAGAAAGAAATTGAATTACCTGAAATATCGAGAGGTTCGAGAGCTCTCGATGTGTTGTTTACTCAGCCATATAAAAAGCACATCGATGCGAACAGCAATCAGTTTATGTGTCGTAATCTCGTCGTAAACAGTTTGTGTGAAGAGAGTTTATAAGTTTTATAAGTAAACTCGTGAAGTGAATCGTGAAGTAGAAAACCAGTTTAGTTGAAGCTAACTCAGTAAACAGAGTTAAGTGTGGATAACCTCTGGTTGAAAAGGTATTGATCGAACCTAAGTTATTGCTACGATCGGGTTGGAAGATCTTTAGGAAGAAAGATCTGTTGAGTAATTGTTGTTGTTTACAAAGTTGTAAACAGACAGAGTAATTAAAAATAAGAATTGTTATTGCTTGTAAAAACATTACAAGCAGTGGTACACAAAACTGTGTTGAATAAAAGATTTTTTTTTTTTTAATTAAAACCAAACAACATTTATTTCATTTTTACTACAATCTACGAACTCATAAAAACACGTTTTTAAAAAGGTAAAAACGTAACAATTGGTATCAGAAGTGGGATTTAAGTCCTTTAAAATAAAATAAAAAAAGGAATGAAGTTCAGAGAACTTAATGTGGATCGCCTTAGGCGTGAGTGGGCAAAATTGGACTTGCCGTCAACTGGGACCAAGACCGAATTGCAAAAGCGGTTGTATGAGGATTTTCAACGGCGGGGCATTAACGTTGATACTCACGTATTTGAAGATGAGGAAGAGCCGGAGGTGAGTGCCCTTTCAGCTAAAAGTAATACGGATACCAATGCACTGCTTGCCGCTATGTTGGAAATAATGCAACTACAAACCAAAATACTTTTGGCTGAAGTACGAGAATCTTTTAAAGCTGATAATGAAAAGCTTATGGAAAAAATTATTGCTCTGGCGAGTACACAAGAAATTTCTAAAGCTGATAATGAAAAACTGTTGGCCGAAAACCAGAATTTTCTGGCAGAAATCGAAAAGAAATTTGAAGAAGCGTCAAGTGCAACAACAGAGAAGCTGTAAGAAATATATGAGACGGCAAGTAAAAGGGTTGATGACGTCGACGCAAGAGTGACAAATCTTGAGAAAACTGTTGACGAAAAATTGAGTGTAATGAAAGAGAAAATCAACAGTCTACAGTGCCAGCAACCGGAACCAGTGCGTATTATACCGGATGCTTCTAGCAGAATAAAAACACCTTGCTTTGATGGTAGCTCACCCCTATCCGTATTTAAATTCCAATTCGAGATAGTTGCCAACAGAAATAGATGGGACGATCAAGAAAAGGCTCTAGAACTAATTTTGGAGTTAAAAGGTGCTGCAGCAGAAATTTTAGAAACCATGCCAGCCAGCTGCAGAAACAATTACAACGACTTAATGGTGGCGCTACAGCGTAAATTTGGTGATGAGCACAAACGCGATTTATACCGCATGGAGTTAAGGAAGGCTAATGAGCCGCTTCATGCCTTTGCAATGGAAGTCGAGAGGTTGGTGGAGTTAACCTATTCAGGGGAAAATCACCCACTAGTACATCATCTGAAGACCGAAGCTTTCGTCAACGGCTTACGAGACCCTAAGGCTCGAGTGAGGTGAAAATGGTTTCAGTTTATAGCACTCGACTTAGAAGAATGATGACCGCTAAATTTTATACTGTTCGAAGGGGACCATGCAAGGTTATGAAGAAATCAAATGAAGTTGAATATCGGATCCAGAAACACTATGATCCTATGATTTTCTCAAATTTCTTTTTTTATTTGAAAATACAATCCTTCCGGTTAACAATGGAAAATATTTTCATTCAAATGGCTGCCTCAGCTGGCCATGCAGTAGCCCACACGATCGGTCCAATTTTTAAGCACATTATCGATTGTGTGCAGCTGTATTTCACCAACGGCGTCAATTGTCTCTGGCTTGTTGGCGTAACACTTATCTTTGCCGGCACCCCACAAATAATAGTCCAACGGTGTCAAATCGCAGCTCCGAGGTGGCCAAACGACATCAGTTCTGCGACTGATAATGCGATCTTCAAAAACAGGGCGCAAAACATCGAGTGTAGCTTCGGCTGTGTGGCACGTAGCGCCGTCCTGTTGAAACCAAATGTTGGTAATATCCACCTCTTCAATTTTTGTGAACAAAAATTCGTTCAACATGGACCGATAATGATCGCCATTGACTGTAACGGCCACTCCTTGCTCATTATGCCTATGGACCAAAATCCGCACCAAACAGTGACTCGTCTTGGGTGTATCGGCTTTTCAATGTATGCCCCAAATGAGACAATTTTGCTTGTTTACATACCCGCCAAGATCAAAATGAGCTTCATCTAAAAAGATGATTTTTTTTTGGCAAAATTGGCATCTTCTGTAAGTCGATCGCAGACCCAGATTCCCAGCGTTTTTCAAGTGTATACACAACCATATTCGTTCAGCGGAAAAATAAAACTAATTATCTGTCAAATCAGACATGAGCTAAGTGTTACCATTGTCGAAATAAGCACTAGTTGAAAAAAAAAACGTTAGATGGCGGACCCTTTAAAAATTACTGATTCGTTCCTAAATTTAAAAAAAGAACGCATAAATACATAATAATAATAAAATAATTATGAATACATAATTAAAAGCCAAATGATTTTTGAAAAAGCCTTTAATAAAGAACTCCAAATAAATATTTATTCCGGATTTCGAATTCTTACAAAATGTAAACTTTTTTAAAAGCTACCTCCGTTCTCAATAAATTATTCTTTCAAAATCTACTTGCAATAAAATGAACAATAGGTAAAAGATCTACCTGCGAAAACTTTGGTCAGAAAGATCACAGTGGAATGAGTAGAATTTCAGTTGTAGTCAACTTGTCGCCTTGAAAAATAAATTGTTTATTATGAAAAATAGAACATAACAAAATTACAGCGACACACACAGTTTTAAATAAAGGGGCTATTTACAAATTTACTTAATTTATTTCTAATTTTTTTAATAATATTTTAAACAAGCGATTTAAATTTTGTGAATGCGAAAAACTGAAAGTGGCACCACTGATATCTGCGTCTTTTAACAAGCTGCCGTACGTAATATTAATTGCTTTTTATTGTTGTTGGCTCACTACGGTTGCTTAGTATTTATTCGTTATTTCTATTATTTTAAATAGCATTGATACATATATTTCAGGAGCAGCTGTTGTTACAAGATTTAACAGATTTACTTAAATAATTATTTTTGTTAAAATTTTAATTAATTTTAATTTCTATGTCATTTTTTGCTGCTGCTGCTTTCAAAATGTTTATGAAGCCGACAAATGCTGTTGAGCAAAATTTCCGGTTTGCTCGCTGTCTTCTTTATGTTTAAAGCATTATATTGGCAAGATTTTGCATTCCTTTTTACGGGAGGGCCCTTAATAATCTATTACTTATGCCATCTGGTGCGGACGTTTTTCTAGTTTTAAGATTTTTAATAGTATCTGTTATTTTATCGAACATATTAGAAAATCATTACTAATATTAGAGTGAACTTGATTAAATGTAATAGTTGTATTTTCAGTGAGAGCTTTTGATTTAAATTGATATAGTTAACCAACAACTCGCATTTTTCTTGTGTTGTAGAGTAACGGACCGCTTCATACTTAAGAATTGGCAAATTTTGGTACTTCTTTTCCAGGGCTTTTGAAATGTTCCAAAGGGGCGAAGAACCTTTTTCAAGAGTTGCTAAAACATTACCCCAAAACTTATTCCTTTTAATAATGAGATCTTTCTTAATATTTTTATTAAAAAAGTTCATTTGCATCTTATCAATGATATGTTTTGCATCCATCGACGATAAAAAAATTTCTGTTTGGTATTATTATTTGAATGTGAGATGGTAACTGTTTGATTTTGTGAAGAACAGATTTTTTCGGCACGCTTGCGTTCGCAGCATTATGAATGCTAATTGTACATGATTCAATCACGCTGTTCAAGGTAGCTGTGGACTACTGGAAAAATAGTTATTTTGCTTTTATATTGTTTTCAAAATTAATGGCAAAAAAAAAACGGCAATACCACCTACAGATTGTGATATCATAATTGAGTGAGGAAGAAAAAGCACTGTCAAAATAAAATAGATTCTATCACACGACTGCTTTTGACGACGATTTTTAATGTCACTTTCTATAGAAAAATCGTCAGGCCCCAATTCTGTTCCAGCTCTAATGCAAAATCAAATTACAATAAATCAGTCCGTTATAAAACCTGAGAGTGTTCACACAACATATAGGGAAAGGAAAGGAACAGAATATAATGACAACGGTCAAAACTACAAAGCATTTGGAAATTGAATTATTGCATAAAATTGAAAAAAAAATCTCTTATAATCATTATTAGTAGCATCATCTACAAGAGCATTATTGATATCTTTATTAGAAATCTGATAAAAGAAAAAAAATCAAGTAGTTAAGCAAAATGGGATATTTCTAAAAACAATACAACATACGCATCATTATATTATGCAAAACATAAATTTATTCCTTAAAAAAAAGACAAAAAAAAATTACAAGAAGAAAATTAATATTAACAGGTTATTTCTTAAATATTTTAATAATATTTCAATCAAATTAATAGACATTTTTAATCACATAAAAGAGATATAAAAACTACAAAGAAAGATTTTTGAAAATATCTAGTACTGGACCTATGGTATAGCACTCCTTGGTTGATTTACGGTTTAAAAATTGCAAGTAGAATCTAGAAGAAAACAAAAAAATTTTAAAAAACAAAAACAATAATTGGATTTTAATTTGGCAACATTGCAGCTAAGGCAAAACAACAACAAAAAACAGGCACACACGTAACGGGAAATCCAATGCCACCAAGATCAACAACAGCAATAATACATATTCCAAAGGAGAGTGTAAGAATAAAAAGAAAATATAACAAAGTAAGTACTGTTGAATTTAAAATTATATGTACATACACATGAAGCAATAAACAAAGATGACGCCGCCAGGTATTCAAAATAATTTTCTACTGTGCATGTGCGTCATAATAGAATAAAATTGCCTGTATTATATGAAATTTTAAGGAAAATTGTGGAAAAAAGAATGTTTTTTTTCCACATATAACATATACAAAATTTATTTGAAATTGTTAAAAAAGTTAGTATTTATCAAAACTATATTATTACACCCTTATTTGTGTAAAATAAGTTTTAAAAAATTCTTCTCATGAAAAATTTAAAATAAACTACTGGGATTAATTAAAATAATATTTTTAATTATAATTTAAATTAAATAAAATATATCTCAAAAAATTTTGTCGGTATTTTTTTATTGTAATATGTTGTTATAGGAATTTGCCCTAGAGGTAATGGAAAGAATATTGGAAAGAACTATTTACTTTTTAAATAAAACTAAAAAAATCATAAAACACATTCATTATTTATTTTTATATTTCCTTGCTTTGACTTTATTATTACCTGGATAAGGTTTGGTATGGACTGTACTATGTTTTTGCAGAAGTTTCCATAATGCAATTGAAATTGCACGCTTAACCTTAACCCATACATATTCTATTACGTTTATATCTGGAAATTTGATTGTTCAGTAAAGAACTGTGAAGCTGTTACTGTGGATCTAAGTTTAAAAATGATGTCCGAAACACTGTTGAACCAAATTTCTAAACTTTTATAGATACCTTATTGTAGTATTGGCGTCTATTGTTCCCGAATAATTGACGCATTTGCTTACCCCATTTATTCCCATACACCTGCACATCGTTATGCTACCACCTCCAGATTTTACTCTTGGTAAAACAATTCGATTAAAATTTTTATAATTTTTTTAATTAATTGTAAAACTCTTTAAAAGCACGAAAAATTAATTTTTTAAATATTTTTAATACTTAAAATTATTTTATGAGAAAAAGCCTCAAAAACACGTCAATTAGAATTTGATTTAAATATCCGTTTAAATTTTCAAGAAAAAGTTATAGGGCATAAGCATGAGTCGCAGTTAAATATTAATAAGTTAATAAGAAAACAAAATAAAATAATTGTACAACGTTTTGTTTATTTAATTTTATTATTTTATTGCATTTTTATTTATAATTAATTATTGATCATTTTATTTTATATTTTAATGTAAAATATATTATTTTGCTTTTAAAAGGTCTATGTCTACGTCAGGCACACTCTCATCGAGAGAGAGAAAAAGTAACGGACCTGCGCAAAGCGTAATCTCTTATTATTTGATTCATGGTACATACATATATTTATATACACTTGCGGAAATGGCAAATAAATAAAATAATATTTATTTATATAGATAAAGTAGCACACTGAGAGCGAATCTCATGCCCTTCTTGCTTTTTTTTATCTCTTATTTTCGGTAGTTCATATCTCTTTCTTTCTCTGTTTGCGATACTCTCTTAGATTTTATTGTGATTTATAAAAAAAGAATAAAAGAGAGTTGAATATATATGCATATAACACTCTGTTATATGCTATTACGTGTCATAAGAGAAAAACGGGAAAAACCTTGCGTTTATCTCGCTTTTATATTTTATTGCGTTTTGTAAAAGAGAAAAATTGTGCGTTTAATACTTACTGACAAGCAGCGTTGCTACTTAACAATTTTCTATCGTACCAAAATTGTCTGTTAAAACGACCAAAATTGTTTAAAAAAGACCAACTTTTTTAAATATTTAAAAACAAATATATGCGTATGTATTTTTGATATAAAGTAAGATTTTTATTTCATAAAGCTTTTAAATTACAAAGATAATCAAAATAAAAGTGTAACGAAAACTAAAGGTATACAAAAAATTCATTTAATGACGCTTATAAACTAGAATTACATATTATGTATATATGCTTAGCGAAAAAACAATAAAAAATTACTGAAAATATGTATGTATTTGTACGTATTATTGTTTTTATTTTTTAAGAAGATCCCGTTTTGCTGACCATAGCTTGCATCACCACTATTCTTTATGAGCTTTTTGCAGAGCATTATACTGTTAATTGTTCTTATTTCTAATTTGTTTTACAATTTTGTTTTTACCAAAAAAAAAGTGTTGATAACTTTCGTTCAGCAGCTGCGGAACTATGTGGGAGCGAAGATTAGATTAGATTATATACAAAGTTGCAAAGATTGCCAAAGCTTTTCTCATCTAATCCAGTTTTAATTGAACTAATTTTATTCCAAAATAAATCAATATCTAAATTATCTGAAATATTAATTTCTGTTAACCGTAACAAGTTCCACTGTGTAATAATAATATCCGGGTCGCAATCAACAAGATTGGAAAACTTTAAAATTAGTGGCAATATAGGAAAGTCTTCTCTAGACAACACTTTAGGAGTAATTATATGCAACATTTTAATCTCTTCACGCTTAAAGTCAAATCTAGACTTAAGTTGATTAAGAAGCTCAATATAAAATTTCAAAATATCTTGTTTTACTTCTAAAACCTCTGTAGAATCGAGATTTTTTTCAATATACATCTCAGTTCTAGTGCCAATAACAATATTTAAAACATCAACATGATTACTTTTTTTGTTGAAATCGATTTCGGTATCGTTGTTTATCAAATCTTTTTTAATAATTACTCAAAATGAGTAAAAAATTAGACTTTAGATTTAAATACAAATGTGGCAAACGAGAACTTTCTGACTGGAATTCTTTATTGAGATTATTGATTATGGGTAGTATATATGAAAAAATTAAAATCGCTACAATTACTTCGCTTAGAACTATTGCAGTTGTGGCTGTATCACTCAAATGAAGGAAGGAGAAAATATAAAAACAACTTCTGTTCTTGTTACTGTTATGTGTTTTGTTGTATTAATTGGCGAATTAGCCTTGCTTTTTAGACAGGCATTTTTAATATATAGAGTTTCCAAAAATTTATAAACAAACAGTGTTTTCAATTTCTTAAAATGAAATGGCACATTTTCTCACAAAGACCAAATTGAGGCTTAGAGGTCCATCGGACCAAACGCATAATTTCCGACCAATTTTGGCCCGAAAAGACTAACTGTGGCAACACTGCGCATAAGAGAAGATACTAAAAAGTATCTTCTGGAATTATTAACCAATTCTGGGCTAAACATACAAAAAAAAAAACAACAGGATCAATATATAAGTAAAGTAATTTCGGAACACTCCGGTTATTTTTTTATATATTATAACCCATTAATACAATTCACTAACATAACAAGTCCAACTAACCGAATATATTATATGATGAAATAAATTTCAAATAAATTTGAATAATCTAAAATTTTATAAGTAAATTTCTTAAATTTATTAGATAAATCGCGTGTCGAAATAAATTCCGTACATAGTTCACATTTTATTGTTATTTTTTTTGTTGTCTGTATTTTTGTACATGTAGTTAACCACTAAACTTATCGGTCCGATTTACGCTCTACAATTAAAGTTTGAAACTAGATATTAATAATCTAGTGCCTTTATTAGGCCCCTAAACACTACTTATAGAGCAACAATTGCGTGCCGCTTTTTAACGCCAAAAGGTATTCTTTTCGTGAAACCCATATTGAGTTTTTTTTTTTGGTTCTGCTGTAAGAACCTGATTTAGGTTTTCGCAAAACTCCTATTGTTAGGATATCTTGTCGATTACTTTGAACCTTACAGATTATTGAACCCTACAAGAGACTTTATTAGTTTCTCTTCTCTTTTAACTTCAAATCCAGACCCTATAGATAATAATCCTTCAGAATGTCTATTAACTCTCCTAATTCCAGTCCAAAACTCAATGGGCATTTTCAGTTTGATGCCGACCATCTACTTGCATTTTGCGAGAGGCTTCGCTCAGCTTCAGCATGGAATCAAACTGAGTCCATGCTGGAGGTAAAACTTCCCACTCTTCTATAATTCTTAATATAACTCCCTCTAATGATAGCCATCTTGTATAAGAAACATCTAAAATCTTATGGGACGACACACAACAGTAATCTCGAAATTCTTTTAATTCAGTTATTCTCTTAGGACTGTACGAAATAAACGATATGTATTACGACAGAGAGTCTCAATATTTTTTGGAAGCGTCTTACATGCATAACTTGAACATAGGTGGAGAGAGTGACACGCGCACTTAATGTAAACTAAATCAACCTCGTTACTAAGTAAAGTTTTAAGCCCGCCAACATTACCAGCCATAACGTTAGCACCGTCTGTTGCCAATCCGATCCAATTTTTGAAAGGAATATTGTTTGTTGATAAAAAGTTTTTTATAAGAATCAAAATTGACACAGCATCTGACTTAGTGAGCTCAAAAAAGGCGACAAAACTATCCTTTATAGAACCAACACCGTCAAAATAACCTGCAACTAAAACAACACTTTTACTCATTGCCACATCCGTAGTTTCATCAACAATTAAGGAAAATTTTCTGTTTTGTAGAACAGAAATTAGATTTTCACTTGCCTGCTTTGCTATATACTCAGCTACTTGCACTGACTTTGTCCTTCCACATTTAATAAGTTTTGCTATAGTTGAATCCGGACAACACTCAATCAACAAAGCTGGTAAGTAGTACATTAGTAAAAATGGTAAGTTATGTGCTATACAAAACATAACAAGTGGCATTTCGAACTTTGTTGTGCGTTATTGCAAAATCTTTCTATTGTGAGTTGTTTTTATTTTGCTTTCATAACATTTAATATGTAGTGTTGTTTCTTCATGAACCTTTAGATGGTCACAGTTTTGAACAAACAATACATTCCGGCTTAAATTTTCTTTTTGGTGTTTGCTGTTGAATTGTTTCATCGCTAGAAATCATAAACAAATTATATATGTACGTATGTAAGTTCATTATGGTTCAATTATTGAATCTCAAATTTTATTACCTAGTGGAAGTATCGTTAGTTTCAACTGATACGGGTTTTGTTTTTTTTTTTTTTATTAAAAATTTGACAAATAAATATTTTTTGCTTTGATTGTATGACAATATATATAAATACAAAACTTACCTATCCATTTTACAAATAGACTAGAGTAGAATTTAATTTAAAAACTTTAATATAATATATATTTAAGAATTTGAATGTAATTACAAATCAGTTCTTTTTTCTTAATTTGCTTCTAAGAAAATTAAAATTAAAATCGCTACAATTACTTCGCTTAGAACTATTGCAGTTGTGGCTGTATCACTCAAATGAAGGAAGGAGAAAATATAAAAACAACTTCTGTTCTTGTTACTGTTATGTGTTTTGTTGTATTAATTGGCGAATTAGCCTTGCTTTTTAGACAGGCATTTTTAATATATAGAGTTTCCAAAAATTTATAAACAAACAGTGTTTTCAATTTCTTAAAATGAAATGGCACATTTTCTCACAAAGACCAAATTGAGGCTTAGAGGTCCATCGGACCAAACGCATAATTTCCGACCAATTTTGGCCCGAAAAGACTAACTGTGGCAACACTGCGCATAAGAGAAGATACTAAAAAGTATCTTCTGGAATTATTAACCAATTCTGGGCTAAACATACAAAAAAAAAACAACAGGATCAATATATAAGTAAAGTAATTTCGGAACACTCCGGTTATTTTTTTATATATTATAACCCATTAATACAATTCACTAACATAACAAGTCCAACTAACCGAATATATTATATGATGAAATAAATTTCAAATAAATTTGAATAATCTAAAATTTTATAAGTAAATTTCTTAAATTTATTAGATAAATCGCGTGTCGAAATAAATTCCGTACATAGTTCACATTTTATTGTTATTTTTTTTGTTGTCTGTATTTTTGTACATGTAGTTAACCACTAAATTTATCGGTCCGATTTACGCTCTACAATTAAAGTTTGAAACTAGATATTAATAATCTAGTGCCTTTATTAGGCCCCTAAACACTACTTATAGAGCAACAATTGCGTGCCGCTTTTTAACGCCAAAAGGTATTCTTTTCGTGAAACCCATATTGAGTTTTTTTTTTTGTTCTGCTGTAAGAACCTGATTTAGGTTTTCGCAAAACTCCTATTGTTAGGATATCTTGTCGATTACTTTGAACCTTACAGATTATTGAACCCTACAAGAGACTTTATTAGTTTCTCTTCTCTTTTAACTTCAAATCCAGACCCTATAGATAATAATCCTTCAGAATGTCTATTAACTCTCCTAATTCCAGTCCAAAACTCAATGGGCATTTTCAGTTTGATGCCGACCATCTACTTGCATTTTGCGAGAGGCTTCGCTCAGCTTCAGCATAGAATCAAACTGAGTCCATGCTGGAGGTAAAACTCAAAACTTTGGATGCGAGATGGGAACGGCTGGGCGCATCCTATGTAACTTTAATGGTTTCCGAGAATGATTCGATTGCACCTGAAGCGAGACAGCTAATTAGGGAAAAACACGATGACTGTATAGAATCGTACTATTTGTGCCATGCGATGATAGTTGATCTTTTAAAGAATTCAAGATTGAACAATTCAATCAATTCGAAAGGTCAGTCAACTCTCCCCTTAATGACCAACACCAACAGCCAGATCAGACGATGAACTCATATGATTCGAGTGATTGCGTCAAACTTTCTCCATGTGATACTGAGGTTTTCGAGGGCAGCTACGATCAGTGGCCATCATTTTATAACATGTTCACTGCAGTTTACAGTAATCACTTAAAACTGAGCCCGGTGACAAAACTCTATCATCTTCGAAACACGAGGTGAAGCAGGTGATATAGTCAAAAGATATCCATTATCTCATGATAACTTTGAACTCGCATGGAATGCCAAACAAACGCGTTGTCGTAGATAATCAAATTAATATTTTGTTTGATATCCCTGCAGTTTTTACTGAAGACAGCGAGGCAATTAGAAGAACTCAATCTTCGGTGAACGATTCTTTGGCAACCCTAAACACACTTGGCGTCGAAGTCAAAAGTTGGGACCCGATTCTCATTCGGTTGATATCAACCAAGCTACCCAACTTAACATTGGCTTTATGGGAACAGTCGCTCACGTCACCTCGTGAGCTTCCACAATGGCAATAAATGTCCCAGTTCTTAGTGGAATGACATGAGGCTTTGGAATACCTAACGATTACAAAAAACTCAATGGTCACATTGAGCATTACAAAATCTGAATTTCCAAAAGTGCAAACGTATGTTTCTAATCATAATTTAGTCCCAAAATGTAATCTCTGATATAATAATCACTTGTTCCAAATTTAAGGCCGCAACAGAGAGTTGATTATGTTTTTAGAAACAAATATTGTAATAATTGCCTAGCATCTTCACACTTGAAGACAAATTGAAATGTTAATCACCACACACTGTTGCACATGTCAAACGCGTCCGGTACCACAACTAAGAACATTGCTGAATCTCGTTGGAAGAACATCGCACGTAAGAGCTCAAATACGCGGGATTCTTCTGAAATTGTTCGCAACGATACTTAGGCTGAACGTCCTTCCATATCCAGTCAGGTACGTGCCAACTGTTCTTGGAGCCTTGAAAATATCCTGCTGCGAATTGCTCTAATGCAAATTGAGTCTAAAGGAGAACACTTTACGATTAGAGCTCTAATAGACCCTGGATCCCAAAGGGCATTTCTTTCAGAGAAAATTAGACAGCGCCTTCAACTCCCATACAAAAGATCTCACTTCGAAATTGTTGGTATCGGAACACAATCGGCAGACAAGGAGTGTGAATTTGCACTATATGCCCGCAGAACAGACATATAAATTTCCATAAAAGCCATAGTTTTGCTAAAAGTAACCAAAGGCCTCCCGGCCTATAGTTTTGAGGCTCCATACTCAAAAGGACTTGCTGAGCTTGATTTTGTAGACCCGATGTTCAACAAAGCCTCACAAGTAGATCTCATTTTGGGCAATCACTATAAGCGATTTATTAATATTGAGGGAATAAGAAAGAATATATGCGGTCAAACATCTGCATACAACACTGTTTCCGGATGGATACTCAGTGGACACATAGAAGCACGCAAAACACATTCTTTTTCATCCAAAATAGTTTCTGAGACTCCAGATTTCAACACTCTACTGAAAAAATTTTGGTAAGACGAGGAAATACCAACATCCCGTGTTAAATCACCTGAGGAGGAATATTGTAAGAGGTTTTATTCAGAAAAAACTACTCGTTAAGAGCATAGTAGGTATGTCGTAAGACTATCATTCAAATCTGACTTTTCTGAAAAAGTCTTCCTGGGTTCATCCAGATTTAATGCTCTCGCTCAATATTCTCAAATGGAGTAAACTCTGACCAAAAATCCAGAATTACACGCACATCATAAAGTACTACAAGAGTACTTGAATTTGGAACACATGAAAGAAACTTCATCTCAAGAAATTGTGTCTGGGGGCAAATATTACTCTTTTTCCTTGCCTCATCATGCAGTGGTACGACCTGACCATAAACCAACTAAAGTCATAGTGGTATTTAATGCCCACAGAAAAACAAAATCCCATTTTGCTCTAACTGACATCCTTTACTCTCTAAAACGATTTGATAACCATAATTCTCAATTGGAGAAAACATCAATATGTTTTAAATGGCGAAATACAAAAGATGTATCGTCAAATTTCACTTCACTCTAAGAACTTTTTCAAAGGATTTTATTTCAAAACAGGGAAAATGAGCCGGTAAAAGTTTACCAATTTAACTCGGTGACTTTTGAAGTTAAACTTGCTCCCTATTTAGCGATACGAACACTCTTTCAACTCGCATCTGATTCCGAATTACAATTTCCAAAAGCTTCGCACATACCTCGAACGGAAAGCTATGTCGATGACTTTCTCTCTAGAAGAGGCGCTGTCCGCTCAAAATCGACTTATTAAGACACACAAGTCAGCTGGCTTTCCTTTGAAAAAAATGTATATGATTCAGAATTATTACGCTTTCAAGAGTCAAGTAACGCTAAAACTCTTTGAATAAAGTGGAATGCACTCTCAGAAGCATTCACATATAGTTTTTCCTTAGTCGAACAATCTTCCAGCATGACAAAACGAAAAATTTTGTCAGCAGTAGCTAAACTCTTTGATCCAGCAGGTTGGCTGGCGCCCATTATTATTAGAGCAAAGATTCCAATGCAACAGCTATGGTTGGAAGGATTGGAATGGACGATGACATTTCCCCTGAATCCCTAAAGTTATGGAATGATCTCGTTTCAGATCTCTCGAAAACTGAAACAATAATCATTAGCAGATGGCTTCAATATAATCCTTCAGATTACGTCCAAATTCGTGACGCATCCAAGTCAACATATTGTGCTGCTATTTATTTATGATGCCAGACGAAATCCCACACCGCCATTCAAACAGTTTGCCTCCCACGTTTAGAACTGAATGGTGCTGTATTATTAGCTAATCTGGTCTGATTTTGGTAGCAATGAAGTTTTTCTTTGGACTGATAGTCTACTGTTCTGGGATGGCTCTCAAAAACACCTTCAACTTGGGAAACATACGTGGTAAACACAATATCACAAATCCATCGTCTTGTTCCAATGGCAAAATGGCGGTATGTTTCTACTCATAACAACCCAGCCGATCTTGGAACTCGAGAATGTAAGCCACTTTATTTCTCCAACAACACTCAGCCATGCGCTCAAATAATGGTACCATTTCCTCCAGAGAGGAGCAATTTATCGCCACCCTTCCAAATCTCAGGTATAGATTTCGCTGGTTGCTTCGAAAAAAAAATTTCAGAAATTCTCCCTCTATAAAGGGTTACGTAAGTGTACTCGTCTATTTCATTACAAAGGCAACATAACTAGAAGCGTGCTTGATTTATCCGCAGCGGCGTTTCAGGCTACATTCTCTTGCTTCGTTGGGGAGCTTCACCAGAAGGTAGTCACTGACAACAGTAGGAACTTTCTGGGTGCTAGTAAAGCGCTCGAGAACGAATTTGTCAAGTTTTTGGATTATGTGGCTAAGGATACTGCTCAGAAATATGTTACTCATGCGTTTGAATGGAAATTTATACCACCTTATGCTCCTCATATGGGAGGATTATGGGAAGCTGCCGTGAAAAGTTTCAAGTACCATTTTAAACGTATTGTTGGCTCACAAAAATTGACCTTCGAAAATTTTCCACCATTCTCGAAGGCATACTAAATTCTCGACCGATTTCAGAGCTATCAGAAGACCCCGCGTATTTAACCGCTCTCACACCCGGACACTTCTTAAGAGGTGTACCTATAATGGCCTTCCCCGAACAATGTAGCGACAAATGTTGCGCATACCTTTATCCCGGCTTGCGGCTTCTATGACTCCCTTGCTAGTGCTACTGTTCTTCTTTCTTTTTCCTTTTCCATTCCATTCCGCTCTCTAGTTTAACCTTCGGTACGAACGGCTTGGAATGATTGTTGTTGGACTATGCAACAATGAAGGTATAGCACTGGCCGTTGAATAGTCAATTAGCTACAACCATCTTCCTTGTTGTCCATATTGGGGGATTGTGGCGTTTGATTTTTAGTTATCTATTTTCGTTATGACAGGTCGCTTTCGCATAGATTTCTGTAATGTGCGTAGAGTGAGGGCGAATTTGTTTTCTGTGTATGCGCACATTTGCCTCCATATGTCGGATGTTTTCGCCTTATGTGAAATCCAGGTTTCTGAAAATGCTGATCCACAGGATTTTCATATCCATGGGTATCACCTTCTATCCCTTTTTAATTTCCATAGGGGTCTTGCAATATAAATCCGTAATGAAGTTGTGTACCAATGCAAGCAACCTCTTGGCATGTATGATGCGGAATTTAACTGTCTTTGGGTTATGTTCAGAATCAGGGCATACCTTTTGTACTTCGGGTTTCTGTACAGAAGTCCAAACCCGGGGAGAGAAGTTTACATATTTGGCTTTGACTCTCTTTCCGAATCCATATCATGTATTTTTGCGGATTGCCCGAACAGTGAAATTGTTGTTGCTGGTGATTTCAATGTTCACAATTCGTCTTGGCTACGCCATTCTGGCCGCACAACTCCTGAAGGCCAATATGTTGAGCTATTTGCCGCGCATAACCACCTTGCGCAACTAGTGAATGAATCTACACATATATCGTGTGTAAATGGGTACCAAAATAACACCCTCGACATTTTCCTCACTTCGCACCCTGAAAAGTATGAAGTTGAGGTTCTTGCAGCTCTCGGTAACTCAGATCATTGCACCATTTCTGCCTTTTTTACGTTCTCCGCCATTCATGACGTCTCACCTTCAACTAAGAGACGCTCTGTTTATGTCTACAAAAAAGCACGTTAGGCTGAGCTCAACGATTTCTTTGGACATTTTAACTGGAAACTTTGTTTCCTCGACTCATATGCCGATGCTATGGCAGAGATGGTCGTCATAATATTAATGCTGGGGATGGATATGTTTATTCCATCTTAACAGATTTCGACTATATCATGAAATAAATCTTGGTTCACTCAGACGTGCAGACTAGCAGTCAGATCTAGAGAGAATGCATACAGGAATTGGCGCAACAATGAATGCGACTTTACTGATTCGCTACGCAAACAGGCGAGATCTTCGTGTGCCACAGTACTTAGGCGTGAGAAGGCTCTTTACGATCAGCGCCTTCGTGCTAAAGTTCTTAATTTTCCCAGGTGAAGTAGGAGCTTTTGGTCATTCGTTAAAAGACTCAGGAATAGCACTAGTTCGATTCCAGTTCTTTTAAGAAGTGACCAAGCATTCACGAACCCGGTTGATAAGGCAAACCTTTTGGCTGAATTACTTGCAAGTAATTCTAGCTTGCCAAAGAGCCTTCAACCACTGACCACACTCGAAAGCGTATCAGTAACTATGCCTAATATATTCTTTCGAGCCCGTAAAAAAAGTTCTTGCAAATCTCAATGTAAATAAGTCTTCTGGGCCAGATGGCATACCAGCACTGGTCCTGAAGTAATGTTATTCGACGCTTGCCTGTCCATTAGCCAACCTTTTCAGTGTGCCATATCGCGCCGGTATTTTTCCATCCTGCTGGAAGTTTGCTAATGTAGCGCCAATCCCTAAAAAGGGTGAGGCTACCAACCCTGAAAACTACCGCCAAATTGTAGTCTGTACGGCACTCTCTATGGTTATGCAGAGTATGATTAATCATAATCTTGTCAAATACTGCTTCTGCAAGGGTCGTTCCACTGGCGACCTGCTGGCGGTACTCTCTGAGAGGTGGAAAAAATCCATTTATGGTTTTGGCGAGAGAAAAGTTGTGGCTGTGGATATTTCCAAGGTTTTTGGTAGAGTTTTTTGTATGAGGCATTAGAATCGAAACTTACTGCCTTTGGTGTTGGTAGTCACTTCTCTCGATTTATATCGAGCTTTCTCAGAGATCGCTCTATAAGAGTGGTTAAAGATAGGTTCTCATCCGACGAGTTCAAGTTAAATTTAGGGGTACCGCAAGGCTCTGTTCTTTCTCAAACTCTTTTGCAGACGACAGCAACATTTGTCATTCGTATTCTTTTGATCGTAGGCTGAGCCTTCCAGAGATTGGGGCGAAATGGAGGAATATGAATGACACACTCACAAGCGACGTGGCAAAACCTCAGAGCGGGGTTGTGCGAATCTGGTCGATTTTAACGCGTGCAAGACCCAGTGTTGTTTCCTAAAACACAGACGTGGTTGTGTGGTGTCGTCTGTAACTATGGGTAATGTAGATATTGAGGAGTCAGATGCTCTGTGCATGAGGATTCATTGTAATGTCCGTTGGAACGATCACATTTTCCGAGTGTCGAAAGAAGTATTCAATTGCCTAGGCTTTTCAAGACGGTGCAAGAAATACTTCACTCCATCTGACCTTCTCAATATTTACAAGACCTCTATCCGATCCAAGATGGAATACAACTCTCGTGTATGGGCCGGTGCTTCAAATTCTATATTGAAGCTTCTCTACCGTGTACAGGAGAGGGCGTAGATATTTATTAATGATCGTAGGGTAGCCAAATCTATTGATTCGTTAGAGCATCGTCGCAATGTGGCTTGTGTTTCATTGTTCTATAGGTACTATAACGGAATATACTCTGACGAAATAAGGGATTTAATTCATGATAATCACATATTTTCTTGTCATTCTCGTTTTCCCTTTTGTAGTTGATTGTCCAATGAATCGCACAACGCATTATAGGAAGAATTCGTTCTTCAGTCGCACAGTTCGTTTGTGGAATAGGCTTTTAGCGAAAGTTTTTTCTGTCACTTACGATATGGATAAATTCAAATCAACCATACATAAACACTACTCCCTCTATCCTCCTCCACATAACCTATTTTCCTAGTACCAGCGCAATGCACTGCATAAGTAGAGGTCATCTCCTGAGTGCTGGTCTCAAGTTAAAAAATAAAATAGAAATAAAATGTCCCTGATCAACAGATGGGAGAAACTTAAAGTTATTCATCACCAATTCTCTATGCGGTAAAAAGAAGATTAGATAAAATTACTACATAAACGTTGCAAGTGGAGGGATCCAATGGCAGATACCCAATGTAACGATCTGGTTGTAGTAATGGATTCACAACCTACATGTGAATGGCATCCTGGAAGAATTGAACTAACGAATCCTGGTTGTGATGGCAATGTACGCACTGTTGACGTACGCACTGCAGCAGGAAGAGTGACAAGACCCATTGTCAAATTTTGTTTTTTGCTCTATGTGAACCAAGAAAGTTCTCATTACATACCTTAAGTTTCTATCTTTATTTCTATCTACAATTCCAAACCAAACCCTGACTTTTTTTATTCTCTCAAAATTCTAGCTCTTAATGTTATATACACTCGAAACTCTTTATTATATATTTTTCCCTCATTTCTCCTCACACATACAATTATTTGACTTATTTTTATACTGGGAACCATTCATTTGGATTCGGATATGATATGAATGTGCTCTGTACAACCGCTTCTACTCAGTGAGGTTTTGTAGAAGGTCCTTAAATATGAATATAAAGGAGGGAAGCCGTGTTTGAAAAATATCGGTATTGTGAAAATTGTCTCGCCAAAAGTCACACTCTACGAGGATGTACTTCAATGGCCATGTGTCGGAAGTGTGACAAATTTCATCATTCCTTTCTTCACCCGGTCAGAATACGTCCTGTTAGAAGAGGTATACAAAAATAGTAGAGGCCATTTATATTGTTTTCATAATTAACGTTTTTTTGTTAGTTTAAAAAAATATGCCAAATTAACTTTTATATTTATTGATACTCATTTTGGAATATTATTAATCCCAATAACTGAATATTCCAATATCGGTCGATTAAAATTTTCTTAAGATTTTTCTTTACATTTTTTTGTCATTAGCTTTTTGATTTTTATTTATATTAGAAAGGCAAAAGATTTAAATTTGAGAAGGTTATAGAATTTACTCACTATATAATTTAAATTAAAATGAAAAGTGACATTTTAATCTATTCCAAAAGCATTAAAAGAATAACCTACTTAAACATAATTTATTACTTTAAACTACGTTTAATTTATATTTGTATCTACATTAAACTAATCTATCATGAAATTACTTATCCGATTTGAATAAAGAAATATTGTAACGTGGATTAAAACACTTACCTGGTTGTGAATAGAATTGGAACCCCTTAAAATAACACTCGTTGTTTCGCATGCCATTAAATTTGCTTGTGTTTCCGCAATTTAAGTTTTCATATTAACATATTGTTTAAACTGTACCAAGTTGGCTTTACTAAAGTCGAAAAATAAGTCAGTATTACTATTATTTGAACAATTAAGTGCTATTAACATTGGAAAATTATCGGAGCTTAAGTAAACACCACCAGAAACGATGTCGAGTATTAAAATCTCCTCCTAGTATGTAATTATTCACTGAATTAGCTTTGAAATATCAGCCGCGAGTTGTTTTTTCTTCAAACCATCTTTTATCTTTATTATTGCCATTTGCTTTGTATATATATGTAAAAGTATTAGCTAAATGCTACGAACTCATTATTCAACCCAATACATCATTTAAAAGGTGTTCTTCTCAAAAGGTTAATAGTCAGCTAAGTTTTAAACCTAGAGTGCATGAAGGTACTAAAGACCGATTTATACTTCAAGGTGGAAGTACAAAACTCGCCATATGAACGTTCAGCGTTGCAGGCGTCTGTCAAAAAAAGTTGGAATAGAATATTTTTATAAAGTAAGTTACAAGCAAAGTGTTCAACGGCTTTAACGCGTAAAAGTTGGGCAACTGTTAACCTTCAAATGTATTGACAGTTGAACATCTGACCTTCGTTTTTTGTGAAGCGTTAAATTGCTTTGAACAACGAAATTAATTCAATAAATTATAAAAAAACACTATTTATAAATATATTTCAACCAAATAATATAGTGTTACGTTTTTACCTTTCTGAAAACGTGTATTTATGAGCACACGGATTGTAGTAAAAATAAAATAAATCTTGTGTTTAGGTTTTAATTAAAAATCCTTTTTTTACACATTTTTGTGCGCCACTGCTTGTAACTTTTTTACAAGCAATAACAATTTCTATTCTTAATTACTCTTTCCGTTTACAACCTTGAAAACAACAACAATTACTCGACAGATATTTCTACTTAAAGATCTTCCAACCCGATCGCAGTTGCAACTTAAGTTCGATCACAACCTCTTCAACCAGAGCTTAACCACACTAAACCCTCTTAACACTGAGTTCAAACCAATAACACGTCCGCTCAGTTTACAACACACAAACTAATTGTTGTTCGCTCCGATGTGCTCTTTATATAGCTGAGTAAACACCACTTCGAAAGCTCTCGAACCTCTCGAATGTTTAGGCAGATTACATTTCTTTCTTTTACTTTCTTTTTAGTTCTTATGTAGCCATGCGAATGTAAGCATCCACTTCTTTCGGCTCTTAGTATTTGTAGTTGGTTTTTATTGTTTCTGCTAGTGTTTGTTGTTGTCGATTTGGTTATTTGTAAAAAGCACTTATAGTTATTTTTGCGACTTTTGTTTATTTATTTTAGCAATGTAATAAGCGTAGGGTGCCCAACCTGATTTTTGTAACAATAAACATAAGAAAATTTAACAATAATCTGATTCTACTGTCGCCTCTAAAGCATGATGTGTACCTTGCCGTCCTTAAAGCGTTGAAAATTTTAAACTACCATACATGCTATACAGCTAATGCGTGTTATGTACTTTCACCTCTTCCTCATCATCAAATATATGAGTATAAATGTTAGTGCGCCGTCGTTGAAAATCCTCATACAACCGCTTTTACAGTTCAGTCTTGGCACCAGTTGATGGCAACTCCACTTTTGCCAACTCACGCCTAAGCCGGTTCATATTGAGTTCTCTGAACTTCATTCTTTAATATTTTTAAGGGAATACAATCTCAATTACGATTTCAGATCTATCACTCTGGACATATATAAGGCTGATACACGCAGGGCTCAATATCCACAAGCTGGGCAGTTGATCCCACGGATACAGTCTGGTAGCTCCATTTCGGTCACTATGGAGGTATCAAACGGGGATGCGGAAATCCAATCCTCGCAAAGCTCCTCCTTCTACAGCAGCATCAAAAATTTCGAAATGGTGAGGAATTTTTTTGATGCTATGGAGATCAATCCTGGCGTTCCCTCTCCATTATCGGAGGAGGACGACGTGGATGCGACTGTGGTTGCCTTCAATTTTGAGGCCAGACAAATTTCCATTAGTCTTAGACCGCGTCAACGGCTCTGTTTCTACGTCTTACCAAAGCAGATTGGGAGCTCGTCCTCGTCCAAGAACCCTGGGTTGTTGGTGGAAGGGTGTGTGAACTCAATACCTTCAGTTATCGCGCGGCTTAGAACAGTAGTGATAAAGGTAGACCTAGGGCTTTTATTCTGGTCAAAACCACCATTAATGCATTTCTCCTGCACAGACTTAGTGGCAGCGACACCGGGACGATGGTGATCGATGTGGATGAGAAACTTCTTTGGATAGTATCCCCCTATTTTGCTCACGACTACGACCATAATCCCCCGCTGGTGCCCGTATTTCAATTTATTGCACAAACGCATGGGCAAGGCACGTCGGTTCTAATTGGTTGCGATGCCAACGCCCATCTCAAAATGGTGGACAATTCGGATTCGTATGAAAGGGGTAAGTGTCTTTTTGATTTTATTATTGCAAGGAACCTTAATATTTTTAACCGTGGTGATGAACCAACCTTTCTGACTTCGAAGAGGAGAGAGGCATTTGACATCAATTTAGGCGTAATTATGGACTGGTATGTGTCTGATGAACGCTCTTTTTCGTATCACAGGTACATAACTTTCTCTGTCAATATGATTACTTCCCCTCGCAAGGAGACCGTTCTTGTTAACAGGAAGAGTACTAATTGGTCGCGTTTTAGGGAGAGACTTGGAACTATTCTTTCTCAGTCTCTCAGTATGGGGAGGACTGGCTGTTGGCAATCTTTAATGCTTGCCTGGACCTCCGTTATTGTCCTCTGTGTTGGAAGAACGCAAAGGTGGTGTTCATTCCCAAAGCTGGAAGATCATCACACAGTAATCCTCAGGACTTCAGACTCAGAGTTCTTGATCTACGTATTAGGAACTCTATCAGTCCTTCGCGCTTGTCTACCTCTCAGCATGCTTAAACGAGGGGTAGATCAGTTGAGACACCACTCCACTCGCTATTTCCGCATGTAGAAAATCTCTATATGTCAGGGAGTACACTCTTGCTGTCTTTTTGGATATTGAGTAGGATTTCAACAATATCTATTCCGACCCCATCGGCCTAGTTGGGTTCATAGAGCTCCTGCTTAAGTCTAGACTGGTCACCTCCTCTTTTGGGGACGCACAGAGATAGAGAGTGATAAGTAGGGGCACTCCGCAGTGTGATATCCTTTCATCAATCCTATGGCGGTTAACACACTCCTTACTCAGCTTGATTCCTATGGTGATAGAATCGTAGTCTCTGCGGATGATATCACCATCGAAGTGTCTGGCTTCTGTCCACAGACCATCTACCTGCTGCGAAATTGATTCGAAGAGACGGTACTCACACAGCTGATATATGCATTCTCTCTAAGAGCCATGCAGATATTAGATCTCTTTCGTGTGTAACATTCAGCTCCCGGCTCGTTAGGGATTGTCGTGATTCCTTTCGCTTACACTCACGGCCGTTTGGTGTCCATCTTATTTGGGTCCCTGCTCACAGGGACATTTCGGGTAATTGTGTAGCTGATAAGCTTGCTAAATCAGGCATACTTCTTCCGGATAGTCAACTACTTATAAAGGTGGTGTACCGCTGTTCTCTGTTAGGCTGTCAGGTAGGAGTATTTATTGGACGCTGATAGATCATGGGCAGAGGGTGATTCTTGCTTCACTGCTAGAGTCACCTAGCCTAAATTGGATGACAAGCGTACCAATCAGATTTTTAAATGAGATCGTGGAAGCATCTCCACTACTATGTCTATCCTCACGGGGCATTGCATTACGGGTAGACACGCGCTGGCGGAACTTCCCATACCAGAGTGGCTAATGGCGAGCACTAAGCTAAGAATTGCCATCCCCTGTCTGATAGCGCCTTTTTTTCCCCTATGGGACGGCTATTAGAATTTACCTCCTTGGTGATTTTCTCCAATCCTTAGTCAAGGCTGCACATTAAGTAGGTAATGTCCGTTGTATCCTCGGATTCCTTCCTCAATCTAATTGTCCGAATTGCACCAGTGTCTGTTCACATATTGGGCGGCTTTGTGGTCCGTCTGATCCCAGAGGAACGGCAACTTTCTACAACATGGCGGTTATGTATTAAACGGTGAATCGAATGCTACCAAGGTCCAGGTTAGTCTGATGGAGACACCAGGTCAGGCTAGTCTGCATGCTACTGGTATGGAACCAAAGGCAGGAGGAAGTAAGGGGACACCTGTACCTTCCAAACCTGCACCTAAAGGGAGTACTGGCAGAGAGGTGCCTCTGGATTCAAAGGCAAACACCTCTAAAGCTGCATTTGTAGTATCAAGAATGTACACTCGTAGGTGATCTTGTTGATCGAGTGAACGAAGTGGTTGACGAGGACGCCCTCTTGGACTCTGACCAAGATGACGTCAACGTCACAGTCATCCCAGGAGATAACAATGGTGAGCGTATCTCAGGTTAACCTTCACCATTCCAATTCGGCTGCGCTGCTCCTCCGCATGGCTAAGAGAAGAGTGGATCTGGCAATGGTTCCGTAACCCTGGATAGTTGGTGATAGGGTCTAAGTGCGGATAATTATAAGCTACTACATGCTACGACGTCAGGTAAGATCAGATCGTCTGATTACAGTGATAAGGATATGGTAGCAGCGGCCTGGGAGACCGGATCTGAAACCATTTTTGTGGTCTTCAGCTACATGGCCCACGTTCATAGCGAACCTCCCACAAATGACTTAACACGCGGCGGGGATGAGTAATACACCTCTTATCATAGGAGCCGACTCCAATGCACACCATACTCCTTGCGGCAGCTCGGACATGAACGCAAGGGTGGGTCTCTTTTTGATTTTATACTTTGTAGTAATTTAGATGTAATGAATATTGGCAGTGAACCTACCTTTGTGATTTCTAAAAGAAGGGAGGTACTTAATATGACGCTGGCCAGTTCCAGGCACTCACATTTGGTTAGAGAATGGAGGATCTCTAGGGAAAGCTCATTCTCCGACCATCAGTACATTGACTTTAAGATTGCGGTCAGACCGCCTGGGACTAGGGTATTTCAAATAGGAGCAGGACGGACTGGGTGGAGCATCGAAAAATCCTTCCGGATCCTCCGTTCAAAAATGGTTGCCGCGACATCGAAGCTTTTGTTGAGACTTTGACGAATGCTTTCGATAGGGCGACGGGTGATGTATGGAGACCAAGAGTCTGTAAAGGTAGGAAGCAACCACCATGGTGGAATTCCGATCTGGGTGACATCCGAAAGGAATGTCGCCGACTAATTAATGAGGCTATGAGAGGGGGCGACTGTTCCACTTATAGATCCTCATGGAATAGATTTAGGAACCAGATAAGAAACGCAAAACGTAACACTTGAAGATCCTTCTGCAGCAGTGTGGGAGGACATTATGAGACGAGCCGGCTGCGGAGAATTTTGGCATAATCACCGGCGGTCTCTTATTTCATTTAGAAGCCATGTGGAAGCTGGTCAAAAAGCGGACAGGAGACTCTGAATGTCTCGCTGGACGTGCACTTTCCGAGTAGTTTTCCTTTGGGGGAGCGTCACGCGGGCATCCCATATGCTTATACTGAGTCCTACGTTCCAATCACGGAAAGGGGACTGAGATGGGCATTAGGTACGAATCCCCTAGCCCGGATGGCATTATTCCTGCCGATCTTCAGAATAATGCTGATTTAGTGATTCCTAGGCTCATGGTTATTCATAAGGCATGCTTGGTGGCATGGTCATATTCCTGAGTCGTGGACCATGTGCAGGCTGGTATTTATTACGAAGGGAAGTAAAACCTCCCATACGGGCATAAAGGACTTCAGACCCATTAGCCTGTCTTCTTTTCTCTTGAAGACTTTGCTCGTGAGGCTTGACTCTAATCATTTCAAGACTGTAGCGTATGCGGATGATGTTGCAGTGGCTGTGTCGGGAAAATTTCTTGACACACTGTGATAATGCCTTCAAACATCTCTGGGCCTTCTTAGTCGGACTTCATATGGCGATCATGTCTACGATAAGGCCGATGATGGTGGGGACATGGTCTGAGGGATTACGAGCATGCGGCCATCTTTTGGTATTTGGATGCGATCTCTGGCAGGATAGATTATTGTACACCCAAACCATTTTTAGATAGAATGTTCTCCGTGAGCATCTCACCAGAATCGTTAATTACACCCGGACTTGTTGAGGTATACCTGAACGGATCGAAATCGTCGGAAGGGGTTGGGGGCGGTGTCTTTATTCGGGGTGAGAGTATCCTTCAAACTGCCGACCACTGCAGTATCTTACAGGCGTAGGTGCTCTCGGCGATAAAGAGGGTAGAGGACTGGTGGATGTACTATATTGTTACGAACATAAGGTTGGGCATCACAGCGTCTATTACATCGCTAAAATAAATAAACAAAAGCTGCAAGAACAACTATATGTGCTGTTAATAAATAACCAAAACTACAATAACAACTATTAGAAGAGACAAAGAAAATAAAAATAACACGGCAACAACAATAATTAAGCAGCAAAGAAAACAAGTAACAGACAATAAACAAGCAACAACAAACACTAAGAGTTGAAAGAGGTAGATGTCTACATACGCATGGCTACAAAAGAACTAAAAAGAAATTAAAAGAAAGAAATGGAATCTACCTGATATATCGAGAGGTTCGAGAGCTTTCGATGTGTTGTTTACTCAGCCATATAAAAAGCACATCGATGCGAACAGCAATCAGTTTATTTGGTGTAAACTCAGTGAACGAGTTGTGTCGTAAACTCAGCGAGTGCAGTTTTGTAAGTAAAGTTAACTCAGTGAAAGTGTTCTTGGTGTGAAGAGAGTTTATAAGAAGTAAATTCGTGAAGCTAGTAGTGAAGCAAAAAACCAGTTTAGTTGGAGCTTACTCAGTAAAGAGAGTTAAGTGTGGATAACCTCTGGTTGAAAAGGTTGTGATCGAACCTAAGTTGTAACTACGATCGGGTTGGAAGATCTTTAAGTAGAAAGATCTGTCGAGTAATTGTTGTTATTTACAAGATTGTAAACAGACAGAGTAATTAAGAATAAAAATTGTTATTGCCTGTAAAGAGATTACTAGCAGTGGTGCGCAAAACTGTGTTGAATAAAGGATTTTTTTAATTAAAACCAAGCACAAAATTTATTTTATTTTAACTACAATCTACGAATTCATAAAAACACGTTTTAAAAAAGGTAAAAACGTAACAATATCATATACTTTAGGGTATATGATGTTGATATCCGGATCTGTACGGACAGCCAGGCCGTGATCAGGGCGCTTCTCCGGTGCCTACTCTGAACGAGATAGCGGGACACTTAGACCTGGTGATTATCTGGGTAAAGGGTCACTCTGACACACGAGGGAACTATGTGACAGATGAACTGGCGAGAGTGGGCTCTCTCCCCGGCAACGAGGAGATTAATCACTTGGTTGGAATGCCACACTCCTCTTGCAGACTTCTGGTTCTGCGGTACATGTTGGGTAAGGCACAATTGCGGTGGGACAGTGAACCTACGCGCTCTTTATCGGGACAGATCTGGCCCTTGTACGATCGGGTTCGCTCGGCGTCTATCATGAGGATGCCGCGACATAGGCTGCGAATTTTGGTGGCTGTCATTACCGGGCATTGGGTGGCTGGTGCGTATGCTAGGAAATTAGGTCTATCGTTTAATGATAACTGTAGGAGTTGTCAGAATGATGAGGAGGAGGAGACTGTTGAGCATTTCTTGTGCCAGTGTACAAATCTTTCGGATATTAGGACTGCTTTCCTTGGTTGTCCGTTTCTGCATGCCATATCGGATCTCCTGATGTATCAGTGGGATTTCTTCTTTTGTGCATGCATCTGGTTGGTTCAGTTTGAACCGGGATGCGCACATGTAGGTCCGCTTTGATGATACCTATTTTGGGCATCACAGTGGGGTCAATATTGGACCCAAGTGAGCTGCACTAGTGTCTGGCTACCCTTCGTTGCTAACTACTTGGTAAAGAATGGAATTAAAAGTTTGTTATTATAGTCATAATTTAGGTGCCTATGATAATACAAATTAAATGTTTTACTTTGAATAAATCTATTAGTTAGTAATATCCGAGTCCTTAATTACCTCGACAAGAAAAGTTGCTAAGTTTCGAACAGCACTGTCTGCTTAAAACAGTAATGATAACGATCAATAAACTTAGCGAAATAGGAGCGGAGACACTCCTTTACAAGAAAATAATAGTGGGTATACAAGTTAATAATGTCGATATGTTGCATAATTATAACATATGGTTTTATGTCAATAACAACAAATATGGTATTTTTGAGGCTTAATATCTATCATTATAATTTAATATTCGATAGACGACAAAGTGTAAACACAAATTTTTTTCAATCGCTATAATAATGTCGAATTTTGTGTTGTTATGTTTTGCGGGGAAGTCTGATAACCTTCTTTCATTTGAAGAAAACGGCTGCTGAAAGTTATCGATTGCTGGTAAAAGTTTACGCTTAACGTGCACCAACTCAAAAAACTTGTAAATGATGGTTTGCGCGATTCAAAAGTGGTGATTTCGACACAAAAGGCAAGGAGAGGCCTGGTCAGCGGAAAAAGTTTGAAGATGAGGAAATGGAAGCATTACTCGTCGAAGATTATTGTCAAACGCAAGAAGAACTTGCATTATCATTAGGAGTCACACAAAAAACCATTGCCCTACACTTAAAAGCACTGGGATTCATTCAAAGCAAGGAAATTGGGTCCCATATGAATTGAAGCAGAGAAACGTTGGAAGGCGATTATGCTGCTTGAACACTAGGAAAAGAAGCGCAAAAAGTCATATGTAAAGTCCGGCCAAACAGCCATATTAATGCCGAAGCTGAATATGTGATGCAGAACGCCCTTACTAGAATACGTTTCACTTCAGAACACGGTATCAGAAATTGGCTTGATACATTCTTTAACTCAAAACCGCAGCAGTTGTTTTGGCGCAGAATCTATATGCTACCAGATGGGAAAAAGTAGTGGCTAACGATTGACAATACTTTAGATAATGTATCAATTCATTTTGTTATTATAACAAATGCATTTTTTAAGCAAAAGAGTAGGCATTATTAACTTGTGTACCCAATAGCAACTATTCATTATTTAAGCAAGTAACTATAATACAAATAATTTAATTTTTTACAAGGAATTTAAATTTGTTTACATATATTAAAACAAACAATTCATCTTTTTGCAAAATTTTTATATATAATTTTTTCTACTCTACATTATTTCGCCATCAGTTTTGTATTACTGTGTACACAAGGTAATAGGTTTGTACTTATGTACATATGTATGTATATATATATTATGTATGTACATATATGTATATAAATATAATTAAAACAAAAACTATCTGTCTTTACCAACCCATCTTCGTGAATATTGGAAACTTATAAATATATTTCAAGTCTGTATAAACAAATTCTTTTGCGATTCATAATAAATGTTAAGACGTGATAAACTGTACATTTTTATCATACAAAAATCAAGTTAATATATACATATATATATATATATATATATATATATATATATATATATATATATATATATATATATATATTTATATATTTATATTTATATATATTTATTATTATTTTTTTTTTTTTGTATAGAATGTTAAATCGTGAGTTTGACACGCGCCGTGAGGGATTCAATACGCAACAAAACTCACCCATTTAAAATTCTCACTTTCAAAACATTCGCCTTGCCGTGCATCTTTCTAATGCCAATATAACTAATCGGTACAGTATCAATATATTAAAAAAAAGATAAATAAATAAATATGTGTGAGTATATGTATTTAAGTTACAGTTGAAAAGGGTTAAAGGAACATCGAAGGCTAATGTAGCTTTGTACCAGGGATGTGTTAAAAAAAAATAAAAAAATAAAAACAGCAGGATAATGTGCTTAGGAGAGATAAACAGCATCTATGAGCGAGAGAATTTAATGTGTTATAAATCAATATGGAAATCAATATTTAAAAAACCCTCTAAATTGTTATGTATTTTAAGCGAAAAAAATCCCTACATGAATGATGCCAAACCAACGGTAAAAAAATTAAATTACTTTCTTTATCAGAGGACAACTACTCCCTTTCTCATTCATTCAACCCCCTTAGAATTATAGAGGATAAATTAAAATGCCTACACATACACACACTTACAAACATACAATAATTTAGAGCCCGAAAAAAATTAATCTAGTGTTCAATAACTACTACAGTAGATCCCTAACAAATTAAAAAAAAAACTGCAAAATTATTTGGCATGTCAACTTAGTTAGAGGTATACAATTAACATATGAGGATAATAAAATGCGTTTAATATATACACAAGGATTAATGAAAAAGAATATTTGTACCTAAAAGTTTAATTGAGACAAAATAATTTTTCTCAATAATTTGGACACAGAATTCCTTAGAGCTGATTAATTTTGGTACTAAAGCCCAAGGTGATTAGGATTTTATACAGAGATTCATTTGCTGGAAATCTGTTCAATATATAAAATTTGCTGATCTTAACAAAAAATAATAAATTCCGCAAATATTTCAATTAAATTATCTTCAAAATCACAGCCTGCAGTTTTGTTTAGGTGAAAATCAATATAAAACTGAGTTTGGATTGGTTGGTTGGTTAACGTAGGGGCTCAGATGTATTTTTGAATATGTACACCGTAATGCATACCAATGTGGCATTAGATTCAGCCTGTAGCCGTGTGATATCACAGCAGGTCATGAAGTCTAGACCTAGTTAACAAGAAATCTTTCCCTTTCGACAGCTAGGGCAGAGCAATCGCCAAAACGTGATCCTAGCTATAAGCTATGATCACATTTGCAAAATATTTAACGAAAATAAAACGTATTATTGAAACATTTCCTTTTATGTCAGCGTTTCTTAAAAAATATTTAAAAACAAATAATGGTAGGTACAAAGAAGATTTAGATTTTTAATTTCTACACTAAAATATGATATGCCGACAATAGGAACATAGTATGCCGTTCGTGTTCTTCACAAAAACTGTACATTTCTCAATTTTAATAACAAAATATCTAAATTTAACTTAATTAATCTGAAACAAAACAAATTAATGAGTTGTAATAACTGGTCATCGATTCTATACCAAATTCGCAAGGGCAGTAGCTTGAAATAAACAAAAGTCTTAAGGCAGAAGTACATACCATGCGTTAGTGTGCGTGTGAGCTCTAGACTTCTGTCAGAAAAAGTTAAACTAGTGTGTTTGCATAGAACGAGTTACACAAAAAACATTTTAAAGGCACAACCATAATATGCGTAGGCTAGCTTCAACGACTGTGCGAAGACACACAATCAAATGTGCATAACCATAATGTACTTAACAAACTTTTCGCTTTTTCGTTCAATTTCATTTGCTTAGGTGTTGAGCGAACCTCATTGCACAGTACGTACGTAAACAGCTGTTTATGTGTTGCATGCAAAACAATAGCAAAAGAAACAGGTTTTGCAATGGATGTTCTTACTTTTAGCCGTCACTGAAACAATGGTGTTGAGCCATTACTGAAATAAATTATATTTGAATATGGTTATTAATGATAATAATAATAATATGAAAATTAATTAAGAATAATATGAAAATGAATTAATAATATATACTACCCTAATAATAATGTAAATTAAGTTCAATGAATACATAAATAAAATATATAATTAAGCAACGGAGTTGCTCAATAGCTTTAAGTTAGAGTTTAAATAAATAATGTTAATAAAAACACTTGAAGAGTACTAATTCAACACGACCGTGGTGTGTTTTGATTTCGTTTCGAAAACCTTAATTTTTCAAATGCCCGATTTTTCGCGTTAAATTATAATTTGTTTAATTTAAAATTTCTTAAAAATTAAGAAAAAAAAACATTTTGGCATGGGCAAAAGAAAATTTTGTTATTTTAAAGTGTTAGTGTTAACTTTATAAATTATTTAAATTTAAAAGAAAAGACGATTATTAAATTTTATAAATTATTTAAAATTAAAAAAAGAGTTGTGTTTTAAATCTTATAAATTAATTAAAATTTAGATAAAGAACACAAAATCATAAAACAAAACACGAACAAATTAACAGCTTAAAAAACACAAAACATACAAAACATATACAAAAAAGAATAAAAACAATAAGTGAACAAATAAAGAACAACAATAGAAGGAATCAACATCAACCAAGAAAAATCTTCTCCAGATGCCCCGTTGCCACTGTATTCTTTGTAAAGCAGAACAACAAAATTTGGGAAGTCCCTAGGATTCCAACCATCAACAAGTAAAAGTGTAAAAAACTTCTTGTGTTTTAATAGTCTTAATTTTATAAATTAATCAAAATTAAGAGATTTCCGTAATTTATTCAAAAATTAATTTCTCCTTTCGAGTCGAACATAAGAAATTTTTTTGAAACAATTTATTATTGACATAAATATTATTATTTATAAAAACCCACCTTTATTTGTTTTAACAAACCGCGAGTGTTATTTTGTTAAATTAATACATAATTACACAAAAAATTTATTATTTTTAAATAAAAGAGAACATTCAGCAATATTTGTGTTGCGTTTGTTTACTTTTTATTTCTTCATTGTGCGTTGTTCGATCGGTGTTCCATTCCGTGCGTTCGTATACCATTTACATATTACAGCTGCGTTCACACTAGCTTCGAAAAGTCAATTTACATACAACAGTTTGGTATAGAGTTGATTGGGTGTTAACGCTAGCATCGGAATTTTAATTATTCATAATTATTATATTTCAATAATACAGTGTGCTTACATAGACAATCAATATTTATTTGTGTTATAATAAATTGACAAATAAACGATTTTACTCGACAAATTTTATAATTTTATTTACCGAAGGCTGTGTAGAGTGGTTCCTCTGAGTTCAAATAAAATATTTTTGACTCACTTTGGTTTGATTATTTTACATAACGGAGTAATAACACTAACATCCGAAATTACTGATATATTCAGATAATAAGCAAGTGAATAATAGTAAATTTAATATATTTCGCCGAATAATTTCTCTTGGCTAATTTTACTTCTTGCTTTGAGGAATAGTTTAAATAAAACAAATCATAATCAATACCAGAGGCTTCAAACGCCAAGATTTTCTGAAATGAAAGACTTTGTATTTTTTTATATAATCTTTACTTTATTAAAATCGAGCTCATTGTAGTCAGAGCTCACAGATGTTTTCAGCTTGCAATACAAAAGTCTTCTTAAAACTATTTGTATATAAACTGTAACTTTTGTTCTATGAACATTCTTTCACAAACCAAAACAGATTTTATTTTTATTAAAGACATTTAAGAGATATAGTAAATGATTAAGTTTAATTTTAAAATGATTATATATTAGAAATACTATGTACTCTGGAGTAGTAAAATTAAGTATATTAAGTATTAAATAATTTAATTATATTCTTATGGACTACTTGTTCATTATTTGTTTTGTTATCTACTATGGTTACATAATTTCTTAAATCTATTTTCTTTACATTATAAGGTCCTTTATATCGATGTTACAATATATGTCCTGCTTAATTCTTAAGTAAAACTAAATCTCCTGTTTTAAAATCATAATCTATTATATCCTTATCATAATTAATTTTTTGATTAACTTTATTTATATCTAGTAAATGTTTTGCTCTATTAAGTGCTACATCTAATCTAAATTTTGGCTCTTTGGCATAATTATCTATATTATATAATGGTGCAACCTTATCTACTTCATTGAAATTTGTAAACGTATTAGGAATTTACCAAACACCATTTCATATCGACAGTAATTATGTACAGTTGATGGTGTTGTATTAAAACAGTATGTAAAATACCTGAGTCACTCATCTCAGTCGCTCTTGTCTACAGATGCATCATGAATATCTTTTTTTAGCTAAAGACCATAAGTTGGCTATTGAAATCATAGCTATTTGCGTAATAGATACTTAATTAAGTGTTGAGGCCGCGAACATATTTATAGATTATATTTAATGTGTCATTGGCAGATAAGTAATTTAGTTTCCTAAAGGATTGATTTGAAAATTCAATTAGTTTTTTGGACGAGATTCTGTAACGCTTGGAAGTGTAACATTTCCATTGTTTTTATATGTAAATTCTCGAACAATTGTATTTTTAGGCCAAAAGTTGATGTTAACGAGATGATCAAAAACAACATCAGGAACAAATATTTTAATCGATGCGCGATTTTTTGCATTAATTTTAAATATTTTAATATCATTGTGAAACTCTTGACTAATTTTATTCTTTATAAAATATTCAACGTCCAGAACGGATGTATCAACAGAAAAACGGGAAGCGAAAATTGTGTTTATAAACGGTAAAACTCTCAATGGTTTAGGATTATTAACAGCTACGGCTTGGTTACTTTGCCCAGAAGTTGTAGCATTCTCAATCAGTTCGGAATTAAGAAGCAAGTTTGGAGAAAAACCATTAATTCTGAAGAATTATTATTCGACGATTGATAAGAAACGGGATTAAGAGGTTGAACAGGAATTTGAAGCTGTTGCGGTTGATTCAAATTATGAATAGAGGGTCGTATCTCAGCTGATTCTTTACCATTAACAGCTGGATTCGACGATTTATGAGACATGTCGGATGTTAGATGGGGGATTAAATTGCCGAAGGTAACATAATCTTCTTTTGCTTACTTGGCTTCTTTAAAATTCCAGGAGAGCTAGAGTTGGATGATTGCTTAGTTGTCACCTTGTCTTCAGTCTTTGGAGATGTAGCAAAATTCTTCAAATTCTTAAATGTCGAAAAAAGTTCCCATATTTATCCAATTTGCATTGCAAAGCCGAAAAATTATTCTTGAGGTCATCAAACTCCTCCCTCCATAGTGCTAAAGCGCAATGAAGATTGTTGACTCTAATAAAAATACAATCCACACTTCAAAAACTCGAAAAAAGGTTCTTGACTCTAGTGAAATAAGAAATAATATTTAAAAATTTCTAAATATAAGGCTCTTTTTGACAATTTGTAATGTGACAATATTTATGTATTTAGCGAAGTAAAAAATTGAGTTTGTGTTGTAATCATTATCACGATTTGTTTTGATTACGATTTGTTTTGAATATTGTTTTTGTGTTATTTGTTCTCAACTAATTAAAATTTTTTGTCGCAAAAATATTAAGGAGTATTGTTATCGTAATTGTCATGTGAGATTTGTTTATGTTTTGTTATTGCTTCGTTTTATTTGTCGTTTCTATTTTTAAATATTCTGTTTTTAAGTTGTTTTGAAAAACAACAAATCACAGAAGTTATTATTGTAGTTGCTATATTATTTTGTTTTGTCTATATTGTTACGCAAATAAGATTGGGAACCTCTGCGTGTATTACTTCGCTAAAATAAATGAACAAAAGTTGCAGGAACAACTATACGTGCTGTTTAAAAGTAACCAAATCTACAACAACAAATATTAGCAGAGGTAAAGTAAATAAAAATAACACGGCAACAACAATAATTAAGCAGCAAAGAAAACAAGTAACAGACAATAAACAAGCAACAACAAATACTAAGAGCTGAAAGAGGTAGATGTTTACATACGCAAAGAAAAAAAAAGAACTAAAAAGAAATTAGAAGAAAGAAATGGAATCTACCTGAAATATCGAGAGGTCCGAGAGCTTTCGATGTATTGTTTACTCAGCCATATGAAAAGCACATCGATGCGAACAACGATCAGTTTAAGTAAAGTTAACTCAGCGAATGTGTTATTGGTGTGAAGAGAGTTTATAAGGAGTAAACTCGTGAAGCTAGTAGTGAAGTAAGAATCAGTTTAGTTGAGGCTAACTCAGTAAAGAGAGTTAAGTGTTGAAAACCTCTGGTTGAAAAGGTTGTGATCGAACCTAAGTAATAACTACGATCTGGTTGGAAGATCTTTAGGGAGAAAGCTCTCTCGAGTAATTGTTGCTGTTTACAATGTTGTAAACAGACAAAGTAATTAAGAATAAAAATTGTTATTGCCTGTAAAAAGATTACAAGCAGTGATACACAAAACTGTGTAGAACAAAAGATTTTTAATTAAAACCAAACATAAAATTTATTTTATTTTAACTACAATCTACGAACTCATAAAAGCACCTTTTTTTGAAAGGTTAAAACGTTACAATTGGTGTCAGAAGTGGGATTGTAGTCCTTTAAAATAAAATAAAAGAATGAAGTTCAGAGAACTTAATGTGGATCGCCTTAAGCGTGACTTGGCAAAATTGGATTTGCCGTCAACTGGAACCAAGACCGAATTGCAAAAGTGGTTGTATGGGGAGATTCAACGGCGGGGCATTAACGTTGATACTCACGTATTTGATGATGAGGAAGAGCCTGAGGTTAGTGCCCTTTCAGATAAAAGTAATACGAATACCAATGCGCTGCTTGCCGCTATGATGGAAAAAATGAAACTACAGACCAAAATGCTTTTGGCTGAGGTATGAGAAACTTCTAAAGCTGATAATGAAAAGCTGTTGGCGCAGGTAGAAGAATCTTCTAGAGCTGATAACGAAAAGCTCATGGAAAAAATTAATGCTGTGGCGAATGCGCAAGAAACCTCTACAGCTGATAATGAAAAACTGTTGTCACAGGTACAGGAAACTTCTAGAGCCGAAAACCAGAATTTTCTGGCAAAAATTGAAACAAAACTTGAGGAAACTTCTACTGAGGTACGAGAAATTACTAAACAACTTGAACACAAATTTGGAGAAACAACTGAGCAATTACGTGAAATATATGCGACGGGAAGCAAAACGGAAGGAAAATTTTGAGAAAACTGTTGCCGAAAAATGGAATGTAATGGAGGAGAAAATCAACAGTCTACAGTGCCAGCAAACGGAACCAGTACGTATTATACCAGAAGTTTCGAGCAGAATAAAAACACCTTGCTTTGATGGTAGCTCACCCCTATCCGTATTTAAATTCCAATTCGAGACAGTTGCCAACAGAAATAGATGGAACGATCAAGAGAAGGCTCTAGAACTAATTTTGGCGTTAAAAGGTGCTGCAGCAGACATTTTAGAAACCATGCCAGCCAGCTGCAGAAATAACTACAATTATGTAATGGTGGCGCTACAGCGTAAATTTAGCGACGAGCACAAACGCGATTTGTACCGCATGGAGTTAAGGTGTCAAACACAGAAGACTAATAAGCCACTTCAACCCTTTGCAACGGAAGTCTTGAGGTTGGTGCGGCTAATTTATCCTGAAGACCGAAGCTTTCGTCAACGGCTTACGAGCCACTGATGTTAAACTAGTTGTATGTGCAGCACAAAAGACGACCTTTGCAGGTACTATGGCGTTCGCACTGTCTCAGGAAACAGCTCGCACGATATCAAAGCCACAAATACACAGCATACGTAATCTAGAAGTTGAGGCAGAGAAAGATGATGAGATCAACAAAATAGAGGAGGTGGTAAAGCGGCTCTTAGCTGAGCAGAAATCAAAATTGAAATGTTTTAATTGTGGAAAGAGCGGCCATTTCCAGAGAAACTGTAAAGCGCCACGCAAAAGGTCCAGATCCGTTTCACCACAGAGAAATAATTAACGGGCCAACTACCATCATAAAACAAAAGAATCCCCGCTAAAATAGAACGAGCTAGCACTGAGGGGCAAGAGCTAGCTCCCGCAAGCGATGGCTCTACAATCTCCATACCAGTGATGCAGAAAAATAACAGCAACCTTATAGCGTGCGGGTACATTAATGGCAGACAATACACCTTCATTGTAGACACCGGTGCGACACAGTTTATAATCAGACTCGATATAGTGAAGGGAAAGTGTGAGGTACTCAACAATATCAGACTACGAACAGTTACTGGAGAATCTGCCACCGTCTACGGAAAAATTGAGGTGAAAGTGACTATAGCGAACATTACCGTAAGCCATATTTTTATTGTCGCCGATATTGTAGACGAGGTTATCATTGGTGCTGACTTTATGATAGTCCATGGCATCAACTTGAATATGGGGCAACAGATAATGAGTTGGCGTAATGTAGATATACCTCTTGACGTGGGATACCAGCATCAAGTGCACACCAGAAGATCAGTTGCTTTAAAACAACAAAAACTAACACCTCAGACTGAGTCATTGTTATGGGCGCGTGTAGAGGGAGATTGTGAGGACAACCGCTTGTGGATAGTAGAACAAGCAGTAACTAAGGTGGACTTGTTGTAAGCAAAGGCCATTGTCAAATCTAATAAAAAAAATAGTCCCAGTGAGAGTGCTCAATCTATAAGATCACGATATATTAATTTACGAAAACTCCGAGGTAGGCCAATGTGCTCCAGTAAAAGCGGTAATAAAAAGCGAACGATTGCGGGAACCTGCCGATATATCAGCCAAGGACAAACAGGTATTTGACGAAAATGTAAAGAAATGGGTAGCAAGTCTAGTAGCTTCAGAGAGAAATAAAGCCAAAAAGTTGCTAAAGAAGTACGCCTGCGTGTTCGCCACGAAAAATAAAAGTGAAGGTAGAACAGCTACAGTCAAACATGAAATTAATACTGGCGAAGCGAGACCTCATCACGATGAGCGTAATGAGGTTAAGGAGCTGGTCAATGAAATGGGGAAGAGCGGTGTAATTGAACCATCATCGAGTCCGTTGACACCTGTAGTCTTAATTAAAAAGAGAGATGGTAGCACAAGATTCTGCGTAGACTACAGGAAGCTAAATGATGTCACTAAAAAGGACAGCTACCCTCTACCAAGAATTAACGATACGCTCGACACGCTAGCTGGAACAAAGTGGTTCTCTACATTGGATCTACAAAGCGGGTATTGGCAGGTAGAGATGGCAGACAGGTATAAGGAGAAAACTGCTTTCAGTTCGTACGGTGGCTTGTGGCAGTTCAAAGTTATGCCATTTGGGCTCTGCAATGCGCCGGCCACATTCGAGCGGCTTATGGAGCGCGTACTAAGAGGACTACATTGGAAGAATTGTCTGGTTTACCTTAACGACTTAATAGCGATGGGCAAAATTTTGACGAACACCTCAAAAACCTGGCAGAAGTTCTGCAACGAATATCAATTGCTTGACTAAAACTAAGTGTGAAGAAATGTGCATTGTTCCAAAAACAGGTAAAATATTTGGGGCATCTAATTACAGCGGATGGCATTTCAACGGATGAAGATAAAATACGAGCAGTAAAGGACTGGCCTCGCCCACTAAACATTCATGAATTACGCAGCTTTTTGGGACTCTGCACATACTACAGACGCTTCGTGCCTAATTTCGCGACCGTGACAGCAAGTTTACATGAGCTCACCAAGAAATCTAAGGCGTGTAATTGGGATGAGTCACAAAAAAAGGCATTCCAGGCACTAAAAGACCTATTGTGTGCTGCACCGGTTTTGGCGTATCCAGTCCCTGGTGAAAAATGCATCCTTGATATTGATGCCAGTGGATATGGTATTGGTGGTGTATTTTCACAGGTGGTCGATGGGACGGAAAAAGTTGTAGGCTACTATAGTCGCACGCTGTCAAAGCCTGAACGGAATTATTGTGTGAATCGACGTGAACTACTGACAGTGGTGGAATGCATAAAACATTACCATAAGTACTTATATGGTCAACATTTTCTGCTAAGGACTGATCATTCCGCACTGAGATGACTGCTGCAATTTAAGAACTCTGAAGTTCAGTTCGGACGTTGGATTGAGCGCTTCCAGGCTTATGACTTTAGCATTGAACACCGAAGCGGCATAAAACATGGAAATGCTGATGCGCTCTCACGTCGGCCTTGTAATTTGGAATATAAACATTTTGTGAAAGCTGAGCGAAAGGAATCCATCCTTGATATCCGGCTAACGCAAATAGACGCAAACGAAGACTGGCCAGGAGCACAATGGAGTGACCCAACATTGGCAAAGATTATAGCCGCAAAAGAAGAGAACAGACGGCCCACTCGCATTGAAATATCAACAGAAGGTCCCCTTACAAAAGCGTATTGGATACATTGGAACAATTTGAAATTGATAAATGAAAGCTTATATCGCCATTGGAAGAGTGCTGATGGTAAAACTTCATTCACCCTGGTAGTAGTGCCTTCTTCCAAGATGAATGGAGTTTTGAATGAGTTCCATAATGGGCTTAGTGGAGGACATCTTGGGATAAGGAAAACACTAGAAAAGCTAAAACAACGTTTTTATTGGGTTGGATGTCAACAAGCAGTGACCGACTAGACAGTAAACTGCACACAGTGCCTGGCAGCTAAAGGCCCAGTAAGAAGAAGTCGAGGTCACCTACAACAATACAACTCGGGAGCCACATTCGAGCGGGTAGCGATGAACGTAGCAGGCCGTTTTCCTGTCAACAATGCCGGAAATAGTTATGTTCTCGTTGTAATGTACTATTTCAGCAAGTGGCCAGAAGTGTATGCTATACCCAATCATGAGGCAACTCAATTGTCAATGTTTTCGTGAATAACTGGGTATGCCGCTATGGTGTTCCGATAGAGTTACATTCCGGAAGAAGGAAGAAATTTCGAGTCTGGCATTTTCAAAGAAATCTGTAAGATATATGGCATAAAGAAGACTAGAACGACTCCGCTACACCCGCAATTAAACGGAATGGCAGAACGATTCAACCGAACTCTAGAGGAATATTTGCGAAAAGTGGTTAGCGAGCAGCAAAAAGATTGGGACGAACACCTTCAGAAATTTCTATTGGCATACCGATCGGCTGTCCACGATTCAACGTCTAGATCATCCGCCAAAATTCTTTCTGGAACTGAGTCAAAGTTACCGGGTGACTTAGAGTATGGAGTCAAATCTACAGCGGAAAAAGAAGCCACTTACCTGGAGAAACAACAAAGTCTCCACGAGCTTAATGAATTCATGCGCTCACGAATAAAATTAACCAGCGATAGAATAAAAGTCAGATACGATCGAGCGGCAAATACTGGGGATTTCTAAGATGCACAATTAGTACTGCTTTATAGTCCACAGTGGAAGAAAGGACTATCTCCCAAATAACAGTCTAACTGGGATAGACCCTACACGGTAATCAAAGGACTGAACGATGTAGCTTACCGAATACAGAAACACAACAGCCCAAGAACTAAACTGAAAGTAGTGCACATAGAACGATTGGCAAGTAACGGGAGAGGAAGTAATCAGCCTATTCGGGACGAACAGGCTTAAGTGGGCGGCAGTGTGGCGAAAATAAGATTGGGAACCTCTGCGTTTATTACTTCGCTAAAATAAATAAACAAAAGCTGCAAGGACAACTATACGTGCTCTTTACAAATAACCAAATCTACAACAACAAATATTAGCAGAGGTAAAGTAAATAAAAATAACACGGCAACAACAATAATTAAGCAGCAAAGAAAACAAGTAACAGACAATAAACAAGCAACAACAAATACTAAGAGCTGAAAGGGGTAGATGTTTACATATGCATGGCTACAAAAGTACTAAAAAGATATTAAAAGAAAGAAATGGAATCTACCTGAAATATCGAGAGGTTCGAGAGCTTTCGATGTATTGCTTACGCAGCCATATAAAAAGCACATCGGTGCGAACAACGATCAGTTTAAGTAAAGTTAACTCAGCGAATGTGTTATTGGTTTGAAGAGAGTTTATAAGGAGTAAACTCGTGAAGCTAGTTGTGAAGTAAAAACCAGTTTAGTTGGAGCTAACTCAGTAAAGAGAGTTAAGTGTGGATAACCTCTGGTTGAAAAGGTTGTGATCGAACTACGATCGGGTTGGAAGATCTTTAGGAAGAGAGATCTGTCGATTAATTGTTGTTGTATACAAGCAGTGGTACACAAAACTGTGTTGAATAAAAGATTTTTAATTAAAACCAAAGACAAAATTTATTTTATTTTAACTACAATCTACGAACTCATAAAAGCACGTTTTTAAAAAGGTAAAAACGTAACAATATTTTGTAATTGTGTTGTATTGTACTGTTTTGATCATTATTTAAATAACAATATTTTCAACTGTCTTCAGTTATTGGTTTGTAAGATTAGTATTGAATCCCGAAGTTCACATTATTGATTTGAATTAGCACTTGTTGTAGAATATTTATAAAGAAAAATTACACCATGTTAGTTTTTAATTATTCCGAGTTATTTTAATTAAAATTGAAGAGGAAGTTATAAGAGTTTAAAAAATCATGTCTGCTCGACTCCGAAGTTGTTTATCTCATTGTGATATTTCAGCATTATTTCAAGAATTTCCTTGGAATTCTCATTATCAATTACTGTAACTTCCTTTATTGAATATTTTATTGCCCGTAGTCTTAAATTCATTTATCGAGACAAATTCGAAAATTTTCTTGCTAGGTGCTACTTTTATTTTATAAATATTTATTTTACAGGCTACCATTTCAAGCCTTAGTTCTAAGTTCTAAGTCAATACTCTCTTTAGTAAACAAATCATTAATTTTTATGCTAACAAATATTCTTTTCTCTTAATTCCCTTAATGTAGCATTTATCAGGAAAAATTTTTGATTTTTGTTTTATAATACTTTTTCACGTGATTATTATTTAGTGGTATATATATTGGGCTGATTAATTTTATTTTTGTTATGCTGATTGAACGTATTACAACTTTTTCTTGTATTAGCCATCGATCTAGTCGTCACTCTTAACACGAACGATACCTTTTTGTTCATATCTTTTAAATCTTGTATTGTAATGCGCAACAAAGAATCCACAATATAATTGTCTTTTCCCCTAACATATTCAACTGTAAAATCATACTACTTCCAGATCCAGTCTCATTCGTGTCAATTCAGAACTGGGGAAAACAGATAAGAAAGCGGCCGATGGTCTGTTCGAACTAAGAAATGTCTTCCGTAAACATATGGCCTGAAGTGTGTTATAGCCCAATGTATAGCAGTTAACTCCTGTTCAATGGTTGACTTATAAATCTCCCCCTTGGCGAATGTTTTTGATGCATACGCTACAGGTAATTGTTTACCTTCATGTACTTGAGTTAGAACTGCACCACATGCATGTTTACTTGTATCCGATGCAGTGCAAAATACCTTTATATAATCGGGATACTGAAGCAAGGTTGGACTTATTAATGCTTTCTTTAAATATTTAAATACCAAGTAACAATCCTTTGTCCATTCAAACGGAATTCCCTTCCTGGACAATCTTGTAAGATGTCTGAAATACTCAGAGAAGTTTTTAATAAACTTTCGGTAAGAATTACAAAAGGCAACAAATCTTCTAACGCTAATCGCGTCTGCGGGTGTAGGGTAATATTCTATCACCAAATATTTACTATCATCTGGTAGTATTTCTTTGTCAGTACATTTATGGCCAAGGTAGGTCATCTATGTATTTGGTACAAGTATGCCTGGCGCTACCTCTTGATTTGGTACAAGTACCTCATTCTCAGAATTTAAAAATTTAATTCTGCGAAATACTTCTGACGTAGGTGGTAGTGTAATTTCGTTACTATTATTTGTTATAGGTATATCTATTGTTTGTGATAAATTTGATGGTCTTTAAGCAAGGTAGTCGTTTTTCTTCATTAAAATCTAATATACAATTATATTTCTTGAGAAAATCTACACCAATTATTCCGTCACAAGGTAGAGGAAAATTATTTTGTACCACTTGAAAAGCGTGAAAATTATTAAACTTCAAGTCGAAAAAGAGCTTTCCTATCGACCGAATTTTACCCTGTCCTATTCCACTTATAGTTGTTGTTATATTTTCATTTACTTGGTATGGTTTAATAAATTTTGTCTTTATAATTGAAATGTCTGCTCCTGTCTCTACCAACAATGCCACCGTGTAGTTAGTCCCATCAAACTCTATGTTCACAAAGAAGCTTAAGTTCAGGTTTAAATTATATATTTTGTTATTAATCTCAGGGAAGGTCGGACTTTTCCGAACCATTATCATTTGAAGTAGATAGTCGGAGGTAATTTCTATTTCTATGATTATTATCTCGTCCTCGTCTGTAGATAGTATTAAATCCTCTATTTGAGTTATTATAACCACGGTTGTTATTATTAATATTATTACCTCTTTGGTAATTATTTCCTCTACTAAATTGTCTGTTATTTCCACGGTAATATTTATTTCTTTCTTGCCTTAGTATAGAATGGCATTTTGTTGACCAGTTGCCTCTGTGCAACTATTTATAAATTTCGATACTGCATCATTCATGTTACTAAATTGACCGGCTTCCATGAGCCTTACTATGTCAATGGTGCAATTCTTGGTCATTGCTTTTACAGCTATCTGAGTAGAATATTTATTTACTAAATCGCATGGCAACCCATCAGATATATATGAGTTTTTAAATTTCAGAGCAATAGGTGTTAGCAGTCTTATTGTTTTGCTTGATATTAATAGTTTTTGGCTGACAGCACTTCGACTGATTTACCTTTCACTGAACAAGTTAATTTTGCCATGATATCAGCAATAGTTGATTCGTTAGTAATCAAATTTCGAGCTGTTCCCTTTAATCGGGTTTTAATAAGAGAGACTGCAACATGTTCATGACTTTCCTTAAGAGAATCTATTAAATGAGGCGAATCCAAAAATGTTCGTAAATTTTTTGGATTTGCTATCACAGTCGCAAATCGGCTTTGAGGCGGTGTTCAGGAATTCCACAAATTGAGGCATTATTTTCTCCTTTGGTTTAGTTACCCGTACTGGAAAAATGTTTTCATGTATTGAAGTTGGTAATTCTAATATTATGTTCTTTCTCAGTGCCACAGAAATGAGCTTTGATTTAATATCCAAAAAGAAATTGTCTACTGCGGCTTTGTGCGTTACTGCTAATCTAGAATAATTTACATTAAATAAAACTCTGTTTTTTTAAGCAATTGATTAAAATGTGTATATGATGTTGTATGGTTTCTCTCTTAGTATATCTATCTGTATTTAAGCTCTTGCATGATTTATTAAAATTCTCTTTAATTAATCTTGCTTTACCCAAATTCCTTGTCACTCCATTAAATTTTCTCCAAATCATATCAGCGTAAATATGTAATTTATATAAGGCACCATTCAATTGTATTTAAGTTAACTGATCCCTGATTAACTACATTGGCATTGAGGCTTTTTATTTTTTAATTTGGTTTTGCTATTTTCTGTATTATAATAAAAAATAACATTCAATGTAAAGTATGATCTCTCTAAACCAATAAACGTTAAGCCTCAAAATATTTATCAGTACTTCTTACCAATCTTACATCTTCTACCGTTTGCCTACTTATATAATCTTGCTTAGTTGGAGTTTCCTCCATACCTATCAATTTCCAGATTTGGGTTAACCATTCTGTATATTTTTTTTAGTTACTACCTCGTTCTCTGATCTATCCATCTTTATATTAAAGAACCTTAGTATTAATTATGATTTTTTTTTATTTTTTTTATTATATATTTTATTATTATTATTATTATTATTATTATTATTATTTTTATTATTATTATTATTATTATTATTATTATTATTATTATTATTATTATTATTATTATTATTATTATTATTATTATTATTATTATTATTATTATTATTATTATTATTATTATTATTATTATTATTATTATTATTATTATTATTATTATTATTATTATTATTATTATTATTATTATTATTATTATTATTATTATTATTATTATTATTATTATTATTATTATTATTATTATTATTATTATTATTATTATTATTATTATTATTATTATTATTATTATTATTATTATTATTATTATTATTATTATTATTATTATTATTATTATTATTATTATTATTATTATTATTATTATTATTATTATTATTATTATTATTATTATTATTATTATTATTATTATTATTATTATTATTATTATTATTATTATTATTATTATTATTATTATTATTATTATTATTATTATTATTATTATTATTATTATTATTATTATTATTATTATTATTATTATTATTATTATTATTATTATTATTATTATTATTATTATTATTATTATTATTATTATTATTATTATTATTATTATTATTATTATTATTATTATTATTATTATTATTATTATTATTATTATTATTATTATTATTATTATTATTATTATTATTATTATTATTATTATTATTATTATTATTATTATTATTATTATTATTATTATTATTATTATTATTATTATTATTATTATTATTATTATTATTATTATTATTATTATTATTATTATTATTATTATTATTATTATTATTATTATTATTATTATTATTATTATTATTATTATTATTATTATTATTATTATTATTATTATTATTATTATTATTATTATTATTATTATTATTATTATTATTATTATTATTATTATTATTATTATTATTATTATTATTATTATTATTATTATTATTATTATTATTATTATTATTATTATTATTATTATTATTATTATTATTATTATTATTATTATTATTATTATTATTATTATTATTATTATTATTATTATTATTATTATTATTATTATTATTATTATTATTATTATTATTATTATTATTATTATTATTATTATTATTATTATTATTATTATTATTATTATTATTATTATTATTATTATTATTATTATTATTATTATTATTATTATTATTATTATTATTATTATTATTATTATTATTATTATTATTATTATTATTATTATTATTATTATTATTATTATTATTATTATTATTATTATTATTATTATTATTATTATTATTATTATTATTATTATTATTATTATTATTATTATTATTATTATTATTATTATTATTATTATTATTATTATTATTATTATTATTATTATTATTATTATTATTATTATTATTATTATTATTATTATTATTATTATTATTATTATTATTATTATTATTATTATTATTATTATTATTATTATTATTATTATTATTATTATTATTATTATTATTATTATTATTATTATTATTATTATTATTATTATTATTATTATTATTATTATTATTATTATTATTATTATTATTATTATTATTATTATTATTATTATTATTATTATTATTATTATTATTATTATTATTATTATTATTATTATTATTATTATTATTATTATTATTATTATTATTATTATTATTATTATTATTATTATTATTATTATTATTATTATTATTATTATTATTATTATTATTATTATTATTATTATTATTATTATTATTATTATTATTATTATTATTATTATTATTATTATTATTATTATTATTATTATTATTATTATTATTATTATTATTATTATTATTATTATTATTATTATTATTATTATTATTATTATTATTATTATTATTATTATTATTATTATTATTATTATTATTATTATTATTATTATTATTATTATTATTATTATTATTATTATTATTATTATTATTATTATTATTATTATTATTATTATTATTATTATTATTATTATTATTATTATTATTATTATTATTATTATTATTATTATTATTATTATTATTATTATTATTATTATTATTATTATTATTATTATTATTATTATTATTATTATTATTATTATTATTATTATTATTATTATTATTATTATTATTATTATTATTATTATTATTATTATTATTATTATTATTATTATTATTATTATTATTATTATTATTATTATTATTATTATTATTATTATTATTATTATTATTATTATTATTATTATTATTATTATTATTATTATTATTATTATTATTATTATTATTATTATTATTATTATTATTATTATTATTATTATTATTATTATTATTATTATTATTATTATTATTATTATTATTATTATTATTATTATTATTATTATTATTATTATTATTATTATTATTATTATTATTATTATTATTATTATTATTATTATTATTATTATTATTATTATTATTATTATTATTATTATTATTATTATTATTATTATTATTATTATTATTATTATTATTATTATTATTATTATTATTATTATTATTATTATTATTATTATTATTATTATTATTATTATTATTATTATTATTATTATTATTATTATTATTATTATTATTATTATTATTATTATTATTATTATTATTATTATTATTATTATTATTATTATTATTATTATTATTATTATTATTATTATTATTATTATTATTATTATTATTATTATTATTATTATTATTATTATTATTATTATTATTATTATTATTATTATTATTATTATTATTATTATTATTATTATTATTATTATTATTATTATTATTATTATTATTATTATTATTATTATTATTATTATTATTATTATTATTATTATTATTATTATTATTATTATTATTATTATTATTATTATTATTATTATTATTATTATTATTATTATTATTATTATTATTATTATTATTATTATTATTATTATTATTATTATTATTATTATTATTATTATTATTATTATTATTATTATTATTATTATTATTATTATTATTATTATTATTATTATTATTATTATTATTATTATTATTATTATTATTATTATTATTATTATTATTATTATTATTATTATTATTATTATTATTATTATTATTATTATTATTATTATTATTATTATTATTATTATTATTATTATTATTATTATTATTATTATTATTATTATTATTATTATTATTATTATTATTATTATTATTATTATTATTATTATTATTATTATTATTATTATTATTATTATTATTATTATTATTATTATTATTATTATTATTATTATTATTATTATTATTATTATTATTATTATTATTATTATTATTATTATTATTATTATTATTATTATTATTATTATTATTATTATTATTATTATTATTATTATTATTATTATTATTATTATTATTATTATTATTATTATTATTATTATTATTATTATTATTATTATTATTATTATTATTATTATTATTATTATTATTATTATTATTATTATTATTATTATTATTATTATTATTATTATTATTATTATTATTATTATTATTATTATTATTATTATTATTATTATTATTATTATTATTATTATTATTATTATTATTATTATTATTATTATTATTATTATTATTATTATTATTATTATTATTATTATTATTATTATTATTATTATTATTATTATTATTATTATTATTATTATTATTATTATTATTATTATTATTATTATTATTATTATTATTATTATTATTATTATTATTATTATTATTATTATTATTATTATTATTATTATTATTATTATTATTATTATTATTATTATTATTATTATTATTATTATTATTATTATTATTATTATTATTATTATTATTATTATTATTATTATTATTATTATTATTATTATTATTATTATTATTATTATTATTATTATTATTATTATTATTATTATTATTATTATTATTATTATTATTATTATTATTATTATTATTATTATTATTATTATTATTATTATTATTATTATTATTATTATTATTATTATTATTATTATTATTATTATTATTATTATTATTATTATTATTATTATTATTATTATTATTATTATTATTATTATTATTATTATTATTATTATTATTATTATTATTATTATTATTATTATTATTATTATTATTATTATTATTATTATTATTATTATTATTATTATTATTATTATTATTATTATTATTATTATTATTATTATTATTATTATTATTATTATTATTATTATTATTATTATTATTATTATTATTATTATTATTATTATTATTATTATTATTATTATTATTATTATTATTATTATTATTATTATTATTATTATTATTATTATTATTATTATTATTATTATTATTATTATTATTATTATTATTATTATTATTATTATTATTATTATTATTATTATTATTATTATTATTATTATTATTATTATTATTATTATTATTATTATTATTATTATTATTATTATTATTATTATTATTATTATTATTATTATTATTATTATTATTATTATTATTATTATTATTATTATTATTATTATTATTATTATTATTATTATTATTATTATTATTATTATTATTATTATTATTATTATTATTATTATTATTATTATTATTATTATTATTATTATTATTATTATTATTATTATTATTATTATTATTATTATTATTATTATTATTATTATTATTATTATTATTATTATTATTATTATTATTATTATTATTATTATTATTATTATTATTATTATTATTATTATTATTATTATTATTATTATTATTATTATTATTATTATTATTATTATTATTATTATTATTATTATTATTATTATTATTATTATTATTATTATTATTATTATTATTATTATTATTATTATTATTATTATTGTTATTATTATTATTATTATTATTATTATTATTATTATTATTATTATTATTATTATTATTATTATTATTATTATTATTATTATTATTATTATTATTATTATTATTATTATTATATACATATTTTTTATTTTATTTTTTTTTTTTTATTCTTGAATGGTAACTTATTTTCCACTAATAATGAATGTGTGCCGGCGCTCAAAAACGCCACTGGCAATAATTTGTAAGACAGTTTTATATGCCTGTTAAGATTAGCAGATGAATGGTAAAAAAATTTTTTTTCTTTATTTTATTCATTTCGTTTTCCAAAGCGTCGATTTCTTCCGACGTTGTTATCCATTTACTTCTTGCGGATACTTTTGGCTGACCCATTAAGTTATAAAAGAATTTTTTTAAATGCCGTATTTATGGCACGTCTTCTTACGCCTCCTTTGTGCAATCTAGGCTTATTAGCACATCCCGAATAACGACTTCCAAGACTGGGTACAAATATTTTAGCACCGTCTCCTGGCAGGTTGCAAGAAATGAAAGGCCTTTGTATTTTTTGTTTTATCTTTATTTTTTAACATCGATCTCATTACAGTCAGAGCTCATAGAAGTTTTCAGCTTGAAATACAAAAGTCTTCATAAAACTATTGGGAAAATGTCCCGCTTTTATATTATTTTTAGGTTAACCAAACAATTGGAAATCCAGCCTTAACTTCTGTATGAATTTTATATTACTTAATGCTAGACTATATTTAAACAAAGGTTTTTGTTCTTGCATATCGCGGGATAAGTGGGTGCAATATGATGCGAGTTATTTGCCCACTTATGAAAATTCATAAATTCCCACGATAAAAGGTAGAGTAAGCCAAATCAGTGCAGCACAACAACAATACACATTGCGGTGTTGTTTAATAACATAAACGGTCAGCGGCATAACAACAAAGTATCAAGTAATCGTCGCTTGTGTGTATGCCAGTGTGGCATTGTGTAGCAGCGTTGTGTCAAGTGCTCGCTGCTTTATACAATGTGATATTTGATATCCTTTCGTTTATCAAAATGTTTGGTACTAATGACTATAAAGCAATGCTATGTTGCGTCGGCATTAGTGACAATAAAATCATGCTACACTTCTTCCGAAGCGGAAAATCTTCAGAATAAAGATGAATTTTTAGATATATTACATGCAAAGAAAGCGAAGGTTGTAAAGGATATCGAAGGAATTCGAAAGTCGATTATAGATAGGACTATTTCGTTTGATCCTATTGAGCTCGAATATCGATTAGATATTCTTACAACTTATATTGACCAAGCAATGAATCTCCAATCATAGGTAGATAATATAGCTCCCGATAATTTTTTTATTTATTTATTTAATTTAGTCAATAGATTTAATCCTTACAGACTAATTATGAAATATGTATAATATGATAAGAAATACAAGCTTATATCTTTAAAATTTTACATTACATTTTATATACGGTAAAAAAGGAAAAAAAAAGTAAAAATTTATCAAGTATTTAGACAATTCAACAAATTCGGACAAAAAATTATATTGGTGATATAATCTCATAAAAGGATCAGCTATAGAATAATTTGATCTACATATTTTAACATATAAAGGTTTATAATGACGTGAATTTCGACAAGGGATATTAAATTTAACAGATTCTAAAAGAAATTCATTGATAAGGTTAATCAAAAACGATACATTTAACATGGTGCGACAACTTTTAAGAGTAGGCAGTATAATTAAAGATAGTCTACAAGTATAAGATGGCAGTTCCAAATAATTCCAACCCAGGTGATGCGAACAGAACATTAAAAATTGTTTCTGAACAGATTCAATGCGGGTGATATGAATATTATAGTAAGGAGATTAACAAATGAATCCACCAACTCTAATTGGTGACCACCCAGAAATAACTTACAGCAATTACATTACTCCTAGAAAAACGCATGCATTTAATTTTTTTTTTTTAATTCAGCTCCAACATGTTGTGTATACACCAACCAAAAATGTTATTTAGATCATTTTGAAGATAGACGTGATCAACAAAATCATTAAAAGAAAAAAATATTTTTACGTCACCAGCATACGTCAATATGTTGGCAAAGTTGATAACATTGGAAAGATAATTAATTAGAAGAGAAAATAGGAGTGGCCCGAAAGCGCCCTGGGGAGCACCCCAAGGAACACAAATGTATTTGGAGTACTATTGTACCTCGTACAGCCTGCTTCCTTCCCGTCATTTATAATTCGAGGCAGCTTAAGCTAATCATATAAACACCCAACAAATCCAATTTAGTCAGCAGAAGTCTATGATTCACTTTATCAAAAATGAAGTTTACTGAAATCCGTATAAATAATATCAGCTTCTTTTCCTTCAGTAAATGCAGCGTTAGTTAATGATGTTAAGTGCAGAACATTAGTTGTTGTTGAGCAGGCTTTTTGAAACCATATTGATAAGATGAAATTATCGTCGAAGTGTTATGGCAGAGAAAATCAGCAATTAGTTTTTCAAACATTTTCGGAAAAGCACTCAACTTAGCAATGCCTCTATAATTTGTTACATCGGATTTACTACTTAGTTTCAGTAACTTCTTGTATGAAGAATATCTATCAATTTAGCAATGCCTCTATAATTTGTTACGTCGGATTTATTACTTAGTTTCAGTAACTTCTTGTATGAAGAATATCTTTGTATCATATCTAGTTGACAGTTAGAAATCCCCTCTAATGCAATAAATATATTTACTTTTCTTGTCCCCAATAATTTTTGGTTCTCTGTTAATTCAAAATGTTCATTAACAGGCTAATGAGAACTATCGTTTAGCAAAAACGGTGGTGCTTCAAACCAAATAGAATCTTTCAATTCCTTTACATCGTATCCTCTTGATACAATATCAGCTGGATTCAACTTATTATCATTAATTAACGCTGCATTTACTCAAGGAAAGCAAACTGATATTATTTATACGGATTTTAGTAAGGCTTTTATTAAAGTGAATCATAAACTTCTGCTGACTAAATTGAATTTGTTGGGTGTTTCTAAGATTAACTTAAGCTGGCTTGAATCGTATTTGACGGGAAGGAATCAGACAGTACGAGTTTACAGTAGTACACCCAAATAAATTTGTGTTCCTTGGGGTGTTCCCCAGGGCAGTCATCTCAGACCACTCCTATTTTCTCTTTTAATTAATGATCTTCCCAATGGTATTAACTATGCCAATATATTGATGCATGCTGATGACGTAAAAATATTTCTTTCTTTTAATAATTATGTTGATCACGTCTATCTTCAAAATGATCTAAATAACATTTTTGGTTGGTGTAAACACAACATATGTTGGAGCTGAATTATAAAAAATGTAAATGCATGCGTTTCTCTAGGAGTAATGTAATTGCTGTAAATTATTTACTGGGTGGTCACCAATTAGAGTTGGTGGATTCATTGCTGACCTCGGCATTGTAATTGACGGTAAATTAAATTTTTTTGATCATATTAATTTGGCTGTGGACAAAGCTAGAGGTATTATTGCGTTTATAAAGCGGTGGGCTAAGGAGTTTTCTGGTCCTTACATTACAAAACAGCTCTGTGTTTCACTTGTGAGACCTATTTTGGAATACGGATCAGTTGTGTGGGATCCTTATTATAATATTTATATCCCCCGCATTGAATCTGTTCATAAAAAATTTTTATTGTCTGTTTGCGTCACTTGGGTTGGAATTGTTTGGAACTGCCTTCTTATACTTGCAGACTATCTTTAAATAAACTGCCCACTCTTAAAAGTCGTCGCACCATGGTAAATGTATCGTTTTTGATGAACCTTATCAATGGGAATATTTGTTGTGAGTTTCTTTTAGAATCTGTTAAATTTAATGTCCCTTGTCGAAATTCACGTCATTATAAACATTTATATGTTCAAATATGTAGATCTAATAATGTTATGGCTGATCCATTTATGAGATTATGTCGTCACTATAATTTTTTATCCGAATTTTTTGATTTTTAATTAAATATTAATATTATAAAGCACAAGATTATTATTTTTCTTAATACTTGATACATTTTTGATTTTTTCCTTATCTTTTGTAAAATTTTTATAATTTTAACTTTGTACTTCTTTTTATATTATGTATATTTTGTAATTAGTCTGTAAGGATTAAATCTATTGACTTAATTGAATACATATATAAAAAAGTAACGTGCTTTGTGCTCAGTTTAATAGATAATCTGAAAAAACGTAGAATAGATAAAACTACGATTCCCACTGCAACGCAAATAAAATGGTCATTTTACCGGCTCGTAGAGACTATCCAGTAATCTAATTTTTCTGAGGAGATTTCTAAAATACAGAAATGTCTGGTTTTGCCATCAAATGTAGAGAAACTGATACCTTTCATTCATACATTTACTGAAGAAGGAAGAACTTTCTCACTTTTAAGATAGGTGTGAGATTGCTTAATGCAATTTGCCACATGATGCAAAATTCCCACATTTATTACCTAAAAAAATAACTTTGTCACAGTTTATCCACGAAATCTTCATTTTGAAAATTGCGTTCTGGCACAAAAGCACATATCGCTTTTTCTAGGGAAAAGATATGGTTGATCAACGCCAAGGAACAGTGCAGTAGGATTGTTCGCAAGTGTGTACACTGTTTTCGCTATATACCTCGACTTATGTCCCAAGTCATTGGAAATTTACCCACTAATAGTGAGAGCTACACGACCATTTCCTATAGTCGCTGTAGAATTTTGTAGTTCCGTAAACGTTTCATTGAGAATTCGTGGTCGACCACCATTGAAAATGTATATAGCGGTTTTCGTGTGTTTCACATCTAAGGCGGTTCATTTAGAATTAGTGTCTGATGTGTCGACTGATTCATTTCCTTTATCTTTTAAAAGGTATGCTTGCAGGAACTTCGTGGGAGCCAACAACGTTCTGAGAGATCATAAAAAGCGTTCGGCAGGAGTCGACACGCTCAATATCATACGGGCGAAGTTCAGCTTCACACCACGTCACGCGCTCCACTTCGGAGGCCCTTGGGATACTGCAGTGAAGCATTTGAAGTTCCTACTTCTGCGAGTAGTAGGCAACGCATCGCTAACTCAAGAAGAAGTGGCGACGATGCTTGCAGAAGTAGAGCCGATGCTCAACAGCCCGCCAATCGTACCGCTGTCTCCAGACCCCAACGACGGAGAAGCCATAATGCCAGCACATCTATTAATAGGAGTTGGTCTACGTTCGCTGCCTCTAGAATCCGCAGAAGGCGTGAAAGTAAAAAAGAGCCCAAGTTATAGAGGCGTTGGCGTCTGCTCTGCGGTCTCAAGCAGACATTTTGGCAGGTTTGGTCTCGAAATTATATTCTGTGTCTCCAAGGCAAGGCCAAGTGGCACATCGAGATGCCCAACCTGAAGCTGGGTCAAGTGGTAATCATCCACGAAAAAAATTGCCCGCCACAGCATTGGCTGACCCGAACAGCCGTCAAGGTAATCGAAGGCGAAGACGGCAAGGTCAGGTTGGCGGAGGTCAGAACTCGGAACGGCGTTCGTAAGCGCCCACTACAAGAACTGGCTCCACTGCCATTTACGAGGGCGGATTGACATTGAAGCTACCTAGCGCTAGATGGCAGCACAAACAGAAAAACTTTTACTTTCTTAGAAATTACGATCTGTCAAACGTCAGCTGTTAAAATTTTAGCCAAATTCATCGATTAGTTTATTTGTTGTAGTCGTTTGAAGTAAGCAACTTTTGTGTTTCTTGGAAAATGGCAAAAAGTTAATTTCGTGTAGTGATTAAACACTATTATTTGAAAGGCAAAACGGCGGAAGAGACAAAAGAAAAGCTTGATAAACATTACGGCGAATCTGATCCGTCAGATTATATTGTAAAATATTGGATTGCTGAACTAATACGGTTCCGAACAAGCACTGCAACAATACCATCAACAGGAAGGCCAAAAGAGGTGGTTACTGAAGAATATATCAAGAAAATCCTCGATATCGTTATTAATGATCGCCGCGTCAAAGTCCGTGAGATTTCTGAAATGGTAAACATATCATATGAACGTGTGTTCAACATTTTTGATGAACATTTGCATATCAAAAAGCTATCGGCAAGATGGGTGCCGCGTTTGCTTAGTGTTGAACAAAAACGAGTTCCACAGATCACTTCACAGCGGTGTTTGGGCATGATAAAGCATAATCCTGGTGATTTTTTGCGTAGATTAATAGCTGTTGATGAAACGTGAGTCCACCACTACACACCTGAAACTAAAAATCAATCGAAGCAATGGGTGGAAGCTGGTGGAAGTGCTCCGAAGAAGGCGAAGACAGCGAAATCGGCTGGCAAGGTTATGGCCACTGTATTTTGGGATGCACACGGAATATTGCTCATCGATTATCTTGAAAAGGGATCCACAATCACAGGAGAGTATTATCGTGCATTATTGGATCAATTAGTTGATGCAATCAAGGAAAAACGACCACATTTAACCAAGAAAAAGTGCTCTTTTTTCAAGACAACGCACCGGTTCACACAGCATTAGATATGGTGCTAAGACTACGAGAAATCCACTTCGAATTGGTTGATCATCCACCTTATAGTCCAGATTTAGCCCCTAGTGACTTTTTCCTGTTTCCAAGCTTGAAAAAATGGCTCGCAGGAAAAAGATTCATCTCAAACGAAGAAGTGATTACCGAAACTAATGCGTATTTTGAGCAGTTCCCAAAATCGTATTATTCAGATGGTATAAAAAAGTTGGAAAATCGTCTTACTAAGTGTATTGAGCTAAAAGAAGACTATGTTGAGAAATGAATTGTTTAAAAAAAAAAAAATATTTTTTTCCCACTTAGGTAGCTTCAATATCAATCCGCCCTCGTACCTGAAGACCTCCGGTTCTTCAATGGGGTCGGAATTTTGAGCCATTTCTGATATAAATTATATTTGAGTATGGTTATAATTTGTAAATATATATGATAATAATAACATGAAAATTAATTAATAATAATATGAAATTGAACTAATAATATATACTACCCTAATAATAATGTAATTTAAGTTCAATGAAATAAATATTATTTATTAATTATAAAATGTATAATTCAGCAACGGAGTTGCTGAATAGAGTTTAAATAAATAATATTAATAAAAACACTTGTTTGGGGTGGCGGTAGAGAATGTTCGATATAAAAAAATCTAATCATTAAGCTGTGAATGGAAGCATACATTTTTCAGGAAGTGTGATGGTTTGTTGTTTTTTCTTTTTTTATATTTTCAGGTCTGTCAGGATTTTTTACGTTTTTGAGTAGAGAATACGTCTAAATTCTTTTAAAACGCCACAGAAATGGAGTTCTAAGAATAGTGTTAAAAAATATTGTAAGTTTCTCTCTATTTAAGCGAAATGTGCAAAACTAAGTGCATGCGGATTCTTTTATAACATTGCCTTTATCCCATTCCAGTCTTTGAATATCATACCTTTTGTTTATGTTTTTCTTGGAAGGATGTAATAATGAATACATAAATGTGTAAAGTTTTGTTTTATTTAATTGAGTATTTAAATTTTTATAAGAACTTTTCTGTTCAACTTCAAAACATGCGCTTTGTGTATTTGGTATAATTAGTTTTTACTAATTAAAAAAAATTTTTTTTAGTTTGAATTTTAAATCAAATTTTATTTGTTTTAGATTTTTATTTAAATTACTAAAATAAGATATATTAAATTGAGTGCGCTGTTGCAGGTAGAGAAGCCAAAAAAAATTAAAAAAGACTTTTTCTAACTCGTTACGAGTGTAAGCTAGAATTACAAGTATTTTTAAAAACGTTGAGCACCCAATACAATTTGGTAATCGACATAAAGAAAAAAGTTATTTAAAATAACAGGTTGCTACATCATTCCCCCGCTGGAACGAGCTCATCCATACCTTAGCGGTAATTGAACCCGCCTACCACTAGATGTAAGCGTTGGCGGTCTGACATTAGAAGATAAACTGACCACTGGTGGTTGTTCGCTCGCTGGAATGGGTTGATGTTGTTGGTTGTCTTGAATTTCCGGTAAATATCGCTGGCTAGTTGGAATCTTTTCTGAATATTGTTGACTAGTTGGTATGTTTTCCGGCTCGGTATTCGCCACAAAAGCTGGTTTAAGCCGATCGATATTAATATTACTATGACGACCTCGTATGGAGAGAGATTGAAGTAGTTCTTAAAACGTTTTATAACTAAGTATGGACCATCGTAAGGATGAGTGAGTGAGTGTCGAACGGAATCGTTTCGAATGAAAACATACGATGAGGACCAAAGATTCTTTGAAATAAATGTTGGTTGTGTTGAGTGATGAGTCGTATCAGTCGGGCTAAGCTTTTGCATAGCTTCTCGAAGTTTGTTAATGAATTCGTTGTCGGAGTTTGATATTTTTGATGGTTGAAAGAATTCTCCTGGAATAGTGAGCGTTGAGCCGTAAGCCAATTCTGCTGGTGAAGCCTTAATGTCGGGCATAAAAGCAACCCTTAAACCAAGCAAGATCATAGGTAAATGGTGTACCCATCTGGCAGGATTATGGTAAAGAATCGCCGCTTTAAAGGTTCTGTGCCATCTGTCGATGATTCCATTTGCTTGTGGGTGGTACGGTGTGGTACGTAGGTGCGTTGCTCCGATTGTCTTCACTAATTCAGCAAAAATCGTTGACTCAAATTGACGACCGCGAACTGTCGTTATACGCATTGGGACGCCGAATCTAGAAATCTACTGCGGTAAGATAGCTTTTACGATGTTTTCCGCGCTCATATCGGGAATCGGTACTGCTTCGGGCCAACGTGTGAAACGGTCTACAATCGTTAAACAATATAGTTGACCTTCACAATAAGGGAAAGGTCCAACGATGTCAATGTTGATATGGGCGAAACGTTGTCTGGTCGGTTCGAATTTAGCCGGAGTTGAGCGAGTATGCCCTTGAACTTTCGAGCGTTGACATTGCAGGCAGTTCCGAACAAAAATTGAACAATCTTTTCGTATACCAGGCCAACAAAATCTGTTAGTTGTTAATTTGGTTTTTGCTCTAACGCCTGGGTGAGACAAGTCATGTACCGCAGCTAAAACTTGTTGGCGAAATTCCCTTGGGATGAAAGGTCGAATATGCGATGTTGCAGTGTCGCATATTAGCTCAGAGTCGCTACCTGGGATTGGAAAAACTTTTAACGTTGTGCCTTCGCTATGCTGGGATTATCTATTATTTGGCTGATTAAAGTGACTCGAGACAGTGCGTCGGCTGAGGCGTTTGTTATACCGGGCGTATGGCGGATGTCCGTCGTGAATTGGCTAATGTAATCGAGCTGCCGGATTCGGCGTGGTGGTGCGCTCTCGAGTTTTTGTTAAAAGGCGAAAATCAGCGGTCGATGGTCGGTGACTAGGTAACATTTCATTGGCATACAGCTGGGTACAAAGCCGTTAGCTCGCGGTTATATGTTGAGTACTTTCTTTGTGCACCTGTCAACTTTTTCGAATAGAATGCCAAGGGCTGAAGGCAACCATCGACTTCTTGATGTAGAGCCGCTCCTACAGCTGTGTCTGAGGCATCCACATAGAGTGCCAGGTTGACATCAGCGGCGGTGTGTGCCAAAAGGGTGGCTTTAGCTCACTTGCTTTTACATTTTTGGAATGGGGTTTCTGCATTTGAATTCCACTTTAAAGGTGTACGGTCATTATTCTTGTTCCCGATAATAAGCTGCTGTAACGTCACTTGGTCATATACAGCATTTGGTAAGAATTTTCTGTACAAGTTCATTATCGCTATGAACCTTTTAAGTTCCTGTGCAATAGGTCGTAATGATTAATAAAATCGCATCCGGTAATCGGCGAAGTAACATCGGCGACCACTAAAAATCTCGGTGTAAGCCTAAATCTATTTTAACACGTTTCTCGCCGATTACTTTAATTGGGGATCCGTTTGCGGCGTACAAAACAATAGCCGTAGGACGGACGTCAAAAGATTTTGAGGTTAGTGGCAGAACGGAAACGTCGTCGCCGCTGTCTACTAAAAAATACTGTTTCGATAATTTCTCTCTTACCTGCAGGCGAAATACGTGGAAAGTGGTGGTAGTTAGTTCGCCGGGAACCACCACCTATCGAGGCGGTTAGTCAGAGCGTTGATTTGTAGGTTGTGCACTTGATGAAATTGTGTTGACCTTGCGCTGTTTGTGCCTACAAGGGCTGCGGCATTTTCTGGCTTTCTGTCCATATTTAGTATGATACCAAAATTCGGTGCCCAGTGCGGTGCCTGGAGAGTTGTAATGGTAAGCAGCTCGGTGTCTCGACTGGCAGCGATGCGGGGCGGATGTTCGTGAGCGTAAACTGGAACAAGTTGTAAGACGTTCGAGTTTCTTTCCCAGTTCTACGACGCTGCACGGAGTTCATTTATCTTCTTTGCTTGTTGAGACTGTATGCTTCCGATTTGGATTGGGGCCATTGCACTACAAGTCTATTTATAGACTTTTTGTATATGTCCGTAACAGTTAAAATACTTAATATGAATACGAATTAAAAAAAATATTATTAAAGTATATATTAATTAATTAGAATGTAAAACATAAAATAAGATATTTGTAAGAATATGGCTGTTGATATACTATACATCAGAGAATGACAAAAGTATCGCTTTGTGTACTTTTAAAATATTGGTGGCCACACATGCATGAGCAAGTAAAGTTAAAAATAAAACGATACCCATACACAACATAATCAAAGCCAGCGCAACTTATATAACTACAAGTAGGAGTTGCGTGAAGTGACTGTATACCCGCACTTATAAGTGTAAAGTGTTTATGAGCATTTGTATATTTGTACTGGGTATGTGTATATTTCTACTCGAGTATACACAGAGTATACTTAGAGTATATTTCTACAAAATAAAACCTTTTGATCTCGCTGTGATACAGTTAATAAAAGTATTTTATATTTGGCATTCCAGTAATACTAATATGACCATATACATACATATGTACATTTGTGGACTATATTCAAAATATTTTAAACGGGTTTTATTTAAAAAATTAAATTGCTTGTTTTGTACAAAAAAATAAACACTGATAAAAAGTTTTGATAAAATTAACATCATTAAATATTCATATAATAAAGAAATTCTCTAATAAATATTTGTGTGTTGAATCAAAATTTTTTTTTATTGTTTATTCCATTTGACTGTAAAGATATTGCAGGAAGATATAAAAGTAATGTTGCTTTATGTAAAATAGTTAAATTTGAACTCCATTTCCCCTAATGCAACATTATTTTAATCTTTAGAGCTGCGATTTCAGCTTATTCATTATTTTGAAAATGGCAAATCAATTTTATTTTATTAAGGGATGGAATAACGAAACATAATGTAGGAGACACACTCGCTTGAAGTTTTTTGAAAATAATTTCGAAGTCCTTGTAAGTCTCTACTAAACCTTGAAAGACATTACAATTTTATATACTTCGCCTTTGAACATTATCCGCAAGAATTTCATTGATCTTTGTGTAATTTTTAAAAATTGGCTCAAATATTGCGAAATTCGCATTCCACCTTGTAAGACAATTGCTCTTCAAGTTTGTTTCCAGCACTTGCTGGTTATTTGTCTTTTTAAAGTATTTTATATATATATATATATTTTTTTTTAAAGTATCTGTAATCCCTTTTAATTTATTTTTTTTTTTTTTTTTTGATTCGAAAGCATCAGGCAAAATTCACCACGTCAGAGCTTATTATGAGCTTTTAGCTAAAAAAAATGTATTGGCTTGTGTCAAGGCTTAAAAACTTCTAAAATTATCTGTACTAATTAAAAGTGCTGCCAATGCATGAATCGGTTACTTTTTGTTATTTTAGACCAATTTGAATTAACGTAGAAAAAATCGAAGATTCGTGTCCGTACTAGAACATTCTAAACTAAGATGAAATACTATAAAAGCGGCGAATTGCGGCTGGTGAGTTAGTTTTGAATTGGCTCTCAAAAAGTAAAGTCTGTTTAAGGCTCAAATAAAAAGCGTTTTAAAAGCGAATTTGGTGTATAAAGTACAGTGGAATTAATAAAGCAAGAGACAGATTGTTAAACAACTAAAATAAAAATAGTGTTTTATTTTATTTTAACGCAATAAAAACGAACTCAAACGTTTTAAAAAGGTTAAAACGTAACACTTGGTGTCAGAAGTGGGATCGCGATATAAAATAAAATAAATAGGAAATTAAGAAAAATAAATAAATAAATAAAAAATGAAATTCCAAGAATTAAAAGTGGAGAGACTCAAACGCGAGTTAAAAACCGGAACCAGTACGTATCATATCAGAAGTTTCCAGCAGAATAAAAACACCTTGCTTTGATGGTAGCTCACCCCTATCCGTATTTAAATTCCAATTCGAGACAGTGGCGAGTAGAAACGAATGCAACGGTGAAGAGAAGGCTCTCGAACTAATATTGGCGTTAAAAGGTGCTGCAGCAGGGATTCTCGAAACTATGCCAGCCAGCTGCAGAAACAACTACAGCGAATTAATGGTGGCGCTACAGCGTAAATTTGACGACGAGCAGAAAAGAGAGCTGTATCGTATGGAGTTAAGGTGCCGAATACAAAAGGCTAATGAGTCGCCTCATACGAAACCCGGATGTTAAGATAGATGTATGTGCTACACAAAAGACAACCATTGCAGATACGGTGGCGTTCGCACTAGCACAAGAGACTGCTCGCGCGATATCACAGCCACAAATACACAAGGTGCGTAGTTTGGAAGTTGTGGCAGATAAGGAGGATTAAATCAACAAAATAGAGGAGGTGGTCAAGAGGCTTTTAGCTGAGCAGAAATTCAAATTAAACTGTTTTAACTGTGGAAAGAGCGACCACTTCTAGAGAAACTGTAAAGCAACACGCAAAAGGTCCAGATCCGTTTCACCACAGAGAAATAATAAGCGGGCCAACTACCATCACACAAAAAGGAGTCCCTGTTAAACTAAAACGAGCTAGCACTGAGGGGCAACAACTAGTTCCCACAAGCGAGGGCCTCACAATCTCCATATCAGTGATACAGAAAAATAACAGCAACTTTACAGCGTGCGGGTACATTAATGGCAGACAATACACCTTCACTATAGACACCGGTGCGACACAGTTTATAATCAGACCCGATATAGTGAAGGGAAAGTGTGAGGTATTCAACAATATCAGACTACGAACAACTACAGGAGAATCTGCCACCGTCTACGGAAAAATTGAGATGAAGGTGACTATAGCGAACATTACCGTAAGCCATATTTTTATTGTCGCCGATATTGTAGACGAGGTTATCACTGGTGCTGACTTTATCATAGTCCATGGCATCAACTTGAATATGGGGCAACAGATAATGAGTTGGCGTAATGTAGATATACCTCTTGACGTGGGATACCAGCATCAAGTGCACACCAGAAGATTAGTTGCTGTAAAACAACAAAAACTACCACCTCAGACTGAGTCATTGATATAGGCGCGTTTAGAGAGAGATTGTGAGGACAACCGCTTGTGAGTAGTAGAACAAGCAGTAATTAAGGTGGACTTGTTGTCAGCAAAGGCCCTTGTCAAATCTAATAAAAAAAAAATAGTCCCAGTGAGTGTGCTCAATCTATAAGGTCACGATGTATTAATTTACGAAAACTCCGAGGTAGGCCAATTTGTTCCAGTAGAAGCGGTAATAAACAGGGAACGGTTGCGGGAACCTGCCGATATATCAGCCAAAGACAAACTGGTATTTGAGGAAAATGTAAAGAAACGGGTAGCAAGTCTAGTAGCTTCAGAGAGAAATAAAGCCAAAAAGTTGCTAAAGAAATACGTCTGCGTGTTCGCTACTAAAAATAAAAGTCAAGGTAGAACAGCTGTAGTCAAACATGAAATTAATAGTGCCGAAGCGAGACCGATAAAACAGGCACCCAGAAGTATACCTCTGGCGAAGCGTAATGAGGTTAAGGAACTAGTCAATGAAATGGGGAAGAGCGGTGTAATTGAACCATCATCGAGTCCGTGGAGCTCACCTGTAGTCTTAGTTAAAAAGAAAGTTCAAGATTCTGCGTAGACTACAGGAAGCTTAATGATGTCACTAAAAGGGCAGCTACCCTCTACCAACAATTGACGATACGCTCGACACGCTAGTTGAAACAAAGTGGTTCTCTACATTGGATCTACAAAGCAGGTATTGGCAGGTAGAGATCGTAGACAAGGATAAGGAGAAAACTACTTTCAGTACGAATGGTGGCTTGTGGCAGTTTAAAGTTATGCAATTTGGGCTCTGCAATGCGCGGGCAACATTCGAACGGCTTATGAAGCCCGTACTAAAAGAACTACATAGGAAGACTTGTCTGGTTTACATCGACGACATAATAGTGATGTGCAGAACTTTCGACGAACACCTCAAAAACCTGGCAAAAGTTCTGCAACGAATATCAATGGCTGGACTAAAACTAAGCGTGAAGAATTTTGCATTGTTCTAAAAACAGGTAAAATATTTGGGGCATCTAGTTACAGCAGATGGCATTTCAACGGATAAAGATAAAATACGAGCAGTAATGGACTGGCCTCGTCCCCAAAATCTTCATAAATTACGCAGCTTTTTGGTACTCTGCACATACTACAGACGCTTCGTGCCTAATTTCGCGGCCGTGGCAGCAGCTTACATGAGCTCACCAAAAAGTCTAAGGCGTATCATTGGGGTGAGTCGCAAGAAAAAGCGTTCCATGACATTAAAATACTTGTTGTGCTCCGGTTTTGGTGCATCCAGTCCCGAGTGAAATATTCATCCTTGACTAAGATGCCAGTTGATATGGTATTGGTGGTGTACTTTCACAGGTGGTCGATGGGACGGAAAATGTCGTTGGCTACTAGAGCCGCACGCTGTCAAAGCCTGAACGGAATTATTGTGTGACTCGACGTGAGCTACTGGCAGTGCTGGAATGCATAAAATATTGCCATAAGTACTTATATGGTCAACAGTTTCTGCTAAGGACTGATCATTCCGTACTGAGATAGCTGCTGCAATTTAAGAACCCTGAAGGACAGTTGGCACGTTGGATAGAGCGCCTCCAAGCTTGTGATTTTAGCATTCAATACCGAAGTCCCATAAAGCACGGAAATGCTGAGCCCTCTCATGTCGGCCTTGTAATTTAAAAAATATATAATAAAAAGAAAAATATATTTTTACAAGAACAACATAAAATTATCAACCAACAAAAACTCAACGAAACAATTTTTCAAAAGAGAATTTTGGAACATAGGTAAAAATGACCAACAATCCTAACGGAACATACAATAACAATATTAAAATAAATAAATAAAACAAGAAAATACAACATCATCAATAAGAACGAAAACAACAAAATATTAATAACAAAACAAATTATTGGAATGAAACAAACAACAAAAAACTAACATAAAAAAATAAACACACACGACAATAACTAATTCGAATACGAGCAAGTTAAACATAGGCAAAATGAAGGACTGTTTGATCCACAGGGGAGAATTTAATTATGTGCCCTAACATCGGAAATAGTGCTTTCCCTTCCCCTCAATATTCCTTTCCAAACCTTTGGGTGCGAACCACTTGGAGGGGTTGCAGTTGGATTATTCAGTGGTGAAGGTATAACACCGGCTGCTGAATAATCAACCAGCAGTGTCCCATTTCCTTGTCGTACGCATTCAGAGGGGGTTGTTTGATTTTTGTTTACTCGTGGTTAATTTATATATTTATTTTTTTTTTTATTTGGTTGAATTTACGTAATGTCAGGACGCTTTCGGATTGATTTCTGCAATGTGCGTGGACTACGGGCGAACTTTTTCTCCGTGTATGCGCACATTTGTCTCCATAGGCCGGATATTTTCGCCTTATGTGACACCCAGGTTTCTGAAAATGCTGATCCACAAGATTTTCATATCCCTGGGTATCATCTTCTGTCCCTTTTTAATTTTCATAGGGGTCTTGCTATGTACATTAGTACCATGCTATGTACATTGTGTACCAATGTCAGCAACCTCTTGGCATGTATGATGCGGAATTTAACTGTCTATGGGTTAACTTCAGAATCAGGTCACATCTTTTTAACATTATTTTTAACTACGAGGATGCTCGTTGGGCTGGAGATTGGAGACTTTGTTTCCTTGACTCAAACGTCGATGTCATGGCAGAAATGGTGGTGAATATAATAAGGCTAGGGATGGATATTTTCATCCCATCCAAAAAGCTTTCAATTAAACCCAGAAACAAATCTTGGTTTAATCTGACGTGCAAATTGGCAGTCAGATCCAGAGAGGAAGCATTCAGGAATTTGCGCAGTAACAAATGTGCCCATACTGATTTGCTTCGCAAACAGGCGAGATCTTCATGCAGTAATTAGACTCGAAAAGGCTTTATACGAGCAGCGCCTGCGTGCTAAAGTTCTTACTTTTCCGCGGGGAAGTAAAAACTTTTAGTCATTCGTTAAAAGGCTGAGGAGCAACGCTAGTTCGTTTCCTGCTCTTATAAAGAATGACCACACATTCACGAACCCGGTTGAAAAGGCAAACCTTTTGGCCGAAATTTTTGTAAGTAATTCTCACTTGCCGGAGAACGTTCAACCACTGCACGAACTTGAAAGAGTATCAGTAACTATGCCTAGTATATTCTTTCAAGCTCGTGCTGTAAAAAGGGTCCTTGCAAATCTTAACGTTAACAAGTCTTCTGGGCCGGACGGCATACCAGCACTGGTCCTGAAGCAGTGGTTTTCAACGCTTGCGCGTCCATTAGCTCACCTTTTCAGTGCGTCGTATCGCGCCGGTATTTTTCCATCTTGCTAGAAGGTTGCTAATGTAACGCCAATCCCCAAAAAGGGCGAGGCTGGTATCCCTGAGAACTACAGTCCAACAGCAGTTTGTTCCGCACTCTCCAAGGTTATGGAGAGTAGGATTAATCACCACCTTGTGGGATATCTGGAGTCCAACAATTTACTTAGCGATCGTCAGTACGGTTTCCGAAAGGGCCGTTCTACTGGTGACCTGCAGGCGTTGCTCTCTGAGAAGTGGAACAAATCCATTCATGGTTCTGGCGAGAGTAAGTTTGATAGTTTGATAGAGTTTGCATGAGGCTCTCATTTCGAAACTTAATACTTTTGGTGTCGGTAATCTCTTCTCTCGATTTATATCGAGTTTTCTCAGAGATCGCTCTATAAGAGTGGTTATAGATGGGGTCTCATCCGACGAGTTCATGGTAAGCTAAGGGTACCTCCTACTCTTTTTCTAATATTTCTTAACGACTTTCTTCTTCTCACTTCTAACCCTATCTACTCTTTTGCGGATGACAGCAACATTTGTCACTCATATTCTTTTGATCGTAGACCGAGCCTTTTGGAGGTTGGGGTAAGAATGATGAATATGAACGTCACACTCACAAGTGACCTGATGAAGGTCTCCGAGTGGGGTCGTGCAAACAGGGTCGATTTAAATGCACGTAAGACTCAATGTTGTCTTTTAAAACACAGGTGTGGTGGTGTGCTGTCATCTGTATCAATGGGTAATGTGGATAATCTGATTCCTCAGATGCTCTTGATGTTCTGGGCATGAGAATTCACTGTGAAGTTTCGTTGGAATGATCACATATTTCAAGTGTCGAAAGAAGCAGTGCCTTGGCTTTTTGAGACGGTGCAAGAAATACTTCACTCCATCTGATCTCCTTATTATTTTCAAGAACTATATCCCACCCAAAATGGAATACAACTCTCATGTATGGGCCGGTGCTTCCAAATCTATTTTGGAGCTTCTCGACTGCGTACAGGAGAAAGCGAGGATGCTCATCAATGACGGTAGGGTAGGTTTATTTTCCAGTAAATCGCACAACGCATTATAGGGAGAATTCGTTCTTTGGTCGCACTGTTCGGTTGTGGAATAATCTTCCAGCGAAAGTATTTCCTGCCACTTACGACATGAGTAAATTTAAATCTAACGTCCATAAACACTACTCCCTCTGTCCTCCTTCCAATAACCTATTTTCCTAGTACCAGCAGAATGCACTGCATGAGTAGGGGCCATCCACTGGGTGCTGGTCTTATATAAAAAAAAAAATTGGAATGCAAACGTTGTGTGAAAGCCGAGCGGAAGGAATCCATCATTGATATCCAGCTAACACAAATAGACGCAGACGAAGACTGGTCATGAGCGCAAAGGAGTGACCCAATATTGGTAAAGATTATATCAGCTAAAGAAGAGGACAGACGATACACCCGCAATGAAATATCAGCAGAAGGTCCTCTTACAAAAGCTTATTGGGCACAATGGAATAATTTGAAATTGATTAATGGGTGCTTATATCGACATTGGGAAAGTGCAGATGCCAAAACTTCATCCAACCTAATAGTGGTGTTTTCCTCCAAAATGAAAGAAGTCTTAATTAAGTTCCATAATGGAGCCAACGGAGAACATCTTGGGGTGACCAAGACTCGGGAAAAAATAAAACAACGCTTTTATTGGGTTGCATGTCAGCAAGCTGTGGCGGATTGGATAGCAAACTGTACCCAGTGTATTGCAGGTAAAGGTCCAGTAAGAAGAAGCCGAGGTCAGCTGCAACAGCGATGGTCGTAGCTGGCCCTTTTCCTGTCAGTAATGCCAGAAATCGTTATGTTCTCTTCGTGATGGATTATTTCAGCAAGTGGCCGGAAGTATATGCCATACCCAATCAAGAGGCGAACACAATTGGAAATATTTTTGTGAACAACTGGGTATGCCGATATGGGGTCCCAATTCGGGACGAACAGGCTCAAGCGGGAGGTAGTGTTACGAAAATTAAAATGCTAAAGACTAAAAAAAATGTATTGGCTTGTGTCAAGGCTTAAAAACTTCTAAAATTATCTGTACTAATTAAAAGTACTGCCAATGCATGGATCGGTTACTTCTGTTATTTTAGGCCAGTTTGAATTAACGTAGAAAAAATCGAAGATTCGTGTCCGTACTAGAACATTCTAAACTAAGATGAAATACTATAAAAGCGGCGAATTGCGGCTAGAGCCTCTTAAAGGCGCAAATAAAAAGTGTTTTAAAAGCGAATTTGGTGTATTAAAGTACAGTGGAATTAATAAAGAAAGAGATAGATTGTAAAACAACTAAAATAAAATAGTGCTTTATTTTATTTTAACGCAATAAAAACGAACTCAAACGTTTTAAAAAGGTTAAAACGTAACAATATTGTAGAATGCCTTATTGCACTTAAAATATTACTTCCGCGGTCTGTTACGAACGCAACATTTGAAATATCAATCACATCGAGTTCTTTAAAAAGGTTGCTTATTTTTCTTTTATGCTAACTGCTGTATTCGACATGTTAAAAGAGGAATTTTTCTCGCTAGTGATTTCCACTGATTTTGAATAAAAAAGAACCAATTTTATATAATAATTCTATTTATTTATTTACATTAGTTTTCTTTTATTAAAGGTTCTAAAATTAGTTCAATTTCATTAGGAATATTCTTACAACAAACAAAAAATTGTTTTCAAAATTATCTTGAAGACTTCCTGGTAGAAGACCACCACGCCAAGTCAACTAGTAATGACATGATTTAATTTAAAATATGGCACATTATAAATGGCTAGAGCGGTTTCATTCCGAATATCTTCTTTAATATAAATTCTTTTACAAATTATATTTTACAGTTAGTTTTTTACTAACTAAACACAATTCTCACTATTAAGCGATTTCGCCAGTGGCGACAACAAGGAGGTTCTTCGTCGGCATACGCTTCAAGCCACGTCCAAAACCCTAAGCTTTGCCACAAGTCTTTCCAAAATTCCATTTAATGTTAATACTTTTGCACTTCTGACTTGCTCGCCTTTCGCCATCCTCGTTTCAAGCACCTTTCCTTTTGGCCAACTATTTCTAGAAAGAGAAGGATCAACAATTATAACTAAGCTCCCCTGACATATTACCTTTTTTTATGCCACTTAGACCTATAAGTTAATGAAGGCAAAGATTCTGCCACCCACTTTTTCCAAAAAATGTTTGCATATTGTTGAGAAATAAGCCAATTCTTCTTTAAAATTATGCCAGCGCCCACTGGAACCTCCAACAAGAAAATGATTAGGAAAATGCTTCGTCGTCCACAGGAACATAGGCAAGGGGCCGAGAATTAATACTATTTTTAACTTCAATCATCATGCTTGAAAGCAATTTATCGCTAGGTGCTCTCGATACCATTATTTTATATAAAACGTGTTTCTAATCGTCCCAAGTACCACCCATATGAGGAGATGTTGGGGGATTGAAGTTCCATTTCGTAGTCGTGGTTGTGAATGTGTTAATAAATTCATTTCGATCTATGTCTGCATCTATAAAATTAATACCATTATCGCTAAAAAATTCACGGAGAATTCCTCTTCTAGCCATAAAATATCTAATGGCTAAAATGCACGAACTGCTCGTAAGTGAATGTGCAATTTCTATCTGTACTGCTCTTACCATCATGCAAGTAAATAAACAAACATATTGTTTTTCCTGGTGTCGACCGACTGCAACCATTATAGGGACGAAAAAGTCTAGACCTGTGTAAGTAAACGGAGCTGAATACAACGCTAACCAAGCTCGAGGCAACTTTGCCATTTGAGGAATTTGTGGAACTGCCTTTTTTACCTTGCACCATTGATAATTTCGAGACATTGTTTTATATACAGTACGCAGTTTTGATATTGAAATTTTTTGGTGAATTTCATTAACAGCCGTTTCATGTTTCATATGGTATGATAATGCCGAACAATTAATGTAGTAATGTAACTTGATCTTGGTAAAATAATTGGTACTTTTTGGTCTTGGGAAATATTTGCTTCGTTGATTCTACCATCTACTCTTAGGGCTCCAAATTCGTCGATAAGGGGAGATTTTGTATAAAGTTCACTTGATTTTGAAATTTGTTTTTTAAGTTTTATTAAGGAAATCTCTGACGCATAGTGCTCCATTTGAACTTGCCGGAATAAAAAGTTTTCTGCCTTTAACAACTCTACAAGAGTTAACTTAACCTTCAGTACCTTTTTCGTTTTGCAATTTTCTATAAAGCGAAAAACATAAGCGGTTGCACGAAGCATTCTATTACATTTTGAAAATCGTTTGTCGTTTATAAGATTTTCTTTAATTGTTATTTGAAATAATTCATGTACCATCTCCTCAGTCGTATTTGCATTAAAGACGTGTGTATGTTGCCAATCATCTTGAGGGTGATATAAAAATTCAGGACCCTGAAACTATCTACTCGTTTTAAAAATTGTATGCATTTTAGCCTATTTTGTTACCTCGTCTTTTACATTTTGTCTTGTTGGAATCCACCTCCAATCTTTACCAAATGCTTTCTAAAATTTCTGTTATGCGAAAGGCTACAAATTGGCTGTATCTTCTATAGTCCGAATTAATCCAACTTAAAACCGTTTTTGAATCCGACCAGTAAAATTTTTTCGAAATTGTTATTTTGTGATTGTTATAAAAAAATTTAGCAAATCGAACCTCAATTAAAGCTGCCACTAGTTCTAGACGAGGAATTGCGGTTATTTTTAAAGGAGCTACTCTGGTTTTAGAACCAATTAAAGAGCAAAATATTGAATCATCCTTTCTCAAACAAAAATAGCAGACAGCAGCATATCCTTCTTTGCTAGCATCTACAAGAGTATGAAGTTGAACTTCAACACCATAGTAGTTAGTAACGATTTGCAGGTAGCAGCGTGGAATTTTAATTTCTTGTATATTTGGAAAAATCTCTAACCACTGAGTTCATTGGAAATATTTTCATCCCAATCAATTTTAGATCTCCATACTTCTTGTAATAAAATTTTGAAATACATAATAACATTTCCAATGAGACGAAGGGGAACATAGATTGACATTACAACGCGTAGTATTTCACGTTTTGTAGGTATTCTTTTATACGAAAGGATCTGACAATCTAAGCCACGGTGGAATTTTAAATGTTATAACATTCTGCTGATGCTCCAAAATACCCCAAATACTATCTCTACTTGCTTATTCTCATTTAAATTTAGACGTTTCATATTATTATCAGAACAATCAGAAATTGGTGACTCTTTATTATTTAAAATCCAATTTCGAATGTTAAATCCACCTTGTGTATGTGTAGCTACGGGAAATTTGTCTTCAAAATTATCAGCATTTAAATTTTTAATGTATTGCCTAAGACTGAGAGCGCAAGAAGTACCAAAAATCATGACGTCATTTAGTAAACTTCAGGTTCAACATTTTGATTACAATCGCGCCACAAGAAACGTTGAACGTGTCGGTCCTCAGGTCTAATAAAAATTTGGTGGAACATTTCTTCTATATCTCCACTAACAGCAATAGTGGAAATGAAAATAAAACAGCAGTTAAAGATGCTAGTATATCCGGGCCTTTATATAAAAATGAATTAAGAGAGACTCCATTTGTTTTGCAGTTGAAAACTGCAAAAATGGGAAGATACCATACTTTTCTACAACTTTTGTTAATTTCTTTGCAATTTAATTTTCGTGTGTATGCTTTAGACATATATTTTTGGACAGTGTTTCTAAAAACTTTTAAAAGGTCTGAAGTTTGCTTTAATTTTCTCTCCAGACAAAATAGACGTTTAAGTGCCATTTCATAGCTGTTTGGTAAAGTTAAAAGATCACATTTCCATAACAAAAGTACCTCGTAGTGCTTGTCATCTCTTTGTGTAGTATATCGTCGAAGTTGACCTAAAGCACGTTTATCCTCTTTTCCTATTAATGGATCTTTACAACAGATTCCTAAACTATCAAGCGAGTAAAAGCTTCTTACTAATTCTTTTAAGCTGTCATCTGTGTTGGAACACTCACAAATATGGTAATTAAAATTCGTACTTGATTTTGTGTATTGTGAAATAGCACCATATATCATCCATCCAATATTTGTGTATACAGCGACTGGGTCATGTGGGCCACCTTGTCGTATTCTGCTTGGAACTCCTAAATTAAAATGATTAAGGCCAATAAGTATTGTTGGGACTGCATTAAACCAACTCTCAATTGATAAATTTTTTAAATGTGGATTGCTTCGTGCAAGATTTTCATAATCCAAAAATTGAGATGGTAAACCTAATTCTTTTACTGAACGTACATTTAATGACTTTTTCTTGTTGTTCAGACCTGAAATGTAAATAGCTAATTTTTGAGAATTATCTTCGCATCTTTTTATACCTCCAGTCCACTTTAAACATAGAGGGCCAGTTGTCCCATTCATTTCCCATTTTTTCATTAATTTATAATCAATAAAACTTATCGATGATCTCTTATCAATAAATACGTAAGTTTTTTTTATTTTTTCCGTACACTGTTATAGGAATTATTTTAAGTAATATTTTCATCGCTTCTCTCCTATGATTATTAACAGCTTCGCTGTTGCTTCTGTTACTTACATTTTATGCATTTCTACTCCGCCCTATTTGCAATTTATTATATCTTATCTTATCTTTTATTATATCTTACGATATTCCATTTGTCTTCGATACTAAAAGAAAGAAATTTTTGACAATTTGTAACTGTTTTACAGTTGTTGTTGTTACACAAAACATTTACGATCTTCATTATGTGTATGAATGTATGCTTTATTTTATTGCTGTTATTAGCATTTTGCAGATTTTTCTTTCCATCGTAAGAGTTCTCAACTGGTATGCAAGAGGCAGAGATGCCAATGTTAAAAATCAAATTAGAAAATTCGTACATGTTAGGATCTTTGTTTTGATTTAACAGCTGAAGTTTGTATGTACCGCATTGAAGCTGATATAAAGGTGGAAATATCTGTATTAATTCTTGAAGATGAGACGAGTTATTTAATTCATTTGTCAAGTTGGAAGCCTCAATTGTTGCGATTAAACCTTTTATATTAATTGCAAAGGAAGTAAAGGAAGGTTTTCATCTATAGCAGGTGTTGATTTTATTCGGTTTTTAATAGAATTTATATCTTCTCAGGCTGGCCGTAAAGAAGCTTTCGAATTGATATTACCCGATTTACGTTTGACGGATGGACTAATAAATGTTGAACCTTTTGCAAAGCGTCTCCTCTCAGAGATTTTTGTAATCTTATAAAGTTTTCTGTATCAGTGTATACACACATTTTAGTGGACCACTCATATGTTGATAAAAATAAAGGCCACTCTTCTGGTTGGCCTGAAAAGGAAGGTAGCTTTCTCGGCAAAGAATTTCGTGTCTGTAAATGATCCTGATTTGAATGGGGAGTGTAATTTGGCTCATTTAATTGATGAGAAGGCGGATTAGAAAGAAAATTGTTTGATGTAGAGGCGTTTAGCTAATGCAAATTGTTTTGATTAGCATTTCTATTAAGAGAATTTTGAAAAGAACTACATGGAATATTGGAAGTATTTGGTGGATTTTTGAATGTGGACACTGAGGGTTCAAAGGCAATTGGATTAAGCTGCTGTAGGCGTTGAAAACCATTTATAATGTCAGGACCAGAAGGACACCAATTGTTACGTTTTTACCTTTTTAAAACCGTGTTGTTATGAGTTCGTAGATTGTAGGTAAAATAAAATAAATTTGGTGTTTGGTTTTTTTTTATTAAAATCCTTTATTCAACACAGTTATGTGCACCACTGCTTGTAATCTTTTTACAGGCAATAACAATTTTTATTCTTAATTACTCTGTCTGTTTACAATCTCGTAAACAACAACAATTACTCGACAGATCTTTCCACTTAAAGATCTTCCAACCTGATCGTAGTTATAACTCTGGTTGAAAAGGTAGTGATCGAAACCTTTTCAACCAGAGGTTATCCACACTTAACTCTCTTTGCTGAGTTAGCTCCAACTAAACTGGTTTTTTACTTCACGATTCACTTCACGAGTTTACTCCTTATAAACTCTCTTCACACAAACTGCACTCGCCGAGTTTACTTTACTTAAACTGCACTCGCTGAGTGTACAACACATAAATTTGTTCCCTGAGTTTACACCAAATAAACTGATTGCTGTTCGCATCGATGTTCTTTTTGTATGGCTGAGTAAACAACACATCGAAAGCTCTCGAACTTCTCGATATTTCAGGTAGATTCCATTTCTTTCTTCTAATTTATTTTTAGTTCTTTTGTATGCGATGCGATGCGTATATAAACATCTACCTCTTTCAGATCTTAGTATTTGTTGTTGCTTGTTTATTGTCTGTTACTTGTTTTCTTTGTTGCTTAATTATTGTTGTTGCCGTGTTATTTTTATTTACTTTGTCTCTGCTAATAGTTGTTTTGTTGTTGTCGATTTGGTTATTTGTAAACAGCACATATAGTCGTTCTTGCAGCTTTTGTTTATTTAATTTAGCGATGTAATAGACGCTGTGATGCCCAACCTTATGTTCGTAACAATATGTATGGATGGCATGTCAGAATAAATGTGCTCCTCAGGCAGGTCAGCTGCTTGCTCGGTTGTTTTATTTTTAATTAAATTTTTAGATACGCTACTGGGCTCAGACTGTATTTACGCCGCAGTACACTTTGGAAATCCCTTTAAACAATTTTGGATAGTAAGTGAACGATTAGACGATATCTCACTCTGTCTTTCTTTCTCATGTTGGTTTATAATTTGATATTTTTTGGAAATAAATTACATGGCAACAGATCGTTCTTCTTTTAAACGTTGAAATTTTAGCCAAATGAATCTTTCTTCAGGTTTATTTGACGTTGAAGTAGAGGTGCGTTTAATAGATTCAGCCGGAGGTGTTTTGCATGTGTGACATTTGTAGGTTAGGTTTGACATTTATTCTGAAGTGGCATTTGTGCATGATGTATGATATCCTTTTTGGCATTTAATGCAAGATATCATATTTTGGTTGGGGCCCTTTAAACATTGCGGATAGATCGGATTATTTTGTTGGCCTTCTACTTCCATTATACTAACTGTGAGTTAGGCAATTCAGGGCGCTATAGGTGTTTCTGTACACGGACGTCGTTCAATTTTATTAGGAATATTCTTACAACAAACAACAATTTTCTCTTACTGTTTGGTATAGAAACCACTAGAAATTATATGTTAAAATTATCTTGAAGACTTCCTGGTTGAAGACCACCACGCCAAGCCAACTAGTAATGAAATGATTAATTTAAAATATGGCACATTATAAATGTCTATAGCGGTTTCATTCCGAATATCTTCTTTAATATAAATTCTATTACAAATTATATTTTACAGTTAGTTATTAACTAACTAAACACATCTCTTAATTTTAAACGATTTTGCCAGTTGCGGCAACATTCCCTCCGCAGTATGGCAAAGAGGTTCTTCGTCGGCATACTCTTCATGGGAAGCCACGTCCAAATCCGCAAGCTTTGCCATAAGCCTTTCCAAAATTTAATTTGTTGTTAATACCTTTGCACTTCTGACTTGCCCGTCTTTTGCCATCCTCGTTTCAAGCACCTTTCCTTTTGGCCAACTATTTCTAGGAAGAGAAGGATCAACAATTATAACTAAGCTCCCCTGACATATTAACTTTTTTGTCATGCCACTTAGACCTATACGTTAATGAAGACAAATATTCTGCCGCCCACTTTTTCCAAAAAATGTTTGCATATTGTTGAGAAATAAGCCAATTTTTCTTTAAAATTATGCCAGCGTCATTACAAGTGGAAATAGGTTTTAGCCCACTGGAACTTCCAACAAGAAAATGATTAGAAGTCATTGCGTCAGCTGCTTCGTCGTGCACAGGAACATAGGTAAGGTCGAGAATTAATAATATTTTTAACTTCAATCATCATGCTTAAAAGCAATTTATCGCTAGGTGCTCTCGATACCATTATTTTATATAAAACGTGTTTTACGGAGCCTACTAATCGTCCCAAGCACCACCCAAATGAGGAGATGCTAGGGGATTGAAGTTCCATTTCGTAGTCGTGGTTGTGAATGTTTTAATAAATTCATTTCGATCTACGTCTGCAAGCGCCTCTCTTCGCTCACGTTCTGCACCTATAAAATTAGTACCATTATCGCTAAAAAATTCACGGAGAAATCCTCTTCTAGCCATAAAATGTCTAATGGCGAAATTGCACGAACTGCTCGTAAGTGAATGTGCAATTTCTATGTGTACTGTTCTTACCATCATGCAAGTAAATAAACAAACATACTGTTTTTCCTGGTGTCGACCGACTGCAACCATTATAGGGACGAAAAAGTCTAGACCTGTGTAAGTAAACGGAGCTGAATACAAATCTAACCGAGCTCGAGGCAACTTTGCCAATTGAGGAATTTGTGTAACTGCCTTTTTTACCTTGCACCATTGATAATTTCGAGACACTGTTTTATATACAGTACGCAGTTTTGATATTGACATTTTTTGGCGAATTTCATTAACAGCCGTTTCATGGTTCATATAGTGATATTGAGAATGATAATGCCGAACAATTAATGTAGTAATGTAACTTGATCTTGGTAAAATAATTGGTACTTTTTGGTCTTGGGAAATATTTGCTTCGTTGATTCTACCATCTACTCTTAGGGCTCCAAATTCGTCGATAAGGGGAGATTTTGTATAAAGTTCACTTGATTTTGAAATTTGTTTTTTAAGTTTTATTAAGGAAATCTGTGACGCATAGTGCTTCATTTGAATTTGCCGGAATAAAAAGTTTTCTGCCTTTAACAACTCTTCAAGAGTTAACTCAACCTTGAGTACCTTTTTTGTTTTGCAATTTTCTATAAAGCGAAAAACATAAGTGGTTGCACAAAGCATTCTATTACATTTTGAAAATCGTTGTCGTTTATAAGATTTTCTTTAATTGTTATTTTAAATAATTCATGTACCATCTCCTCAGTAGTATTTTCATTAAAGACGTGTGTATGTTGCCAATCATCTTTAGGGTGACATAAAAATTCAGGATCCTCAAACTATCTACTCGTTGTAAAAATTTTATGCATTTTAGCCTATTTTGTTGCCTGTTCTTTTACATTTTGTCTTGTTGGAATCCACCTCCGACCAGTAAAATTTTTTCGAAATTGTTATTTTGTGATTGTTATAAAAAAATTTAGCAAACCGAGCCACAATTAAAGCTGCCACTAGTTCTAGACGAGGAACTGAGGTTATTTTTAAAGGAGCTACTCTGCTTTTAGAACCAATTAAAGAGCAAAATATTGAATCATCCTTTCTCAAACGAAAATAGCAAACAGCAGAATATCCTTCTTTGCTAGCATCCACAAAAGTATGAAGTTGAACCTCAACACCATAGTAGTTAGTAAAGATTTGCAGGTAGCAGCGTGGAATTTTAATTTCTTGTATATTTGACAAAATCTCTAACCACTGAGTTCATCTATGCATGAGTTCATTAGAAATATTTTCATCCCAATCAATTTTAGATCTCCATACTTCTTGTAATAAAATTTTGAAATACATAATAACATTTCCAATGACACCAGGGGATCATAGATTGACATTACAACACGTAGTATTTCACGTTTTGTAGGTAATCTCTTATACGAAAGGATTTGGCAATCTGGCATTTAAGTATTAAACGGTTTGTAAAACTGCAATTTAAAATTTTTCTAATTTATATTATTTTTAATTTATCTTCTCTGCTTAACAAACAAGTATTGAATGGCGAAAAAAATTTGATTTTTTTTATTAAAAACGTCTTGTTAGTTTAGAACACAATGTATACAGTGAGGACACACCAACAAAAATAACAACAACCATACAACAAATTTTACAACTCAGTAGGGATACACGAGACAGTATATATTAAAATAATATAACTATCTCTTTCTTTCGAGCTGAGTTGTAAAATTTTTTATTTTGCTTTCTGGCGCAATAAATAAAATTTTTCAGGGGTAAAAAAATTTGTGTTTGTGAATTTAATTTTTTAAAAAATTATATATATACTATATATATATATATATAGTATAGGTATTTCTTGCAGGTGGCTTACGGATTAAAGTGAATAAAATAATAATCATATTTATACTTTTAAATTATTAAAAAAGTGTTTTTTTTTAGGTAAAATTTTGGAGTGTAGCAGAAAAGCAAAAAGTGAGTATTGTGTCTTATAAACGATTTCAAAATAATTATAATGTAATGTTTTTCAGGGATCAAGAAACACATCATAAAATGGAAGGTGAAGACAAAGTTCATAAATATGTTTCCTGCAACAAGACGCGGTATATGTCGAGGTAAGTGCATATGTACATATTAATACATGCAACCAAGTGCAAAAGCTCCATGAGAAAAAACACCGCGACAATCTGATGAACAACTTCAAATTCAAGTCGATCTATAAAACCAAGCATTTGTCTGGAGTAAATGTAATTAAGTCAGCATTTAGACGTACTATTTAAATCAGTGGACAGGACATCCATTAACAAAAACTGAAAAGCCTTAACTGAAAACGGTTGGCTCGGTATGACAGCGACAACAGTTTAAGGCTCTAAAATTGTTTTAGTTAAAAGCCAACATAACCAACAATAGCACTTCTTTAGCACTCTTTTTTAAGTTAAAAATGATAATAGTACGTCAAAATGCAGATTTACTTGCATTTGCTTCAGGTAATTACTTCATTGTAGATATCCAGTAATTTGAATTTGAAACATTTTACTTGATTTTGTTTGTCCTCTGTCCATAAAGTTGCGTAGGTAAATCTTTTGGAGTTTTTTTGTTTGTAGCTTTCCCAATTTTTAGAGCATAGGATAAGAATATCCTTCAAAGTGGTCGAAATCAAATTGTTTCATTTCCGAGGAGCTTTGTGCACTTTTTCAACGGGTTGAAATGCGGTAGATTGTTATCAGTTTGCGTACAAAACTTTTTATTTAATTTAGGACTCTGTATTTCAAAGAAAATGATGTAAAATTTCTTAGATCCATGCATACATATTATAAACAAAATTGTATTTTAAAAGAAAGTAGCTTGATAGCTAGGCATTATAAATAAAAAATGCATTTATTCACTCCGGTAAAGTGTGCGTGCACATAATATATTAATGTATTAAACGTCGTTTTTTAACGTATAGCTGTCAATTTCGTAATTTATCTATAAAACCATCAACTTTTAGAAAGCAGCTGGAGGCTTTATCAAGACCTCGTTCTGGCCGTCCTTCAAAATAAATTTTTTTTCTTTTACTCCAGCTGAGTTGTAAATTGTTGTAGACAAAGAAAAACAGCTGATTTTCGCTCTTTGAGCTGTCATTGGTGTCCACACTGTATACACTGTGGTTTAGAAGAACAAACAGATGTAATAACCAAGTGCAAAACTTCTTTGTTTCCCTATTTAACTGACATTACTATTTCTAATTCAAACATTGAAACAACCTAATCAAAAATATATGCATTATTTGAAAATTAGAAGAAGAAGCTAATTCTAACCGATCTATAATTGAATATGAAATAAGTAAATATAAAAATACTAATGGAGTCCTAACAAATGATTTTAATGTTTTGAAATGGTGGCAGGATAGGAAAAAAGAATTTCCAATGTTATAAGGGGTGTTTTTTACACAGGTATAGAACTTTAAGTTGCAATAAAACAACGATGGATTATTCGATTGACATGAATTTTATTTATCCGAAAGATAATCTTGTGGCATTATATTTTAAATATGATTTCTGGCATATGACCGCCACGGCTGGTGCGGATGTAGTCCAATCTGGACGTCCAATTTTCGATGACTTTTTCCAACATTTGTGGCCGTATATCGGCAATAACACGGCGAATGTTGTCTTCCAAATGGTCAAGGTTTGTGGCTTTACCGCACAGACCAATGACTTTACATAGCCCCACAGAAAGTAGTCTAGCGGTGTTAAATTACAAGATCTTGGAGGCCAATTCACAGGTCCAAAACGTGAAATCAGGCGGTCACCAAACGTGTCTTTCAATAAATCTATTATGGCACGAGCTGTGTGACATGTTGCGTCGTCTTGTTGAAACCACATCTCCTGGACAAAATGGTTATTCAATTCAGGAATGAAAAAGTTAGTAATCATGGCTCTATACCGATCACCATTGACTGTAACGTTCTGGCCACCATCGTTTTTGAAAAAGTACGGACCAATGATTCCACCAGCCCATAAAGCGCACCAAATAGTCAGTTTTTCTGGATGTAACGGTGTTTCCATATATACTTGAGGATTACCTTCACTCCAAATGCGGCAGTTTTGTTTGTTGACGTAGCCATTCAACCAGAAGTGCGCTTCACCGCTAAACAAAATTCGCTTATGAAAATCAGGAATAACGAGATTACGTTTTGGGCCCATTCGACGAATCCACGCCGGGCGTGAGTCTATTCATAATGAATTGCCAAGCCAAACTGAGAATAAATCACTTGACAGCTGTTAAATTGGTCGCCATCTTGAAAAGTAATTCCAACTTAAAGTTCTATACCTCTATAAAAAACACGCTATACAAGCTGAGCAGCAGAATATTCGCTCTACCAGCATCTAGCGCACCTTCAGAAAGGATATTTTCAATTGCCGGGACACTGATAACAGATAGGCGATCAAAACTCGGATCTAATGGAAAATAGCTTAATGAAATTTTATTCGTGAACGTAAATTCAAAAAACTAATTGTTAGTTAAAATTCAGAACACCGTACATACATAACTAATAAAAATTATGTTTTTTACGTACATATAGAGATACATACATATGTATTTATTTTAATTTAATTCTTATTTTTATTTTCATTTATAGTTTTGGTTATATAGTACCTAGTAAACTTAAGTTTAAAAGACTGAATTGTTTTCTTTACCTAAAAAATTGTTGAGTTTACCTGAATTAATAAAAAAGATTTGTTGGTCCAATTTTTGTAAATTATATATCCGAATTTTTATTTGCATCGTACAATAAATTATTTATTGTATTCTATCTTTATCTACTGGTATTTGCTTGTGCTAGAATCAATGCATCAATTATTGGCAATGCAGTCATATGACCGCGCAATAGATAATAATGCGGCAACAAAAATTTCAAAATACGCTAATATTTATTGTGTTCTTGTGCGACAATCGAAGTTGACAATATGTACCAATATTTAAATTAAATTTTTTTTCCCAGAATAATTTGGGATAACTTTGGTATTTTGCGACAATATAGCACAATTGAAATTGTCTCGTATTGGTACATTTACGACAATCGTGTGATCCTAGATTTACTCTCATTCTCTTTTTATCCACTCACACCAAAACTGTTACAAATTACTAACTTATAACAGAAACATTTAACCACTCATCAATACGCACTCATTTCAGTAAACACACAGAAACTTGTACAAACAGTTGTAACTGTGCACGTCTCTAATACATACATGCTAAAAAAAATTCTTATCACCATAAGTTATTTCTTATAACTATTGTTTTTCTTAACATTTTAATGACTTAAATACGTAGGGACTTTTGTAGGGGAAATATTTTTAACGCGTAGGGAATAATCGGCTTTTTTAGTATCGTATGTATTTTTCAAAACAGCTCTGGTATACATGCTCATTTTCTACTACTTAGTTTTAATTTTAGTCTTTTAAAGTAAAATAAAATTTAACGTTTTATGTTTCTTTGTATTTTGGCTTTAAAAAAAAAAAAAAATATAATAACAAAAACTGTTTGAAATAACTAAAGGTAACTAGAAAATTTTAATACGTGGTCGGCCGAAATTGCCCACCTACAAGTTATTGTGCGTGATGAAAAGAAAATTCCTTGAAAAAATAATTCTAAAATTTCAGAAGGAATTTTAGCTGCATCAGATGCTAGCGTTACGGCCAGTCTATTAAATATACAACTACGTGCAAATAAAATTCTAGATAAATGCTACATTTCACATGAATGATCCTTTTATACAGATAATGAATCAAATTATGTACAAAATAATGTTTCTTTCTGAAATAATATCCTATTAAGCGATAAAACCAAATTTGATGTGTTTGTGAAGAAATGGATGTAATTTCAAAACTGAATCTTATATCCTCAGTTAATACCGGTAGGTGATTTAGTAATAGTGTGAAAATATATACCAGTTGAGTTTAAAGTTTATTTCAAAAATATGTTTTGTAAATAGTTTTCAAATGTTGGTAGGTTTGTATCGATTTTAGGCGACTTTTAAAGACATTGCTAAGAACCGGATTGAGTTGGACGACGAATTTTTGTTCGCAAATATTCGTCGCTTAAAATAAAACATATTTGTGTATATGAAAATGTACGCGACGAACTTAAATTAGAATTACAGCCTGTTTCTAGACGACGAGCGTAAGAAAACGTTCGTCTAACAAGTTGATTTGTTTACTTTATTCATCCAAATATTTTGTTCTTACAAAGTTTATCTTAAACTAATTAATCAAGTAGTTACTTATTCTATGCGTTAATGCTACTTATTATAGATTTATCAACTAAAACTTAAAATACTGCTGAATAGCCACAATCCGTCACACAAAACAAACCAACTCTTATACTATATTCCGCAAAAAATGGAAAAACGGAAACACTCATATACTTAAGACTAATTTAAAACACTACTTATAACTAATTAACAACAACAGGGCACAGACATCCACCTCACTGGGTATTGACCCTCCTCGTCGCCATAGACCAGCCCCTCGTCTCTCAACGTTAGGAGATCCACAGGCGACAGGTGTCCGCGCACCCTCAGGGTCTCCATACCACGCCTCCTCTCGAAGCAGCCGGTCACCATCTCATTCTCTAGGGCGGACGATCGTTCCATAAATGCCAGCGCAGTCCTCATAAGAAAAATATCGATCCTCTCGAAACCCGCATGGTAATAAATGACCCGACAAGACGGTCTACGGAACTGGCGAGCCCTTAATCCAAGACAAGCCGACAAAATATGCCTCTCCCAGACCCTAAGCCTCTCCATCTGATGAGACGAAATCCCAAACCAGACAGGGAAGGCATAAGACATTAGAGGACTGATGATCTGTCTGTATATAAGCAGCTTTAACTCCTTACGCAAACCTTCCCTTCGGCGCAGTAACCGACAGTAGGAGTGGTATATCCCCTTCATCCTATCCAAAACAGAGTCTACATGTCGATAATACACGAAGCTCTCGTGGAAAATCACCCCGAGATACTTAATCCAGTCGGAGAGTCTTACAACCTCACCGCCTACCCTCAGCACCGGTACGAACTTCCTTGCGTTGGGATACATTCGTCCACGCCGTCCCTTAAATAACAAGTTGTGTGACTTGTCTATTTGCATTTCAAACACTAACAAAAATTTAGTGCTTTGTTTGTGTTTTTCGTCATATAGAACAGGCTGCTAATTTTAATTCATTGGCCGGGGAACGACGAACTAATCAGTACAGGGTGACCATGTTTTCTCTTATTTTTTAAGTTTTGTAGTAAATAAAGTTATTTTTTATTTTTAATTATTTATGTTAATTTGAAACCATTTAAATCAAAGGCACAGAATATTAAATTATTAAAATTGTTTCAAAGAGTGTTGTTATTAATACTTTCCTTTTTAAGCATTATGTTTTTATGGTCACTCTATCAGCTGTGCTTGAAAAACAAAAGAGAATTACTGTGGGTAGATGCAAACGTTTCCATACAAATAAAAAAGCTTTCATCATAATAAACATTTTATTTATTATTTTTATAATTTCTATAAAACTTTCTTTATTTCTTCTTTTCCACAAAAAGTAATTAACTTTACTCACAAAAAAATAAACAACTATGTATATTTAATATAACAGCTGTTTTGTATTTGTCGTTTTTATTCATCGTTATTGTGGTGTTTTATACGACGAAATTACACAGCGAATTGTTGATGTCGAATTTGTTGAGCTGAGCGAAATTCGTCGTTCGCCCCAAATGTGTTCCTAGCATATGGCATACAAAATCGTACATAATTACGCTCACAAAAAACATACAATATATTAAGGGGATGCTGTTACTAATGCGGAACGAACATTTTTTTTTTCTTTTATTTTGAATTACGTTTTAAAAGCACAAAAAAACTAAATATGCTTAATGAAAAAAAAAAAGAAAAAAAAATTTAAATAGTTTTCATGGTATGACGTAGAAAAGAGAAAAAATGAATACTAAAACATTAAACACATAGACGACAGCGAGCAGCGACCAGAATGTCGGAATTAAAATACTCACGTTTATATGAGAATGCATATTTTAACGGCATCACAACAAAAGCCTAGACATCATTTTTTGCTGCTTCTGCCCAACTTAAGCTAATTTAAATTTTCTTGGGCAGCAAAAAAAAAAAAAATTGGTAATGCCAGTACAATATAAAATGTTAAATAAGAACGATTTTTAGAGTATTCGTTTTTTATTTAAGAGGAAAAATTTAAAATTAATATTTATTCATTTATTTAACCTTATAATACTAGTTATAAATACAAAATGAATACATGAATTGCGTTAATTCATATTTATATTAATAATAAAGAATTTTTATAGTCTGTTTTCTACAAGGAGATAGGAACTATGCAAACTAGTACGTAAGCAAATAATTGTTTGCACTGACTTTATTTTTTTACTTTTTAAAAGAATACCACGATAGCCTAGTAAGTAGTGTGCTAGTCGGTCAGCACGTGGGTCGTGGGTTCGATTCTCACCCAAAACTCTGGCCATCACCCCGAACACATGGCCGTTCGTAATAAATATAATATAATTTGTATTCTAATTTAAATAAATAAAATAAATACCCCTTAAAAAGAGCAATATATAATGAATTTTATAGCTCAACATGTTTAGAGCAAAGCTGTTGCCTTCATAAAAGTTTTGAAGTTGCAGTAGCAAAAATAGCTAATACTGAATTAAATTATTATTAAAATTAAAAAAAAATAATGACTGCAGTAAATTTTGTAATGCAATTCCTGGTGAAATATATCAATGCTATTAAAACTAATAAACAAATACTTAGCAACTTCAATAAACTAGACCAAAGGAATAATAAACAATTGGAATGATAAACGGCTGTGTGTCGCTGTGGTATGGTAAATAAGACGCCTACCAGAAGGTCCTCGTGAGTATTGTTATTAATAAAAACCTCTCTAATGTATTTGCCGTTCGGAGCCGTCGTTAAACTGTACCCCTACAGTGAGTCTTTCAACGAGTCTAAAAATATAATTGAGTGCAACTCATTGACTGAGAAAAGTCCCAGTGTTCCTTCATGGAATGTTATGGAAACTAATACATGTTGTATGGATACAGATTTCAGTGGTGCCACTTTTACGTTTTCGCATTCACAAAATTAAAATCATTTGTTTAAATCTTGATATGTATATTATTGAAAAATAAAAATAAGTCATTTGTTAAATAGACTATTTAATTGAAACTGTATGTAGATTAAACTAATGCCTTCACTATCAAAATTAAAATAAATTGATGCAAACATGTCTGTATTTTTCGTTTACTATAAGAATTTTGAGAAAATATGCTTTATAATACACTTATTACTGAATAATCTTTTACATTAAATGTTTCCGAATTGAAGAATTATGATATATATTGGATATATCGGGTGAGTCATTTAATAGTTTAAATCTAAAAATGCAGTAAAACAAAAACGGTTTAAAATTTTGTTAAATTTATTGTGTTGTAGCGAAGTACAATTATTCCGGTTGGAAATTAAATATTATTTCATTCATATGGTTACCGCGGTTGGCCTCACAGTATCCCATTCGATCGGACCAATTTTCAAGAACTTTTTCGAGTGTATGGAGCTGTATCTCGGCAATGGCATCATGAATGTTGGGCTTCAAACACTCAATTGTCTCTGGTCTGTCGGCATAATACTTGTCTTTTACGGCGCCCCACAGAAAATAGTCCAACGGTGTCCAATAGAAGCTTCTTGGCGGCCAACTGACATCACCATTCGGTTAATAAAACGACCATCAAACGTTTGACGCAATAAATCGATTGTGGCGTGAGATGTGTGGCAAGTTGTACCATCCCGCTGAAACCAAACATCCCTCACGTCGATACCAATTGTGCCCGATACCGGGCACAATAACTCGGTTATTATGGTGCAGTGACCGTAATAGTTGTGCTGTCCTCATTTTTAAAGAAATATGGACCAATGTTGCATCCTTTCCATAAGCCGCATAAAACAGTCACTCGTAATGGTTGCATTGGCTTCTGTAAGAATACGTTTAGATTTTCTGAGCCCCAAATACACCAATTTTGCTTACTAACGTACCCACCAAGGTGAAAATGAGCTTCATCCGAAAAAACGATTTTTCAATTTGAAATTTCCGACCGATTGCATTTGTTTGGAAATAAATTTCCAATAAATCCCAACGTTGCTCAAGCGTAAATCGATTCATTTCGTTCAGTTGATATAATATACTGAATTCTGTGACAGAATAGAATGACATAAGTATTGCTAGATTCGAAATAACCGCTGGTTCAAATCTAAACCGATTGATGGCTCACCCGATATTTGTAATGAATTTTATGATTTTTTAAAACCTGAAACAAGACGTAAAATTATACACAAAGTACAAAGAAGCTAGAATATATTTAACTTGTTTATAGAAATACGAGTAAATATCGCACACTAAATCAGCCCCTATCAAAACCACTACGCAGCGTAAATTAACTGTCTCTCTCTCACACCTATTTGTGCTCACACAAAAATAACAACAAACAATTAATCTCAACACTCAGCGAATTGTGTGATTAAATATTTTTAGGTAAACCTAAATAAAGACATTTCAGTACTTTATATATCGCATATTTCTGTTTATATTTCCTTTTTACTATAAGTTTTTCTAAGTGCATTAAGTAAGAGAGAACTGCTTCTAACTCACACAGAAACAAACTGTCAATATATGTTTGACGGGCACTGCACTTAATCAACATAACAAATGACTTGAAATTAATATTACAATAAGCTTATCAACACTTTAATAATGCTTTAGAATTTATTACAAAAGACTATCGTAACAATTGTAGAAAAATCAAAGCGGAACCCTTTTGAAAATATTATATGTATGTGCATGCTTATTATTATTACTATCGTATGGACCAGGCACCATTGCAAGACACTGCGATCCATAGGATATATTGTGCCACTTCCGGTCTACAGCTTGTTCAGCAGATCTGCTGCCTTCCTAATGAACTCCAGCAAATCTTGAACCATAATGGTGGATATGTTGTCTAGTGGGATCCTATGTCCACCTGAACCTATCAAGAACCGCACATTCACTCAATATGTGTTCCGCTGTCTCTCATACCTACAAACATCCAAATCTTTGACCGCCATCCACTTCAGATGCGCTCTTAATCTACAGTGACCCGTAACAAACTCCGTAAGTCCAGTCTGCCATACTTGAGAAAATCAGAATGACACCTAAATATCGGATTAATCGCAGTATTGGAGTGGTTAAGTCCCTTTTGAATACTTCAGTGTATATTTCCTAATCCTTGATTAGATTAAGGATGGTAGGAAGTGGTGCTGCACAGCAATGTTGCGGACTGATATAGGGTATCATGTAACCCTTTCTGGCCAATGCATCATCTATTTTATTTCCCTTCATTCTACAGTGTCCAGGTACCCAAAACAACTGGACCTTATTTCCGAAAGTTTTTGCAAGGTATCGTAGCAATATTTAACAAGTCTATATGCCATGCGATTCGAACCAAGTGCCCTTAAGGTATCTTGGCTGTCAGAAAATATATTAGTGGTCTTGCCCTTGATCTTAGCCTGGAAGATACTCAGTGATCTTCCCAGTGGAATCGACAAGTCTCGGTTGGATATTTGAGCACTAATGCCGACACAGTCATTCATTCTTGTGCCATCGGTACACCAGTTTAGATCAAACTTACTCTGAACTAAGGCTGCATTAGACCAACAATCTCGGTCCGTGAATTCACCCTAAATCTCCTGCCAAAGCACAGATCGAAAGGCATAACATCCAATCAAGGCCTCCAAGGCCGCTGTTGGACATATTCTTATTGCCCATGTTATACCGAGGCAGACGAGTCTCTGTATCCTGCCTAATTTATGCATGGTGGCAGCTGCGTCAGCTTTTTTCACCAAGCTATCGTCGCATAAGTTATAATGGGCCGAATAATAGCAGTATATATTCATAGTGTCATTCTCAGCGAAAAACCCCAGAACAAGTGACTTGCCCAGACGGCTCATAGCGCTTTACTCTGGATGGCATCAATGTGCGTGTTCCAATAAAATCTCATATCCAGAATGACACCTAGATACTTGACCTCCTTAGAAAAATTGATAGTAGTACCCATAAAATATATACCGTCACATGTTAAGGAAGTTAAAATGTCTAGAAACCAAAAAACGTACATGGAATATAATTAATTTATATTAATATACAAGGTCTAACAAATAATTTAAGTCAATTAGAAGTATAAGTTCAAAACGTCAAACCGGATTTTATTATATTGTTACGTTATAATACGTATATTTGTTCTTGCACTTTTGTTTATTTATTTTAGCTATGTAATAAACGCAGAGGTGCCCAACCTAATTTTTGTAATATTAACAGAAACCCATCAAACAGAAAAATTTTGAAACAGAAAATTATTGTTTTCAAAAAGTCATAAAAAATTGTTTAGAAATAAAATTTTACATGTTAAGTTAAATTAAAGCTTAAAATATAGAGAATCAAATAAACCATAAATCATGAAAATCGGTTGGCTATTTCTGATTTTATTCAAAATTAAATGCAGGTACCTAACTTTGACCAAAATTAGCGAACAAATTTTTTCTTGCAAAATAAATGGAAATTTTTTTTCTTTTATTTCCAAAAAGTTGTAAAAAAATTCCTAAATATAAATTGTATTTTCATGACTTAAGTGTATTTTATTCTCTATAAAGGAGACCACGTCCGCCCTTTATAAGAACACTATCCGCCTTATCCATATTCAGCGGAAGATCCATTTCTCAAAATACTCATGCAGGACACCAAAATATCGGTTCATCCTGTTGTCGAGAGGGCCATTTGCCGCAATCAGTATGTCATCAGCATACATTAGAAGGAGGTCCCCCTCTGAAGGCTGCGGTATAACCGAAATAAAAATATTGTATAGAACGGGTCCCAGTAACGATCCCTGCGGTACACCAGCAGTAATCAGTCTCGACCGAGAAACCTCTCCTCCCACTTTCACGATGAAGCTTCGAGATTTCAAGAAATCGGCAACCATCCTGGTCGTCACGCGATCAAATCCAAATTCCAGCATCTTATATATATCTTGCCAGGCCGTGTCATAGGCCTTAAAGAAATCAAGGCTCACAGCCAGCGTAGGCAATATCCTCCTCAGCCCACTGACCACATAGTCACCAAACACCATGAGTGTATGGGAAGTTGAGGGTCTACTTCTAAGTCCAAATTGGTTGTTCTTGATAATTCCGCCTTCCATTATCCTTTCAAGACAAATGACTCCAAAAGTTTGCCAAAAGCTGACAGCTAGAAGATTGGTCTGTAGTTCCCCACGTGTTTCCGGTTGGATCTCGGTTTCAATATGGGGATCACCATAGCACTCTTCCATTGCCCTGGAAAGTACCCAATATTCAAGCAAAATCACTATGAAGCGCCATGGAACCATGTCAGTCCTCCTAAGGACAATGTCCGGGATGCCGTCTTTGCCCTCCTCCTTAAGGCGTTTCCCACATCAGTCGGTGTGATTATCTCGTACGAAGATGTGCGCAGTCCAGTACTAACAGTACCGTTCGCCATCACGCCAACCAGATTTGAATTTGCCTGCATCACAGCCTCGTAAACAGAAGTTGATCGATAGACCTCCCTGCTGTGTATATCCGCAAATCGCCCAGACGACAATTCGGCCCTAGCGAGATCTTCCGACACTAGTATACCCCCAGTATCCATTAAATCAAACATAGGTGCTTCTTGAGTATACCCGCACATCTCTTCACTTGACGAAACGTCCTGTTACCAACACGAATCTTCCTAAGAAAATCAGTACAGTAACTCTCCTCAAAAGTAGCTATCGCACCCTGTATTATCCTGTCCAGGTTCCTTATATCAACACCAACCAACACGAATCTTCCTAAGAAAATCAGTCCAGTAACTCTCCTCAAAGTAGCTATCGCACCCTGTATTATCCTGTCCAGGTTCCCTATATTTGCCTTAAGAATGGAGTTCCTGCCCAGATCAAGCGTTCTAAATAAAGTTCTCTGCAATCCTCTGTCTCTGCAATCTCTTCTTCTCAGATATGAGACGTAACATGCTGTCAGACAGTTTCAGTAGTCCCCTGCTGCCCGACGGTATCCTCGGAATAGATTCCCTCATGGCCGTTTTGAAGGTGTCGTTCTCCTCGCATGATGCATTCCTGTCTATCGGGTGTTCGTGAGCCGGAAGCTTGCGCGTCAATACCCCGTTAAAACGGTTACGGTACATGCCATCGAAGTCATATATCTCGGGCTCCTCCCTACGCTAGAGTTCGCCCGCCTCAATGATCATCTCAATTGCGATGCGATCGGACTCATAATCAAGCGTCCTTTCGCCGTTAGCCGCAAGGGGTGGATATGTCAGGCGTGGCTATAAAAATACCAAGATAGGACGATGTACGTCTAGATACAAAAGTCGGGCCAATGGTGCAACACACATCCACGTCCGAAGAGGAAAGCAAAAAATACCTCAGCCTGTTCCCATTCTGGTTGCACACATTTCCACCGCAGGAATTGTGCCTAGCATTAAAGTCAGCCCCGATCAGTAAGCTCCATTCGATATATATTCGATATATTCAAGATCGGGACGAGATTCGCCTCAGCCAGTGCATCCTGGGGTGTCAGATACATTGCCACCACCATAATGACAGTTCCGTCCACTCTGCGTATCCTAACAGCAGTACTCTCGATGCTCCCTGTGTCAGTGTATGCCTTTGGGATAGTTTATTCTCCGCCATCAACAACACATCCGATAGATGCTCCTTCAGGAATAGCTCCAAATAGTATCTCTTGTGTTTGGAGATAATTGAGTTGACGTTAATGAAAGTGCACTTAAAATTAGCCATGCTGCAGCGAAATCAACATCCCGAAAAGGGCTCGAGATTTCTCCCCATCGCTATTCAATCCTTTATACTCCCGAGCGAAGTTCCCAGTTTCCCTAGGCAACTCAAAAGGCCGCCGCCAAAGAAGCGCTTGCAATCCGTTTCAATTGCATTGAATTCCGCCTGCGCAGAGGCCAAAGTTACGGTTGATGTCCGTGGACTAGCATTATATGCCGACAGTGTTCGTTCTTCCTGCCGCCCTAGCAGCATCAGCAAATGATAATCCATCCCTTGACAACTCCAGCTGCCCTCGCCACATGAGATGCACCGTTGTTGCCCTTATTCTCGCTCCTGGCCGCCAACCTCCGGAGAAGTTCCTGCCGTTTCTGGCATTCCTTCGATCCAGCTCCGCAATTGACACACTTGACCTGGTGTCCGACTTTCCTGATCGCACGCTCAGTTATAAGATCCGTGGTCAATATTTCCGCGTTGTCCTCTTTTTTAAGTGGTACCTCACACCTACCTGGTCCATGGCCTCCACTGCACTTAGCACATGTTGCAGTTCACCATTCCTACCCAAAATCTTAATGTTGAAATCCCTATGCCCTAATACGTTCCCTAATTTCACACTAAATTCCCTAACATTGATATTATATGTGGTTACAATAGGTACAGACTTACTCTAAATCTGCTTACCATTCTTCTCCGAAGCCTTCCCTTCCTTCTTTGTCGCTGTGGTAGATGCTGGAACTATTCTCCCCGCAACTGCTCTCGAGTTCTCGTTCGTTGCCTTCTTGGGTTTGGTAGCTGCAGTCATCCTAGCCCCTTCTTTGTTAACACTGCCTGCAGCAGCTTCCCTCCTTAGCTCGTTCTCGGCTTCCTCGTCCGTAGTTTCTTCCTCCTCGCTCTCTGTTCCAAATTTGGTTTTATATTTCACCATTAATTGGTCGACGGCTTTCTTGAGGCGACCTTTCTCATGCCTCAGGACGGCCACTTCGTTTTTCTTTATTTCCAATATTCGGAGTAGGTCTTCTGCCGTCAGCACCCTTGGCTTCTTCTTTGGGCACGTGGTGTCTCCGTCAGCTATTATTGAGTTGGACTCGTGTAAGTACACCTCACAACTTTTTCAAAATAAAAAACCCTTGTTCTCTCTATTTCTAAATATTTATTTATTATTATATTTTTCTCTTCTCTCTCTCTCTCGGATTTTCCTACCCGCAGGTAGAATAATAAGCGCAAATGATAATATGCACACTTTACGTTCTTCCGTAACAACTGCATTCGTTCGCTGTTGAATGCAAACTCTCACTCACCGATTGTTGATCGCATTGATGTGCTTTTTATATGGCTGAGTAAACAGCACATCGACAACTCTCGAACCTCTCGATATTTTAGGTAGATTCCATTTATTTTTACTTTCTATTTAGTTCTTATGTAGCCATTCGAATGTAAACATCTACTTCTTTCAGCTCTTAGTATTTGTTATTGCTTGTTATTGTCTGTTACTTGTTTTTTTTTGTTGTTACTTTTTGCTGTTGCTGTGTTATAAAGAAAGTAAAGAAATACTTTATCTGTGCTAATGTTTGTTGTTGTCGATTCTCGTTACTTAAAAATAACACGTATAGTTGTTCTTGTAATAAACGCAGGGGTGTCCAACCTTATTTTCGTAACAATATTATAAGAAATGATGTCGTCAAAAGCCAATGTTGAGAATAAAATATGTGACCATGAAGCCATTGATATTAACAATAATATAAAAAGTGAAGTACAGGACGTACAAAGCGGCGAAGGATTTGATATTTTTAAATATAACAGAGCTCGGATTAGAATGAAATAAATGAAACATTATCTTGTGAGGAAATTGATGATTTAGATGAATGTGTCAACAACTCTGACATTAAAATAAAGGGTCCGCCATCTAACATTTTTTTTTCAACTAGTGCTTATTTCATGAATGGTAACACTTAGCTCATGTCTGATTTGACAGATAATTAGTTTTATCCTTTCGCTGAACGAATATGGTTGTGTATACGCTTCTTTATAGATGAAGCTCATTTTGATCTTGGCGGGTATGTAAACAAGCAAAATTGTCACATTTCCGGCACAGAAAACCCGCACGCATACATTGAAAAGCCGATACACCCAAGACGAGACACTGTTTGGTGCGGATTCTGGTCCAGAGGCATAACTGGGCCATTTTTCTTCGAAAATGAGCAAGGAGTGGCAGTTACAGTCAATGGCGATCGTTATCAGGCCATGTTGAACGAATTTTTGTTCACAAAAATTGAAGAGGAGGATATAAGCAACATTTGGTTTCAACAGGACGGCGCTACGTGCCACACAGCCGAAGCTACACTCGATGTTTTGGGCCCTGTTTTTGGAGATCGCATTATCAGCCGCAGAGCTGATGTCGTTTGGCCACCTCGGAGCTGCGATTTGACACCGTTGGACTATTATTTGTGGGGTGCCGTCAAAGATAAGTGTTACGCCAACAAGCCAGAGACAATTGACGCTTTAAAGGACAATATTCGTGATGCCATTGGTGAAATACAGCTGCACACAATCGATAATGTGCTTAAAAATTTAACCGATCGTGTAGGCTACTGCATGGCCAGCCGAGGCAGCCATTTGAATGAAATTATTTTCCATTATTAACCGGAAGGATTATACTTTCAAATAAAAAAAGAAATTTGAGAAAATATTCAGTAGTTTTTTTTTTATAGTATTTAAAAAAAATAAATAAATTATTTGGCGGACCCTTTAGAAAGTGCAATAAGAAGATTTACAACAAATGGTTCGATAATAAGCTTCGGCTGTTAAAAAATGAAAAAATTAGAAAATATAAAAAAGCAGTAATTGAAAATACCGATGAAGCTTGAAAAAATTAAGATTAAAAACAAGAAAAATAATTGGATAAACGGTACAATAACTTATACAAATACACAGAAAGAAATGCGGAGGAAAATAAAAGAGCTGTTGTTAAAAAACCTAAAAATGTGATTAAGGCTGTGATATTTGATAGTATAGACTATGGAAATAGCTAAAAAACTCTATAAATATTTTGTTAATAGTATAAAAGATATAAGAGCGTCTATTGGAGCTGTGCAATACGAAAAAAAAGTACCTGTGATAAATCATATATTTAAGTTCAGTGCAATCTCCTTACCTGATTTAAAAACTGTGAGTAAAAATATGAGCTTAAAACGAGACTATAATAAAATATCAAATAATTGCTTAATCAGCTTAATAATTGATAATTTGGACAGAATAGGCAATATACTTCTTAATATTATAAATAAATCATTAGAGTCCGGTATTTTCCCTGAGAAATGGAAAGAGTCTATGGTTACATCGATTGAAGAAATATAGAACACGCGTAAAAGTGAAGAATATTGCCCTATCAATAAAAATGAAAAAATCGTTCAAAATCAATTAGCAGAATATCTTCACCAAAATATATTATTCACAAAACACCAATCTGGTTTTAGAAAAATGCACTCCTGTGAAACAACAATTAATTATGTGATTAATCGCTGGAAATATTGTTCCATTAAGACGTTTGAGTTCTTTTAAATTGCGTTAAACTAAATTGCGTTAACTTCTACTTATACAATTCTGACTATACAGGTTATTTATCTTGCACTTAATACTAGCTTCATACACGAATACTCAACAATTTTATTAACGCTTGAACAATAATTTACTTTATGACTGCAAAACTATAACTGAACTAACTAATGCACAAGGCGTCGCCTTTTTTTTACAGCATTCGATTCATTTCCGTTAATTTTGAATGTAACACCCAAAATCGGTGCGGTAACAGCGTTCAATACGCAATTGATAACACCATTAATAACATAAATGTAGTATGGCATTACCAGGGTTGCCTTGACACAAACCAATGGACTAAAATCACACGATACAGTTTTATAGCTAAGACTACCACTGCACTAATTAAGTGTATCTTTCTTTAAGCAAGTTTATTTTCATAACAATTTACTCAAAGTGATACAAAATTTTTAGCCATTTTCTTAGACAGTCGATAGAGAACAGCTTTTAGAAACACTTTTTAAATACGGTATACACGGTAAAGAGCTTAAACGTTTCGAACATATTTAACAAACCGTCGGCAAAGAACAAAAGCAACCAATGTAAAATCCAGTAAAACAGTTAATGAGTACGGTGTCCTACAGGGTTCAATATTGGGAACCCTTCTGTTTCTGGTCTATATAAACGATATGTAAAATGTGTTGGAAAACAATGAAATTGTGTTGCCGACGATACGCCTATCTTTTAGAAAGCTGAAACCCCTGAATTATTTTATGAAAATTTAAAAAGACATTAGTAATGTTAATATATGGCTATAAATGAACAAGCTAAGATGAAATGAGAAAAATACAAAAATAATGGTAATAAATATGAACACAAATATGTTTTTCAAAATAAATAATGTTATAATAGGAAAAGTTAACCAAATTAAATATCTGCGTTACATTATCCGCAAAAAATTGATTTTAAAAGAACATTTAGAATACATATGTAAAAAAATTGGTAAGAAAATCAGCTATTTCAGAAGGCTTAGAAATAAAGTTTGTATAATACTATAATAAAGGCACATTTTATGGTTGGTTCTTCTATTATGTGTACTTGCTGTTCGGAAAAACAAATTTCAAGACCACAGACACTAAAAAATAAGGCAACGATGGCAATTTTAAAACGAAGTCGCTATACGCCAATTAATGTAATGCTAGAAAAATACACAATTTATATATTTATTTTATATTCAACACAATTATATTCATACAGAAGACGAAAATAGGTCAAATTCCAGAATATTTAACTGACCAACTGTGATACATTGCGGATATACAACCATACAATTAGAGAAATGCTGCTGGTTTCAGACCAAACAATGCAATGCAGAAGTCTTTATTTTATAAAGGTCTTAATATGTACAATAATATGCCGGACAATATTAAAAGCATTGAGAATTTTAATTTATTTCGAAAAAATATTGTCACTTTTATTAGATTTAATAATATTCACAAAATGTAAACTTTTTCTTCCCTTTATAATTTTTATTATGTAGGAACTTATGCATGGAATTGTTAAAAGTATTGAAAATACTACTAAATAAATAAATAAAAATTTAACTTCTGTCTCCATGTAAAAGGTAAAAGAACCGTTTTTGAAGGATTGACTGAGAGCCCTTCCTGGGTGCACCAAATTGATATCTCGCCCAGCGCCGTCCTCATGAGTTCGCACAACGTACTCTCATATTTCCACGTATTGTTATAACGAGGTCATCAGCGTAACCAATTACACTGATACCCGTATGTGCCAACATGGTGGGCAAGCCATCAACTACTGTAGTCCATAACAATGGAGAAAGCACTCCACCCTGAGGGCACCCATCACAGTTGATTCCACCCCATCAAGAAACGAGCTGGTGATCCTGCAGCTAAGCACGGAACTGAGCCAAGTTGTAATTGACTTCTCCGCCCATTTCCGACCTAGCAATAGAGTCAAAGCCTGTGTTGTCAAAGGCGCCCTGAATATCTGAGAAGGCACAAAGATCCACTTCCCCACCACAGAATTCCTTTTCAATACTGTCCAAAAGAGACAGAGACTGATAGGTCTATACGACTTGGGAAGATCACTAAGCCTACCTGCCTTCGGTATAAAAATAACCGTTACCTCCCGCCATGCTCCCGGAACGAAACCCTAGCCACAGCTTTCTTTAAAAATCACTAATTTTGATAGATTTATATTAGAGGTCTTTTGAAAGAGAGTCGGAAAAATCTCCTCCCTACTTGGAGCTTTGTAAGGCTTGAAGGAACCAATCGCTCACAATACCTTGACCGGAGTGAATATTCTACCCGCAAGACTCTTGACGTGTCATTCCACTATGGAACCCTACGTTGCACTATGACGCATACTAACCTGTAAGGAGGATTTAATAGTTGACTGAAGTTGTCTTGCTGCCAGGTCCTGTTCGCCAATAGAATCTATGTAGTCTGGAAGCCAGTCAACTGACCTTGTCGTGTTTCCCTTGAAAGATGACCAGTCCAACTTTCTTGAGAACATGGGATTACTAGCAATATTTACCAAATCAAATCTAACATGCATATGATCGGAGAGGGATACCTCGTCCGATGCATGCCAGTCCCTTAAAAGATTGAACGTGTATGTGTCCCACAGCAAGATCTGATCGTACTGCGTTAATAAACGTACGTCTGCTGCGCCTATTGGCCACAGCTACATTGTTGCTAACTAAGAAATTTTAAAGGCGCGTCACAGCCAATAATGTAGTGGTGGTTGTTGGCTCGAAAGAACTCTATGAAGTTCTGTACTTCACCTGGAAAGTAAGCCGAGGCACACATTACCTCCTTAACACCTTCACCCGTGGAAAATCGCACACTGACATTCACCAGGTACTAAGTGATAAATTGTGTAATGGGAGAGAAATCCAGCTTGGCATTTACCACAATAACTGCCCGTGGTCTTTCCCCAGGTGCGTAAATCAGTTTAATCGACTTGTCTTGAAGTCCTCTGACCTTCCCTCCAAAAGCTCAGCGCTCTTGTAAGAGACCTAGAGTGATGTTATCGTTGACAAATCTGCGATTAAATACACCCGATGCCCTATATAGGTTTGCCTGAAGCACTTTAATGGTGCCCATTATCAGCCAGAATATTGACTAGCAGGGATGACTGATGTGCACTTATCGCCACACACAGTTTCATCGCTGCTTACTAGAGATGACACGTCATCACCTTCGTACGTATCACGGACACTTGTGTCACCTAAATTTGGTACACTGGTCCTCAGTTCCAATTTAGTTACGGTGGTAGTGACACTCATATCTTTTACCACCTCGGTATTATATTTCATAATAATTGTTACATGAGGGACATCGCTCCTATTTTTACTTTTCAAAACCATACTAGTTTATTATGCACGGGTCAGCAAGTCACCTGCAGTATTGCCCGTCATGCTGCAGTAAGGCGAATTAATTGAAACTGGAAGACACCTGGTATCCAGAGTTCGCATACCTAAGATTAGGGGAGCCGTTTAGTTTTGATTCACATTCAGAAGAGACAAGGCCGTACTGAACGGTGAGCTGCGGTTACTATCCTAAGATGGTAAACATCACACTGATGTATGCGTTTTCAGATAACAGGACAGTACTAACCTAGTGATTAATCTTACCGCAGTCCCCCGAATACCCGTACAGCAAACCGCCTGCGTAGCTTATTTTTGGCATGCGCAAGTAAAGTCATAAGGACAAGATCCCCTCCCTCCACACTGAACAAGTCACACAGAGCAAACCGCCTGCGTTTCTTACTTTTGCCATGCGCAAGCACAAGTCATAGGGCAAGAGTCCCCTTCCTCCACACTGAACAAGTTACAGCATGTAGAGTAGGCGAGACTTCCTAAAGACAGTAAGTCATCTTGTGTGGTTAGCCATAAGGATCGTCCATTAACTTTATTTCATGAATCCACACTTGACGACCGATTGAAGAATAAGCTTACAAAAATTATACTATATTAATAATTGTATAAAAAAGCTTCAATATTTTCATAACTTTTTTAACATAATAGTATTGTTACGTTTTTAACTTTTCAAAATGTGTATTTATTAATTCGTCGATTGCAGTTATAATAAAATAAATTTTGTGGTTAGTTTTTAATTAAAATCCTTTATTTAACACAGTTTTGTGGTCCACTGCTCGTAACGTTTTCACGAGCAAAATTTCTATTTTTAATAACACTCTCTGTTTACAACGTTGTTAGCAACAACAATAACTCTACAGATCTTTCTACCTAAAGATCTTCTAAGCCGATAGTAGTTACAACTTACGTTCGATCACAACCTCTTCAACCAGAGGTTATCCACATTTAACTCTGTTTACTAAGTTAGCTCCAACTAAACTGGTTTTTACTTCAAAACTTACTTCATAAGCTTAATCCTTATAAACTCTCTTCACACCGAGTTCAAACCAATAAACTCTCTTCACGCTGAGTTTGCACCAAATAAACTGATTGATATCCGTATCCATGTGCTTTTTATATGGCTGAATAAACCATACTTCGAAAGCTCTTGAACCTCTCGATATATCAGGTAGATTCCATTTCTTTCTTTTACTTCCTTTTTAGTTCTTATGTAGCCATGCGAGTGTAAACATCTACTTTTTCAGCTGTTAGTATTTGTTGTTGTTTCCGTTTTATTTTTATTTAATTTATTTCTGCTAATGTTTGCTGTTGTCGATTGAGTTATTTTTAAACAGCACGTATAGTTGTTTTTGCTGTTTTTGCGACCCATAGGTGCCCAAACTGATTTTTGAAACAGCATAATAAGCATTAAAACACCAATATATTCTTTATTATTTTATTGAAAGAAAAAAATTTTTAATATTAATTCATGAAAAGTACAATAGAAGTTTTGTTCGTCTTTTTTCTTATTTTTGTTTTCTTTTTGTAACTTTATACGTTTTTTGAAAGAAGGTTTCGCCGTCTTTAATAAATTGGTCTTCTGTGATACCTATTGATAATGCTGTATCTACGAGTTATAGAAATGTAATGATTATTATTATTTTATTTTTTTGTTTTAACTTACTTGAAAGAAGGTTTCGCCGTCTTTAATAAATTGGTCTTCTGTGATACCTATTGATAATGCTGTATCTACGAGTTATAGAAATGTAATGATTATTATTATTTTATTTTTTTGTTTTAACTTACTTCGAATTGAATTTTCTACATATGTATGTACATATATCATTTCCTGAATATCCGCTATTTTCAGAAACACCAGCACTAAAATTTTCTTTTTCATTTCTTTCTTCTGTTTCACTTGTTTTTATTTTTTGTTATTTAAAAGAAGATTAATTACACTGGTCAGCAAAAAACAAAAAATATTCTCTCCTCTAATAAACCTATATGAAATATAATGATTTTGATGCGCTAAATTCAAATACGTTTTCAGTTTTTTTCCATCGAGCTATTTTTTTTTACCCAAAATATGGTAGTTATGTCTATATATTTCATCATAACTTGAAAACGAGGTGACCGATATTAATGCAATTCCACCATGTGTTTAGGAACAAAATTTAAAAATTTTTTTTTTTTCGTTACTTAGTTACGAATAACTCCGAAACTGTTGAAAATAAAAAAAAAGTTTTATTCAGTTGATTTATAGGAAATTTTCGGCATAGTACATTCGGCTCATTTGAGGGAATCCCCCAAATTAAAAAATATATTTTTTCTGCACATACACTCATAAAAACTTTCAAAAATACATAGAAACAGTTGTGTAGTTGTGAATTGTTGGAAAATACTTAAGTTTACTATTATAAATGAAATTAAGAAATACTTGTAACTATTTTTGTAAGTTTATTCTCAAGTTGCATTGTAGATCGATTCAATATATGTAGCAATGTTGGGAAATCATATGCAGTCACAACTTGAAATTTGTAAAGGCTCAAATAAAATACAGTATACTTTTATTTACTAAAGCTACTGTCGAAAACACAACGAAAAGTCTGTCAAATACTTAATCAACTTTTTGGTGGCTATTATTTACTTTTTGAATAGTTGCGTTAGTGAGAACATGAAAATTGCTATCTGAGAGTTGAGTTGAAGGGGTAATTAATATAATTAGTATCTGTATGAATTTTCTTTTTATTAAAATATTAATATTTTGTGTAAAAAATGTAATATCAGAAAAATAACACCATTTAAATGAAATTAAAAAAATCCTTTACGCATGTTCAATTGAGAGTTTCATGATTGTGTTCATCAATAAACATATTCATATGTTCATTGACTAAAACCCTATTTTGAACAAAATTCAGAACACCAAACAAACCTTTGCTTTATTCATACCATGATTGAGACTATTTTGTTTCACTTTATTAACACGAAGACATTGTTCATTGAAACGATTTTTATTTCGTAGTGCTAGCTCTCATCTCACATTTTCTTAATACGCAACAGCAATGTTGGCAATTTGGTAAAATCACGTAATCATTGTGTATGTTTTAATTATTTCTTAACCCTAATCTAGTCAACATGTGCCTCTTATGTTTAAAAAGTTTTAACTTCCTCAAACTTACGTTATTGCTTTTGCTTCTCTTTAAATTCCTCCTTTCAATTATTTTGATTAAAAATAAAAAAATTTTAGTTAAAACTTTATTTTTATTCGTTTTTATTTTATAAAAAACCAAAAATGTACCTAATCCTGTCAAAATGTGGCTAGCAGACACATATAGCAAAGTTAACGATTATAGCTTCATTTGAAATATTAGTAAATAACAAAATAATAAATAATTATTCAATTGTTGTTTTATTTTAAATGATAAAGTAGTGAAGATAAAATCGAATCAAGAACTACAACCATTTATATCGGCAAGGATGGAACTTAATGGAATTTATTGACTACGAATATAGAAATCGGAAAATATAGCAGACAAAACATTATTCCAGGACCAACTCATAAAGTAGTTTTACCATTTGGGAAGCAGATCAGTTCTGTTTCCGATGCATTTAATCGCATATTTGACGGTGATGTCGTCGATATAATTGTTATGCACACTAATCCTCATAAAAGTGGGAAATGGCAGCCAGTAGACAAAATCGGATTAAAAGCTTTTATCGGCCTATTGTTTAACGCTTGTCTACATAAATAAGGAATAATGAGTTACGAAGAATATTGGCACCCACTAAATAGATTACAACATTTTGAGATTTTGAGACAGCATGACAAAACTTAGATTTCTAAAAATACTACGCCACATAAGTTTCGAAGATCAGTCTGCTCTGCGCTACGTAAAGCAAAGGACAAGTTTACACATGTTTACACCTATTTGCGATATTTGTGAATGCATCAATAAGAAATTGCTAAAAATCTTATGTATATGGAGCTTACTTATCAGTTGACTACCATTTGGTGGCGTTCATAGGTCAAGTGCCGTTTTGGCAGTACATTCAATCAAAGTCAGACATATATGGTCTCAAAATTGTTTGGGTTTGTGATGCAGAAATCTGACGATGAAAACAAGTCAGAAATTATTTTTGACTATAACAAAACTAAAGACGGTGTAGATACGCGTGGGATCATCGTGTACTCTCACAACGTATACTACGCGATGATGACTTCTCAGCAGAGTTCATCACAGGAGACAAATATATGCCGAAGGTCTAAATATGTCCACAAAAGAAATTCAGAAATTCAGTATTTGTAGCAAAAATACATGCAACAACAAGCATTGTTTTCTTAGTATGCTTTAAACGTGAAAATAAATAATATTTGATTTCGTGTAATTTTAATGAAAAACAAAAAATAGTAAAAAAAGTTTAAATTACTAAAATGTTGCGTAAATTCTTTGTATGTGTCTCTGAGGCACATTTTGACTGGATTTGTTATAACGTTTCCTTGACTTGATTAGGGTTAAATGATTTTCCTTTTTCTTACATCTGGCAACACTGATCTTTGAAAACATATTGCATGGCACAATAAATAAGGTACAAGTAGATCTACAACAATTTAAAAAACAACAAGAAAAAAAGTCAATTTGTTTTGTATTTTTTTTTCAAATTTTTCGAATGCGTCGACAGCTGATAAAGTATAGGGTTGCCAGACGTTTTGTTTTATCAGTAAGTCACGAAACACACGATGAAAGTTTTTTGCAGAAAGTTGCTTCAACTCTATTTTAAAGTTGCATTCGCGTCTACATTACGATATTTATTTCAATGATATTTAAGATTTTCAAACAACGTGTTGTTGTATAACATTACGAATTTCATAACAAAAAAGAATTTAAGAGTACATGAAAGAGTGTACGCCATTACATTTGTTTTTTCCCTCTCATCGACAAGCTCAGACCTTCTGCAAGAAAGCTTTCATCGTGTGTTCCGGAACTAAGTACTCTAAAACTTTTTGAATCGATGTAACAAAAAAGGTAATATTGAGTTTTACATAGATATATAGATATATATAGATTGAGTTTTACATAGATATAAAATATCATTAGGATCTTATACCGAAGAGTGTGTTGAAATGAAGGTTAATAAATTCCAAAAGCTGAGTATATTCAAATTAGGTTTAATATTTAATTTAATGATTTCCCTTATATAGCCAAGACATTAACTTGTTTATAGAAGTACAGCATGTATATTGTTTATATATTTTTTAGTTAAAATAAAAATAACGGTATCTTTTGCAATAATTGCGATAATTGGTTTAAAGAATTTTTTTAAACTGTTCTAAATAGAATAAGTTTACATAAGTTACATATATAATATAGTTTTTAATTCGATACACGCTATTGTTTTACAAATTAACTGATTCTGATTTTTGTAAATTTAAATCTCCAGATTTGAACTCTACAAATAGCGGATGTAGAAATGTAAACAAAAGAAGAAAAAGTAAACAAACTTTGACAGCTGGAAACTGAAAACATGCATGCTCGCAAGTACCTTCTTTAGTATGCCTTGGCATATTGTTTTTGCATGAACTTTATCGACATTTGTTCAATACATGTTCTGTTTCTCATTTGTGAATATTAGTATGCTCTTGTATAAGTGAACACACGTTGCCAGAATGATGATTTCATCATATTTTTGATGAATTTTTTACCAAGATATGATTTGATGATTTTTTAAATCAAATGATGATTTTTTAAATAATGAGTTTTTCAGTTGGAACAAAATATAATTGAAATAAAAAAAAAATCAACAGTTAATTTTTGTAACGAAAAACATAGCAATACCCTGTTTCTGAACTACAAAAAATGTATGAGTTTTCGGACATTAGAATGTAATTTAAACAGAATTATTTAAGGATAAATATTTAAAAAACGCGTTTTTTAAAGTTCGAAACATATAATAATATAACTAAGTATTTAGTACGAGAAGGTAACACCTATGTATGCATGTATATTTTTGTAAGTATAGAGTTGTATATAATTACTTTAAATGAAACTTAAAATCAATGAGTTAAATACTATATGAAGAAATTTTGCTTATGATGTGATTTTAACAATTTTGTTTAATAGGAGCTATCATGACCCTTTCTAGATCCTTTGAAAATTATAAATATAAATGCTTTAGATTTCCATTCATTTCAAAATTAGTCAATAATTTAATGAGTTTACCTATTTTTTTTTTTTTTTTTTTTTTGAAACCGTTGGTCGAATATTCTAAAAAGTTAATATAAATAAACCAAACTTCGAAATTGATTACATTTTAAAGGAAGAAAAATTTGCAAATAAATTAAATATATATTCGGGGCTATAATTGAATTCATTGCAATTTCTTCTTAAAGGTTATTTCATGTAGATGTTTCCTGATGTTACGTCGTAGGTGTAGGAATTTCAGTCGGTATCTTACGAATGGGGGTTAAAATATTGTCTTACAGGGCTGGAATTGTCGCTGATTTGTCTATACACGAGAGTCCAGTCTAGTGGGAATAAACTGTATGATCTTGGCCAATGAGCCGCTCCAAAACTTGGCAGAAATTGCTCACCAAACTCGCTTCTCAATAGGTTCATGGCGTCGTCTAAGTGCGGATAATTTCACCAGCCCACAAACTGCAACCAACCTGTTTATTTTGCTGGGCTCAATGGTACCTCTTGTACTGCCTCTGGCTGCTCTTCACACGAAGTTCGATAATTTTGTTTATTGAGCTTCGTCCTGAAGATAATTTTTCGATACGAAACACATTCCGCACACAAAACTGATTTTGCTTATAAAATTCAAAGGTTCGCAAGCATTGTTCGTTGGTTAGTCTATTCATGAAATGTCATGAATCTTTTTTTCGCTCTGAAAAACCAAATATTAAAAAAAGTCACTCGATACATGTTTTAATTTTAGTTCATGCTTAGTTTATATTGTTACGAAAATAAAAATATAACTCTGCATTGTGGTATTTTGGTATATGTCAAGTTGGCAGCACTGTCACATCGAATATCTTCACGTTACATTTGAAGATGGTCGATATTTCCTGAAACTTCTAAAATGCAGACAATTAGGTATATAAAGGGCTGTTTTACCTACATGTCAGTCAGTTATTATTTGGCTGTCGTAAGATAAAGACGTGTTAAAGAGGAAATAAAAGTGCTGTATAGTGAATATTAAGTCGTTGTAAGCTGTATAAAAGTTGTTGTGTAGTAAATAAGAGATAACAGTAAAACAGAAAAATAGAAAAATAAAAACGGTATTCATTTTATTTTAAACGTAATTTAAACGAACTCAGGTTAAAACGTAACAATATAATAATACCTCCGCTTTTCTTTTTATAAAATTACTTGTTGTTGAATAAAAAAATTATAATATTTGTTTTCAAAATACGATTTTTCTTTCGCCAAATGATGATTTTTTTTCCAAAGCTTCTGGCAACGCTGATTATATTTGTCACTTAACTATCAAGTGTTGATTGTTTTCTTTTCATAGTTATTCATCTGTATTGAATAGAAACGAAATGAATAAAAAATAATGATAAAGGTTTCATGATCATCATTATTAATTTTCATGCAACCCTATAATGTTCAATCGTAGCTGTTTTAGTGACGAATAACAGCAAGCGCATCCATTGCATATAAAACACAAACAGCTCTTTATGTATGTAGAATGCGATCAGGTTCGCTCATAACGTAAGCAAATGAAATCGAACGAAACTTGACGAGTAGTTTGTTAAGTACTTTATATTTATACACATTTGATTGTTTGTATTCGCACAGTAGTTTAAGCTAGCCAACGCATGTTATAGTTGGGCCTTATCGAAAGATAAAGCTAAAGTGTACGGACGTGTTATGTATTGGACTTTTGAAAGTATCAGATTTTCTTTAATTATTATTATATTATATTGTACGATATATTGAGGATGCAAATTTGAACTTAGTGCTTTATTCCGGAATATTTTTTTTACATTTTATTATATTATTTAATAAAAAACAATAATTAAAAAGAACAGTTTAAAGAATAATAACAAAAAATTCGTATGATAACATTAACTTTTACATAAGAGAACATATAGTAACATAAACCAAGCGTAAAATATCGATCATAAGTTGGGATAAAAATTGAGAAAATATAAACACAAAAAAAAACATAAATGATACAACACAAGTAAAAGCACATACATAGATAAATACATTACAAGTAAACAGTAGACTAAACACAATAAAAACTTAAAACAACAAATATATTTCCCGCGTTTTGTATTTAGAATATAAACCTAAATTCACCATATAACAGCTGATTCAATCTATTATATAAGTGGATGTTCTTTGCTCAGAGTTATTATAACACTGGTTTACACACTAAATTACGTAGCCAATTTATAAATCAAAATAAGACTAAAAGCACATCCTCCACCATGGATCTTGCAAACTATCTCACTCAAATGCGACAAAAATTGTAATTGACAAGTTTACTATTTTAAACAATATTTAATCTGCCCGTCCTTCTGGATCCCCTTTTAAATTTATGCAAATGATTGACAGGAGGTTTAAAAATTAGCTGATCAACCTCAGCTTCCGCCTTCCGTATGAAACCTAAAAGAAAACTTCGGCGACCCAGAAACATAACTAATAGTATGACAAAATTTGATCCACTAATTGTTGTCAAGTTTAAATCGCCTTATGAGCGGAACTTCGTATTAAAATCCGTCACGTCTTACATCAAGACTAAAAAGGTCGCATGCGCCTAAGCAATATTTTGTTTGATAACTTCGTGCCGTTCTATATCAATGAGAACTTCACTTCTGAAAACTAACGAATTTTTCTACAAGCACATCGCTTAAAAAAAGAAAATAAATAGCAGCAGCTTGAATGTGAAGAATCAACATGCATAGTAGATCATAACACGCTGGACAGGAAATTTTGTGACAACCCAAATGAACGAGAATAATAAAACCTATGTCCATACTTTAATTTTATTATGTTTGTTTGAAAACTATTTATGTTATATTTCTAGTATATTTTATTGTAAATTTATTATAAACATTTTTTATTGTGTGTAATTTTATCTAGACCGGTATACATTTGAATATTGCTTGCAATGCTTTTTCGATATCGGACTTTAGATTTGTTTTCTTCAGCTGATGATAATGATGGAGTTGGTTCTGGTGATAAAATTCGTAATTTACTACGCATTCTTTGTGGACAATTTGGGTCTTAATATTGTTACTTTTTAACCTTTTTAAAACGTTTGAGTTCGTGTAAATTGCCACTTTTGTTGTTATTACAGTTATATTTTTATTCCACTACACAATAACTTTTATACAGTTTACAAAAACTTAATATTCGCTTATGCAACACTTTTATTTCCGTTTAAACACGTCTTTAACTTACGACAGCAAAACTAACTTGTAGGTAAAGCAGCCCCTTTAAATACCTAATTGCCTACAGTTTGGAAGGTTCCGGAAATAACGACCATCTTTCATATCCGTTGCTACTAAATTGAGAGGTTGACACATATCTACCAAATATACTAAAATTTTGGCTTTTTTTGTTTTCGTAACACTGCCTCTCACTTAAGCCTGTTCGTCCGGAATAGGCTCATTATCTTTCTTCCCATAGCTCGCAAGTCGCTCTAGATGTACCACTTTCATTTTTGATCGCAGGCTATAGTTCTTCTGCATTCTGTATACAATCGCAGTTAGTTTGAAGCTTGGGAGATAATCCTTTCTTCCGCTGTAGGCTGTAGAGTAGAACCAGTTGTTCCTCATGGAAGCCCACGATCATATCTGGCTTTCATTCTATCGCTGACTATTTTAATTCGTGAACTCACAAATTCATGAAATTCATTGAGGCTTTCCTGTTTTTCAGTGTAAGTGGCATTCCTCTCTGTGGTAGGGTTAACACCATACTCTAAGTCATAAGGTAGTCTTAGCTCAATGCCGAAAATAATCTTGGCTGGAAATCTAGATATTAAGTCATGGACAGCTGATCGGTACGCCAGTAGAAACCTTGGTAGGTGTTCGGTCCAATCCTTCTGATACTCGCTCACTACTTTTCGCAAGTATTCCTGCAGGATTCGATTAAATCGTTCTACTATTCCTTCGGACTGCGGGTGAAGCGGCGTAGTTCGAATCTTCGTAATACCGTATATCATCTCACACATTTCCTCGAATATAGCAGACTCGAAACTTCTACCTTGATCGGAATGTAGCTCTATTGGAACCCCATAGCTGCATACCCAATTGTTCACAAAACATTGACAATTGCGTTCACCTACTGATTGGGTATGGCATACACTTCTGGCTATTTGTTGAAATAATCCATCACGACGAGAACATAACGATTTCCAGCATTACTGATAGAAAACGGGCCTGCAAGATCCCTCGCTATCTGTTCGAAAGGTGCGCCCGAGTTGTATTTTTGCAGCTGAACTTTGCTTCTTTTTATTGGACCCTTAGCTGCAATAGCCTGGGTGCAGTTTGCTTTAAAATCCGTCACTGCTAGCTGACATCTAACCCAATAACAACATTTTTTTTAGTTTCTTCAGAGTCTTTGTGATCTCAAGGTGGCCTCCGCTTGCTCCATTATGGAACTCATTTAAGACTTCTTTCATTTTGGAGGAAGGCACCACCATTGTCTGCCATCAATGTACCCGCACGCTGTATTTTTGTATCAATGATATGAGGATAGTAGTGCCTTCGCTTGTGGGAGCTAACTCTTTCCCCTCAGTACTAGCTCGTTTTCTTTTAACGAGGACTTTTTTGCTGATTGATGGTTTATTGTTTCTTGATGGTGAGACAGATCTTGAGCTCTGGCGTGGCGCTTTACAGTTCTTCTGGAAGTGACTGCTTTTTCCACAATTAAAACATTTTATTTTGGCTTCTGTTCAGCTGGGAGCCGCTTTACCACCTCCTCTATTTTGTTGAATTCACTATAGACACCGGTGCGACGCAGTCTATCATCAGACTTGATATAGTGAAGGGAAAGTGTGAGGTACTCAATAATAACAGACTACGAACAGCTACTGGAGAGTCTGCCACCGTATACAGAAAAATTGAGGTGAAGGTGACTATAGCGAATATTAATGTAATACGCATTTTTATTGTCGCCGATTTTGTAGACGAGGTTATCATTGGGCGATATGGTATACAGAATACAGAAAAACAATAGGCTGCGATCAAAAATGAAAGTGGTACATCTATAGCGATTGGCGAGCTATGGGAAGAAAGGTAATGTGCATATTCGAGACGAACAGGCTTAAGTGGGAGGCAGTGTTAAAATAAATAATAAAAATTCTTAGAAAGAAAATACACAACATCAGCGCATTTAAATCTGTATTGTGGGATTTTGTCTAATTTGGTATTACTGTGCCACCATGTTAATGCCGTCCTTATTTGTGTATTTGGCAGCACTGCAAATTCGACCATCTTTGTGAGTTATATTTAAACTAACGGAAATAATTCGATGTTGTAAGAAGAACAAGAACATTCGGAAGTAAATTAATTGGAAGTGGAGGCACTTGCCTTTATGGGCTATTTAACTTTCAAACCTACACCTGGCTCTCATTAAAATGCTTAAAATGTAAAATTTTTATTCTAAGAATTTTTTTATAACTATTTCGGAAAAAATTTTCGCTAATTTTGCACGAAAACTTTATTTTTTTGGCAGCTAAGTTGTGAATAACTCCGAAACTATTGGAATTAAAAAAAATGTTGTTCAGGTGATTTATAGTAAATTTTGTTTCTTAACGTTTGGTGGTACTTGCATTATCGGTCAAGTCGTTTTGAAGTTATAATGAAGTAATTTGACATAACTGCCATATTTTGGGTGAAAAATTTGCCACGTCCATAAAAAAAGTTTATGCCCGATGGCAAAAACTGAAAACAGATTTGAATTCATTATTTTCCATATATTTTTATTTAACGGCGTTTTTTCTATAGACCAGTGTAATATAACGGTACTTTTGATATAAAAGCCTTGTATTTCAATAAATTAAAAGTCTACGCTCATAACAATAAAATCTAATAAACTAAATAATAATTCTAGTGTAAACTTTAAATTAGTATCGAGTTAGATAGTTGCAGTACCTAAGAATACCTCTGAAACGGTTTTGCATAGAATTTATAAGGTTCGTAGTCTCTTCAACTGAGATATTCTCCGACTGATCCTTAATTACATCCTTTAGCATTGACTCACTTAATATACTCTGCTGACAAATTTTTTCTTTTAATAATGCCTACATGAGTTCTAATGGGTTTTTATCAAGTGATTGACGGGGGTCCATTATAGAGCACCAAAACTTGATAATTTCAGCTGTGTAACTCGGGTTGTTGACTTGTTGAAAGTTATATTCTCCTAGCAACCCCAATTTTTCAGTACTCTACTTTAAATTCCTTTTCTACACATCCCAGTATCCACCATGCTTAAGTGTTGGTAACTTGTTTTTTATGTTAGGGACGGTTCCTAATTTTCTTTATACCATCTGTCTTCCATTGATTCCAAAAATTTCGTAATAATAAAATCATTTTTCGAAACTCTGGCGGCACGTTAACATATTTATTGGCGAATGCTATACGTCTATTTGGTTAACTAACGAAATGATCGGCATCTTGCGGCCAACACGGCTATGGTAACCATCGTTTTTTTTAGTTCTTCTAGATGTAGATACGCTGGTTGTCTTCTAAAACTTTTATTTGGCACCTTTTCGCAGCAGTTTTGAAACATGCTATATAAGGGGAAGGGAAACTACACTTCGAAATTCTCTGTCAGTTCATTTGCTCGGACGGCCATACCATGAATGGAAAGTTACAATTTCAGTTTTTCAAAGTTTCTTATTACTGTTCTAAAAGGTTTCCACACTCTACCAACAATTCTTACACTTTGGCGATAATTTAGATCGCCTTTCCAAAACTTGATTACTATTTCTCTTCCATCTACATTTATTTCGTTTCTTTTTTGAACCATTTCTTAAGACTTGTACAAAATTGTAATAAATGTAGCAAATTTCTAAATTAGCCTTCTGTCAAAATAAAACTCAAAAAAATGTTTAATGAGTACACTTTTATTATTAACTAAAAGCTTTAAAGTAATGAGCGTAGACTTTTAACTTTGTGGAATTTAAGGTACTTTTATTCAAAGTGTTGTTAAATTCGCTGGAGTAAAACATATATGGAAAATGTTGCATCGACAACGTTCACTGCACTGCAACGAACGGTTTATGTTAAACATTTTTGGATTTTTTATATATTTTATGGATACTTTTTGCACTAGAACTTTGAATTGAGTGAGGAGCGTACACTTATGATGCCTAGTGTATATATTTATTTTCGTTTACTTATATATCATTGGTTATTTATTTATACAGGTCTTGGATTATCTAATTCATTTATTTCTATATACCAAGTTCATGCTACATTATTTATTTATGGGATATACAATGCCCTGGCTTAATTTCTATGGCTTAATTTTCTTGTTATTGGTAATTATATATTTTTTCTCTATACTTATATTATTATTATTATTATTATTATTATTATTATTATTATTATTATTATTATTATTATTATTATTATTATTATTATTATTATTATTATTATTATTATTATTATTATTATTATTATTATTATTATTATATATTATTATTATTATTATTATTATTATTATTATTATTATTATTATTATTATTATTATTATTATTATTATTATTATTATTATTATTATTATTATTATTATTATTATTATTATTATTATTATTATTATTATTATTATTATTATTATTATTATTATTATTATTATTATTATTATTATTATTATTATTATTATTATTATTATTATTATTATTATTATTATTATTATTATTATTATTATTATTATTATTATTATTATTATTATTATTATTATTATTATTATTATTATTATTATTATTATTATTATTATTATTATTATTATTATTATTATTATTATTATTATTATTATTATTATTATTATTATTATTATTATTATTATTATTATTATTATTATTATTATTATTATTATTATTATTATTATTATTATTATTATTATTATTATTATTATTATTATTATTATTATTATTATTATTATTATTATTATTATTATTATTATTATTATTATTATTATTATTATTATTATTATTATTATTATTATTATTATTATTATTATTATTATTATTATTATTATTATTATTATTATTATATTATTATTATTATTATTATTATTATTATTATTATTATTATTATTATTATTATTATTATTATTATTATTATTATTATTATTATTATTATTATTATTATTATTATTATTATTATTATTATTATTATTATTATTATATTATTATTATTATTATTATTATTATTATTATTATTATTATTATTATTATTATTATTATTATTATTATTATTATTATTATTATTATTATTATTATTATTATTATTATTATTATTATATTATTATTATTATTATTATTATTATTATTATTATTATTATTATTATTATTATTATTATTATTATTATTATTATTATTATTATTATTATTATTATTATTATTATTATTATTATTATTATTATTATTATTATTATTATTATTATTATTATTATTATTATTATTATTATTATTATTATTATTATTATTATTATTATTATTATTATTATTATTATTATTATTATTATTATTATTATTATTATTATTATTATTATTATTATTATTATTATTATTATTATTATTATTATTATTATTATTATTATTATTATTATTATTATTATTATTATTATTATTATTATTATTATTATTATTATTATTATTATTATTATTATTATTATTATTATTATTATTATTATTATTATTATTATTATTATTATTATTATTATTATTATTATTATTATTATTATTATTATTATTATTATTATTATTATTATTATTATTATTATTATTATTATTATTATTATTATTATTATTATTATTATTATTATTATTATTATTATTATTATTATTATTATTATTATTATTATTATTATTATTATTATTATTATTATTATTATTATTATTATTATTATTATTATTATTATTATTATTATTATTATTATTATTATATTATTATTATTATTATTATTATTATTATTATTATTATTATTATTATTATTATTATTATTATTATTATTATTATTATTATTATTATTATTATTATTATTATTATTATTATTATTATTATTATTATTATTATTATTATTATTATTATTATTATTATTATTATTATTATTATTATTATTATTATTATTATTATTATTATTATTATTATTATTATTATTATTATTATTATTATTATTATTATTATTATTATTATTATTATTATTATTATTATTATTATTATTATTATTATTATTATTATTATTATTATTATTATTATTATTATTATTATTATTATTATTATTATTATTATTATTATTATTATTATTATTATTATTATTATTATATTATTATTATTATTATTATTATTATTATTATTATTATTATTATTATTATTATTATTATTATTATTATTATTATTATTATTATTATTATTATTATTATTATTATTATTATTATTATTATTATTATTATTATTATTATTATTATTATTATTATTATTATTATTATTATTATTATTATTATTATTATTATTATTATTATTATTATTATTATTATTATTATTATTATTATTATTATTATTATTATTATTATTATTATTATTATTATTATTATTATTATTATTATTATTATTATTATTATTATTATTATTATTATTATTATTATTATTATTATTATTATTATTATTATTATTATTATTATTATTATTATTATTATTATTATTATTATTATTATTATTATTATTATTATTATTATTATTATTATTATTATTATTATTATTATTATTATTATTATTATTATTATTATTATTATTATTATTATTATTATTATTATTATTATTATTATTATTATTATTATTATTATTATTATTATTATTATTATTATTATTATTATTATTATTATTATTATTATTATTATTATTATTATTATTATTATTATTATTATTATTATTATTATTATTATTATTATTATTATTATTATTATTATTATTATTATTATTATTATTATTATTATTATTATTATTATTATTATTATTATTATTATTATTATTATTATTATTATTATTATTATTATTATTAATATTATTATTATTATTATTATTATTATTATTATTATTATTATTATTATTATTATTATTATTATTATTATTATTATTATTATTATTATTATTATTATTATTATTATTATTATTATTATTATTATTATTATTATTATTATTATTATTATTATTATTATTATTATTATTATTATTATTATTATTATTATTATTATTATTATTATTATTATTATTATTATTATTATTATTATTATTATTATTATTATTATTATTATTATTATTATTATTATTATTATTATTATTATTATTATTATTATTATTATTATTATTATTATTATTATTATTATTATTATTATTATTATTATTATTATTATTATTATTATTATTATTATTATTATTATTATTATTATTATTATTATTATTATTATTATTATTATTATTATTATTATTATTATTATTATTATTATTATTATTATTATATTATTATTATTATTATTATTATTATTATTATTATTATTATTATTATTATTATTATTATTATTATTATTATTATTATTATTATTATTATTATTATTATTATTATTATTATTATTATTATTATTATTATTATTATTATTATTATTATTATTATTATTATTATTATTATTATTATTATTATTATTATTATTATTATTATTATTATTATTATTATTATTATTATTATTATTATTATTATTATTATTATTATTATTATTATTATTATTATTATTATTATTATTATTATTATTATTATTATTATTATTATTATTATTATTATTATTATTATTATT
>JAKWBJ010000273.1:167500-222378 GCA_023159175.1 Wohlfahrtia magnifica
TATCACGCTTGCAGCCTCTCCAGACACCGTTCGGAAAGCGCTACACACTCTTAGGCAATTCCTTCTACTAATTGCCATTAAACTCTCCCTTAGATGTGCTACTCATTACCTTCTCCCTCATGAGTGTAGCGTAAAGTAGCATGTAATTGGTCACCTGGGATATCAAAATTCTGCAACTTTGGCGTGGTTCACTGACCGTTTGGCATCATCTGAGCTAACGCATTTGATACCCTGGCTGCTTTCGCAGAGGTATATTTTGCATGTTTCTTGAAACTCAGGCGGTCATCGATCATCACGCCCAAGTATTTCACTGCTACCGACGACATAATTGAGGCATTTCCCAACTTGACACTCAAATTTTCGTTCCTCCTCTTCCTGCTAATGATAACTAATTCCGTTTTTGTAATCTGACAATTGATGATTAAGGGAGGATACCCATCTTCTAATCTCCCTGATAGCCTCGTTCACATATATTTGCACTTCATCTTTGTACCTAGCTCTGACTATAATTTTAATATCGTCTGCAAAGCCAACGACGCTTACATCCTCCGGAAGATTAAGATTAAATATGTCGTCATACTTTATGTTCCAGAGTAACGGGCCTAGTACTGATTCCTGAGGAACTTCTGAGGTTATATTGTATGTAACCATGCCTCTGTCGGTTTCCACCAGCAGAATTCTGTTTTAGAAGTAATCACTTATAAATGTTTACCAGGTAATGCGGAGCATTAATTTGCCTCATTGCAGCCACAATGTGTGTCCATCTGGCTGAGTTGAAGGCATTTTTGATGTCAAGGGTGATGACAGTACAATATATTTTGTGCATACCCTTACCATTTATGGCCTCATTAGCGCTGTTAACCACCAAGCTTATTGCATCTATTGGTGACTTCACCTTGCGGAATCCGTGTTGGCAGTCGGAGAGGTCATTTACACTTTCTACTGCAGTTAGGAGTCTGTCATACATTATTCTTTCCAGGCACTTGCCGATAGTTTCCAATAGACAGATCGGTCTATATGCGTCAGGGTCCCCTAGGATCTTACTCAGCATAGGTATTAAAATGAGCTTCTGCCTTTTCCATATACTTGGGAATACACCTTTCTTCAGGAATTTCCTGAATATGTCAGCAAATATTGTTGGTCTTGATTTTAGTGCTAACTTCAACGCTTTGTTAGGTATACAATTAGGCCAGGGTGCTTTGTTGTCTCCGCTTCTTTTACCAAGATTTATAATTTCCTCCTCTGTTACATTAGCATGTATATCCTCTGTTTGTGATAACCTTCTTTCCAGTGGTTGCTCATCGGAACAGAACCTTTACAATCTTATCTATAAGATCCGGGGGCGTGATTTGTGGTGATATATTTCCTTTAAGCTTTGTAATTATGCTTTTATAGGCATTTCCTCAAGGACTGGAGTCGGCCAGATTGCACCATTGTTTAAAGCATTCTGATTTGCTGGTTTTTATTGCCTTCTGCAGATCTTTCCTTGCTTGTAGATATGCATTTCGCCTCTCTTCAAAATCTGACCGCAATTTACTTCTCTGGTGCAGGCGTCTGTTCTTGGGACACTTCTTTCTCAGATCGGCTATTTGCTTAATCCACCAATAGTTTTCCCACCTTCTGTTGTTTCACCTGGTTGCTGGTATGGATGCATCACATGTGCTTTCCAGTACAGCTGCAAGTTTCGCAGCCATTATTTCGCTATCATCTTGTCCCACTTGTAGGGAGTAGAATATACCAGTCAAAGCTTCGCAGTCGAGTATCCCCCGTATTCGAATGCAGCTGTATATGTAGATACCTTCTCTCTTGGCTCTCGTGAAACCGTCTTGAGGTACTGTCATGCCTTCATCGATAGCCTTTTGTCCGCAGGCCCAGACCGCTGATCTTCAGTACAAGTCGTGTTCCCATATACTTCTGTTTAAGTTTTTATATTGCTCACAAATGATTGCGACATCGATTCTGTGCTCATAAACCATCTGCATTAGCAGGTCTTAAGTTGTTGCACAGTGGTTCAAATTTATTTGGATATACTTCATTTCGTATTGACAGATAGAGCTTCCTATAATACGGCGCATCTGTGGCTCCCGGCTATATGATTCAAATTTACTAACCCCTTGGCCATGCACAGCATACAGTTAGGTTCTCCCTTGCAACCTAATGATGGTTTTCGCCTCTCTCAATCGACACACTGACCAGCCAAATTTGATTTTTCCTGCTTCCAACGCTTTCCTGGCCGCTATAGACGGTAGTTTAATTCTAGCAGTTTGCATGCCCCTGTGGGATTTCCACATAGACTTCACATTTTCATCTGGTACAGACAGATCTATTAATCTGCCTAGAGACTCACAAATTTCGGATTTGGTGGTTATATCAACCATATTCTTACAGATTATGGTTATCACTTCCCTAGGGAATTTTCTATTTTCCTTCCTATATTTTCACCAAAGTCTTGGTTCTTCTCACTCTGTTGACCTCCACGCCTAGCTCTTTTAAATCAGGATTTTCTCTTATTTTCTAAGAATGTCCGCGTATGGTGTTTTCCTCTCTTTAGCGGTTATCACAATCCTGTCCGGCCTCGGCCCACGTACTCTCTTCTTTTCCTTTCTCTTCACTTAAGTCCATTGTCTAGTTACTGGTTCTTCCACCGCCGTTCCATCCACTGAATAGATTTTTCTTTAACTTCTTTTGAGACTGTATAACTGTATATATATTTAAGACTGTATACAGCATAGCTTACGATGTCTTTCTGGAAGAATCAAATGAATGGATTTTGACCGGAAGGGGAAGAAATGAGGAAAAAGGGCAAAAAATGTAACTAAGTAGTATTAATATAATAATTAAGATGCGGATAGCGAAACACGCCGTGTTTTAGCTAGTGCTTAATAAAAATCAAATCCAGATACATATGCAATTCTTTAGGTAAAATCATTTGAATTAAAATTTTCAAACATACCTATGTACATAAATATGTCTGCATCTATAATAAGAGTCTGACAAAACTAAATTAAATTTTTAAAACTGTTAAATAGGAGCGGGTACCATTTCAGCATTGCTGACTTTTGATTTTTAAGCGAACTCGAATACAATATATACATATACATGTATGTATACATGTAATTCATCCATAATTCAGTTTTAAGCATTGAATAGAGAAAAGACCAAAAAAGCTAAAGAAAAAATTTTGGATATTGGCAAAATTTTAATAAATAAATACAAAAAACTAAAACGAGAAAAAATTTGCAACGAATACGAATCTATTACACATGATAAAATATAAAAACAACCCCACATATTTTTTTAATAGAAATTTACGCTATCCCGGGTAATGTTATTAAATTGATGGCTAAATGTATACACACATTTCGGTAGAGTACATACATATTTTTCCTGTTTTTTCTTAAATTAAAAAATATAAATAAAAAACCCTTAAAACTGAAAATTGCATAGGAAGAACGCTTAGTTTATAAAGTCACCCTCTCAGTTTTTCTTAGTTTTTTTCCTGTTTTTTATGTGTATTTGTTGTGCACATTTTTTATTACAACTTCACCTCTACCACCGTCAGACGATAATAATGTCACCACTTCACCCTCATAGGCAAAAAAAAAAAAAAATAACGAAATACCAGAATGAAAAAAATAAAAAAAATTAAGTATCCAGGCGTTCAAGTACGACTATTTCATGCCCTATATCACAAAGCGTTTGTGATTTTATATATAATTGTTTATATTTACACTCTATTGAAAAATATATAGGAAGGTCCCTGAACTACCAGAATTATATATACGTAAAGCCTTGGTAGCTCTCCAGGATATAGAAAGGGCTTTCAATAGTTAGGGATAGTTTTTGATTTGTTTTTAAACTCCTGAAATGCAATAATTTAAAAAAAACGGTTTTCAGTTAAAAAGTTATCAAATAACAGGTTCTTTTATTAAAATAAAATTCTTTTTAATTCTTGTTGCTTTATCAAATAAAATTGATATATTTTATCCCATAAAACAGGCAGAAAAGAAAACAATTAACATACAATAACAAACAATAAGAACTGATAGAAGTAGATGTATACATTCGCATGCCTTCATAAGAAATAAAAAGAAAATAAAGGAAAGAAATGGAATCTACCTAAAATATCGAGAGGATCGTGATTTTTCGAAGTATTTTTTACTCAGCCATATAAAAAGCACATCAATGCGAACAGCAGACAGTTTATTTGGTGTAAACTCAGCAAACGAGTTATTGGTTTGTACTCAGTGCAAAGAGAGTTTAGTATGGTTAAACTCTGGTTAAAGGGGTTATGATCGGACCTAAGTTGTAACAACTATCGGGTTGAAAGAACTAAAGATAGAAAGATGTTATTGCAATTATTAAAATTTTCAAAAAACCCTGTTTAAAGAATAACATTTAACATCCTGCAATAAAATGCTGTTGTATATTCGCATTTATTGAATATCAGTAAAAACCTCTATTAAAAACTGCCTGCAAGAAAAATTTAATACAGAGCATCAACAACAGCTGTTTACGATTATGGCACCACCAACCGTTGAAAATAAATATGCTTGTGTCTAGATACGGTTACGGTTATGACTTTACGATTATGACAGATCTAATTGAACCTTAAATTTACTCATGTTTCCTTTTTCAATATCTTTTTTATTTTACATGATGAAGAGTTACTTTCTAGTAATTTTAAGCTTTTGGTGCACTTTCTTTACAAAACATATACACAAATTGCTTTGATTTAAAAAAAACTTGACCATAATGTAAACATGGAATTTATTTAACTATTTGCTGATAGAAATAGGATAGGTCACCAAGCAATGGCCCATATATATATATATATATATATATATATATATATATATATATATATATATATATATATATATGTAAATATAATATCGAAAGGAAATTTTAATATATACATATCGTCATATGAATTCCAAAAAGCTCTAAGATACATATAAAAAATTTTACAGGAAAAGCAAAAAGCTTTTTAAAATGTCAAAACAAACCATTCGCTTAGAATATTGTTAATAAGAACGTTGTTTTTAATTGTAAAAATGTAAAAATTCATGGGAGCATGTATATCGGAAGGGTACATCAAAATCAATCAAAAAGTCGATTTTGAATTTTTTGTGACTTAGAGCTTTTTGGATTTCATATGACGGTACTGTATATTTTTTAATATTTATGTGTAATAATTCATATATAGTACGGGTCCTATATATAATGAGAAATACACATAAATTCCTTAAGGCTACCTAAATAAAGTATACATCGTTTAAAAGATGTGCTCATCTTCTTTATGAATCCACAGAGGATCTTAAAATCAGTTAGTATTTAACTTAGTCATTGCTTATAAGTGTACGAAGATACGATAAACAGTTTTTTTACCGGTTACTCAAAAACAGATTGTCGTTGATCAGAAAAATATCTACCGTTATCTACTGACAAGCAATTGTACAATTTTAATAATATAGGGTTAAAAATTAGATATAACTCTCAATATCCTACTTTTTTAAGAAAATTTCTGCCTTTATTTAGCTGCTGTACTTTAGTGTTAAACAAAGTCATAACCTAAGATAACATTCAACTCATCATTGAACATGCATGTGCAAAATATTAAAAGAACTTATTTATACCGAATTTCGTCCTATGTAAATTTAAGTGCAATATTTTTCTCTAGATATTTGGGTGTAAACTTATGTGAAAACCATCATCAAATTTTAAACACTAGTTTTGTATAAGAATGATTTCGTTGAAATGTCAAAGATTTTCGGTAAAATTGTCTTACAAATTTCGATATTAACTTAAATTACAAAATTTTGATGGAGAGACAGACGTTCTTAATTCGGTTGAGTAATGCTATACTCGCACGAGACTTCGGATTACTTCGTTCTATGTTTGTATAACTTAATTGGATTCTACCGTTCGCACGGCACATTTAACAGCCAGCATATGGAGTCAATGCAGCGAGCGGCCATTGTTTTGTTTATTGTCTTTATTTTGTTTTTTTCTTATTTTTGTTTTTTTTTTTGTACTTTACAGCATTCTTTAGGGAAGTCAATTTAATAAATTTGCAATGTTAAATCTATAATTAAAACATTTTGATTAAGAGTTAATAAGTATGCCAAATTCTTTTGATCTAAGTTTTATATAAATTAGAATTGACACTGATTTTGAAGTAATACAATAGAAATAGAATTACTTACAATCTGAGTGATTCTCTCTCTGGATTTTGTGTAGAAATTTATGTAATTAATTTCACAATCGCGGGTCGTATTATGAATGAGAGAGCGAATGACGAAAAAACGGTGTCGTGCGAACATAGCATAAGTGATTTATTTGAGTAACTCTAGAACTTGGGTCTTATATTCGCTTACATGATTGAACACGTTAAAGTATCGAATAACAATGTGTCTTTTGCATAGTTAGATAACAAATGCCATAATCTCGAACTAAAAAACTCGATCTTATCAATTTGTAATCAAAAAAGACAATTATTAAGGTTGTTACAAACATTAATACAAATAGCTATAGTTGTGGTGTAGGGTTTAAAAACAAAATATGGAAATCAAGCGTTGAAAATTATTTTCACGAGTTAGAAATTCTAAATAAAAAATATTGTACATATGGACGTAGCTTTCATACAACAGTTGCAACAACAACAACGACAGTGTTACCAAGAGCCACCAAATATCATTATTTTTAATATATGAATGCGTGTGTGTATATAAAATACATAGACCTTTTTTGTTGATGTGTAGGTCTTTAAGTATCGTTACTGCGAGAAAGCGTGTTTTGTTTATTTAAATGTGTGAGTATGATGATGATTGCGTTTTCATACTTCACGTCCTTTGAGACCCTTAGGCTGTTCAAATAAAAGGGACTAAATAATAAGCAGGAAAAGAATTTTGGTTATATATTTTTTTTTAAGAAAGAAGCATAAAAGTGTTCTATCTTAAGACCGTTTCTTTTACTGCTCTGTTAAATCTACTAACTCTGTACTTTAAGGAAAATTAAAATGTACGAAGAAATAGGTGCAAATTTGTAAAAATTAATAAAGTTGTCGAAACACCTGATATCTTATACGCATTCATACTTAAATATAATGTTTATTAACTACACTATAAAGGAATGCTAATGAATTTCAGATCTTCTATAAGGGCTTTGCCTTTTTTATGTAGTACACATTAGCAACTCAGATGATTAGTGAAATTAATTACTAATGTCTTATATAACTTTACAATATAATCTTTTTCAATTTTTTGAAACTTTGTTTTGCCAATTTAATTTACCACTCTTCGTCTCATCTTTTAGTTTATAATTAAAGCCGAAATTTTCAACATCATACAATGTTTTCCAATTAAAATAATATTTGTTGCAGCTAAAATAAGAAAAATATACATATATATGTATATTGCTATGAAATTCTAACATGTGATAGGTCTTATACTTGGTTACAAATCCGCTCAGACCTCTTTTTTTGCGATTTATTCGCTCCACGAAAATCTGCATTTTTCATTTACGAAAACAATAAAAAACAAACAAAAAAGTTTATAATGTCAATTCAATAAAAAGAAGAATGATAAAAATAATTTCATAATATTTTATATATTCCATATCACTTTCATCACTAGAGGAAATATATAATTTATTATCACCAGGGACACCAGAAATATGCTCTCAAAAGAGTCTTTTAACATATGCGCAGTAAAAAATGTTTATTCAGCAAAACATTGACTTACATAAATTTTCAAATGTAAAGCGTTGCCTATTACATCTAAGCAAACTTTTATTCATTGAAAGTGTCAATATCTACGGATGTAATGAGGGGATATTTCAAGGATAATAATTCCTTAAGATAATACACTAGGCGTCAAAAGTCTTCGCTCCTCACTCAATTCATAGTTTTAGTGCAAAAAAAATTCATAAAATTTATAAAAACCGCAAATTGTTTAATATGAACTATTCCTTACAGAGTAGTAAACATTGACTGTGTGACTTTTTTCATATACATATGAATGTATGTTTGTTTACTTCAGATAATATAACGGTACCTTGTATTAAAGAGTTTAAAGTCTAAGTGTGGTCATTAAGCATTATTTGAGTTTCATTTTGACAAGACTAACTTATAACTTATAATCGCCACTATATTGTAAAAGTTTTAAGCAGAAAAAAAGAAATAAATGTAGACGAAAGAAATATAATAATAAAATTTTGAAAAGATGGTTAAAGTTATCGCACAATAGTAAAAAAGTCGGTAGAGCGTGAACATTGCTAAGAAGAGTATTACAAAATTTTGAAAAAACTAAACTTATAACATTATATAAAAAAAATTCGTCAGAAGTGAATCAATGCTAAAGGATGTAGTTAGGGAAGAATGGGAAAAGATCTCAACTGAAAAACTACGAGTCTGATAATTTTTATGCAAAACGGACACAGACTGCAGCTATCTAACTGGATACTAATATAAGGTGTACACTAGTATAATTATTGCTTTATTTAGATTTTGTTGTTATGAGCGTAGACTTTTGACTCTTTGAAATACAAGGTTCTTTTATTAAAAGTACCGTTATATAATCATGAATAAACATAATTCGAAAAAGTTGCATCGTCAACGTTCACTTTACCAGAAGGAAAAATTTGTACTTAATATGTGGTTTTTTATAAATTAAATTGATTTTTGGTACTAAAAATATAAATTGAGTGAGGAGCGTAGACTTTTGACGCCTAGTGTATTTTAAAATTTTATTTGAAGAAGATACATTAAGATCATTTGTTAGATATTGGCATACAAATTTTATACTTTATCCTTGGTTTTTTGCTATAATCTGTTTTAGCTTAGTTGTAATATTAAGTTTTGTATTACATCTTTCATGCCAATATTCTGGACCTTCTCTACAGCAGTCTGTTACAAAAAACAAAATGAAGTTTAAGTTTGCATCCAATAATTTCAACGAATCAGCAGAAAGTTGGGCAATTGTGAAGTGATTGGTTTTGTTCAATTAATGATTTTGGTTTGATGCTTTTTTGTTACAAAGTAGAATACCTAAAACAATATTTCCGACATTTTTTTTCAGTGACATGAGTGGTGTCTACTGAAATCTATAAAGAGTGATCTTTTATGCATTTGCGTATGTTATCTAAGCATCACATTGATATAACTTTTAAATGTGATATTTTGATATTTTTTCATTATTTTTTATAACTCGTTCAAGATAACTTTTTTGATTTTCAAAACTTCAAAATAATTGTCACGATTAAAATTTAGTTGTCACGCATTAAAAATTTGATTTGACACATGACTAAAAAAGCCATGACTTGATCAGAAACAAAAACAAAAATTTGTTTTTGCTGTAAAAATATTTAGAAACACAAAAAATCAAATCTACGCTAAAAAGGTTTAAATTGCTATTTAAAAAGGAAAAAATATCGAAAACATGCTTTCAAAACTGAAATATAAAAAATAAAATTCATAAAAACGATGCCAAGATACATCAGACTTTATTGGTTGCATGAGAAAAAACCTGAAATTGCATATATCTGAATCCCCTGATATCACCATTTGGCAATTTATCATTATCATCACCATAAAGAAGGAACGATCAACAAATTTTCAGCAGATTTATCTGCAAAATAATTTGCAACCTGTATTTTTTATCTAATGATGTTCAGAAAATAGATTCACATATCATGTTGAAGTAATAGCTTTAACTATTTCTTCACAATTATCAATCAATCTGTAGTTTAACTAATCGTTATCGGATAATAGCACTTCTATAAGTACCGGGTGTTTTTTTATAGAGGTATAAAAGCTTATGTTGGCAACACTTTTTTAACTGGCGGCTATCAACTGATTTATGTTTAGTTTGGTTTCGCATTTCAACATGTATAGGCAAAATGGGCTTAAAACAAGATTGCCGTTGATCCCGATTTTCATAAGCGAATTTTGTTTAGCGATGAAGCTCACTTTTGTTTGAATGAATAGGCCAATAAACAAGACTGCAGTATCCAAAAAAACTGACTGTTTGGTGTGCTTTATCATTGGAACGTACTTCTTTAAAAACGATGCAGGTCAGAGCATTACAGCCAATGGTGACCGCTGTAGAGCCATGATAATTGACTTTTTAGTTCATCAATTGGACAACCACGATGTGTAGGAGCTGTGGTTTCAACAAGACGGCACAACATGTCACACAGCTCGTGAAACATTTGATTTATTGAAGGAAATGTTTGGTAACTGCATAGTTTCACGTTTCGGATCCGTGAATTGGCCTCCAAGATCGTGCGATTTAACGCCGCTAGACTATTTCCTGTCGAGATACGTGATCTCGCTTGTCTAAGCCGATAAGCCCGAAACGACTGACCACTTAGAGCACAACATTTGTTGCGTTATTGCCGGTATACGACCACAAATGAACGAAATAACCGTAATGGTTGTACCGTCCTCATTTTCAAAGAAATATGGGGCAATGATGCCTCCGCTCCACAGGCCGCAACTAACAGTCTCTAGTAATGTGTGCCATGGCTTCTGGAATACCACGTTTGTGTTTTCTGAGCTCCAAATATGGCAATTTTGCTTATTAACGTACCCACCAAGATGAAAATGAACTTAACCCGAAAAGATGATTTTTGAATTTTTTTATTTTTTTTTTTTTGCAATTTCCGACCAATTGTCTTTGGTTTAGAAATAAATTTTCAATAAATCCCAACATTGCTTAAGCGTAACTCGATTCATTTCGTTCAGTGGGGAAAATATACTGAATTTTCTGACAGAATAGAATTACATAAGTATTACCAGATTCGAAATAACCGCTGGCTCAAATTTAAACCGATAGATAGCCCAACCGAACATTATATACTCTCACGTTATGTATAAAATATTCAAAAGGCATCTGATGCTCGCATCTTTATATAGAGTGGCTGGAAAAAATAAGTTGTCAAGACCAATGTTTCAGTAATGGTGCACAGTAAATTTTAATTAGTGTTTAAAATTTTATTTTTCTTAATTTGTGTTATTTACATACTTAGTAGCTTTAAACTTAAATATATTTTACAACAAAAACAAACCTTGTTTCAGTTTTAAAAAGGAAAAATTTAAACCATCGAAATCCATATTGAAAAAGTAAATTGGCAATAAATTAATATCCGCAATATCCAAAGGTTTGAGTGACCACTTTGACAGTCTGTGTTTTACGGAGTCCACGAATCCTGCAAAAAATTATCGAATGTCAAAAGGTACAATCTTTCATATGTTTAATTTTTTGACCCTTTCCTTAAAAATTTTGATTTTTAAGCTACCCCAAGCATTTTTTTATGGTAGACAGATCTGTGCTTTGCGGAGTCAAACTTAGAGCATATATACTTTCTCTTCTCAAATAAGCTTTGATTATTTTTGCAGTGTTGATTGGTGCATTGTCCTGTACAGGTGGAGGTTTTTGCTTATTAGCCGCGTACCTTCTGCCATTGCAGTCTCCTCTATAATTTTTAGGGAGACAGCTACAATTACTCTCCCTTCCAAAAGAACTATACTACCTTTAAAACTCGCCGATAAGCATCCCCAAATCATTCGGACACTTTCTAACGACTTAAAGGTGGGTAGAGTACTAGGGTTACGACATACAAACACCAGACCACAAGAATATTTAAGTGTAATCATAGAATCATCTGTCCCAAGCACCCTATTCCAAAAATTTGGAGTCTTTAATAAGTTTTCCTTAAAAAATATTAATTTTTTCTGTTTGTTTGTCTTGCTTATATAAGCAATTTTACCAGTAACCAGACTTTGCTTATAAATTTGACACAATCTAAAACGTATTGTATAGATCTAAGGTACTTTTTGCCCTCATTTAACAACTGCGCCCAAAACTTTGGCGCTGATTCGAATGGGTCAGCATTTAAAATCGAATGTTATTTTCAAGTTCTTTTCATATTTTCTACTTCTTTTGCATAATCGAATTAATAATATTTTTGTTTTTGCTTTTACGGAAAGAAAAACATTTAAAAAAGTTTAAAACATTTGTGATATGAGCGAGCTTAGGTGTCAAAACTCATTGAACAATAATAATAATGTAAATTTAATCAACAATATTAACTACGGGAATGTGAAAAAAAGAAAAAACGAAAGAATGGATCAATCAACATCCAAGCATTACAAAAAGAATTATTATCAAGTGCTAGACACTGCAAATGATATTGAATGTGACCGTGAACTACTAAAAAAATTTGAAGAACATGTTAAAAACAATAAGAAAAAATTACAACAGCATATCTCAGCTCTAGCTTCAATGTCTTAAAAGCAAAAAATAAATGAAAAGAATATTTCTGAATCAATTAATAGTAACAATAATACAGTAATCAATAATGAACAAAATAAAAACAAAAAAATACCTCCTATTAACATAATAAATATAGAAACTAAAAAATTAATTGAATTTAAAAAAAATGCTTTAAAAATAAAAGACTTTAAAATTGGAGAATTTAGAAACAAAAAAACTCTATTTATGAATTCTTTAGATGACTTTTCAAGAGTTACAGCATATTTAGTTAAAACTAATTCAAATTTTTTCACATTTACACCAAAATATTAAAAACAAAATCATATTTGCTAAAGGGTTTAGACTCCAATGTAAAAACAGACGATATTTTGAATGGTCTATGCCAGTATCAAACTGAAGAATTAAAATTTGTTAAAGTTTGTCAGTTTACAACGAAAAATTCTATTAAGAAAGGGTACAATTTACTTTTCCTTTTAGTACAAATTACCCCAGAAAGTAATGTAAACCAATTAAAAAAATTAAAACACTTTTTTATCGCATGATAAAATGGGAACAAGTGAAAAGGGGAGAGATTTCCCAGTGCCGAAATTGTCAGGGCTTTTTCCACAGCGCAGCAAACTGTTACTTACCTTCAAAATGTGTTAAATGCAATAGCGATCACGAAAGAGAAAAATTGTACTGCGTGCTTTGCAACAAATACGGCCATCCAGCCTCATATAAAGGCTGTGAAAAATACAAATAACTGCAACAAAAACTTAGACTTAAGCAAAGATCACTAATAGAACATAAAAATAATGTTAATTTTGTAAATTCTTTTAATAGCCCAAAAGCAAGTTTTGCTGATGTTTTAAAAGTAAACGATAATAATAATATGAATGATAATAACACCTTTATATTAGAATTAAAAAATATATGTTTTATAAGTAAACGATAATAATAATATGAATGATAATAACACCTTTATATTAGAATTAAAAAATATGATGATAAATCTAAACAATCAAGTGGCAAATCTCCAAAAACAATTAAACCTACAAGCATCACGCATCGATGCTATTTTTTCCATGGTAGGAGTGTAAGAAATGGTTAATAATTCATTTTTAGTAAAAAACCTCAAAATAATACATATTACTGTAAATTCTTTAAGATCGGTTAGTAGAAGGTTTAATCTTCAAAATTTTCTAGAAGATCACAATCCTGATATTGTTCTTTTAAATGAAACAAAACTCAATCCGAGACATAAACTTAAATTTTTTAATTATGATATGATAAGGAAAGATAGATCAGGTGCAGCAAGAGGAGGAGGTACAGCCATTTTGATTAAAAGTAACATAAAGTACACCGTATATACAAATAATACAATTAATTCAATTCAGATTTTAAAAAGTTGTATCGTGCGTACACCTATGGCTGGAAATAAAAATATTGTAATTATTTCTGCTTATTATCCTTCAGGAAATAAGACACAAATTTTAGTTCCTTTTCCAAGCATTAGATTTACATAATATCAACAATTATTACACATTAGCGGGTGATTTAAATTGCCGTCATATAACCCTACTGATAATATTAAAGGTAAGAAATTAAAAAAATGGTTAGTTGATAATGAGATAGATTGCAGATGTAAATTATACGCTTCAGAAACGCCTTCCTTTTCCAGATAAAATTCATATATAGACGTGTGTATAGCTGATTGTAGGTTACACATAGTTACTAAAAACAAAACGCTGAACTGTATAGAAACTTTAGACTATGACAGTGATCACCAAGCTTTGCAAATATGTGTCTATATGAATAACGAATATGACCTTTTTTCCTTAATTGAAGAATCGCAGAAGGTAACATATGATTATAAGCAAACAGATTGGAAAAAACTCAAGAATAAAATCATACAAAAACTGGATAATAATACACTTTCTCCGAAAAATCAAAATCTTTCAAACTCTGAGATAGACAATTATATTGATAAATTAAATAATTTAATTGTAAATACTATTGAAAAGGTAACTCCAAAAACTAAGAATGTCGACTATTTTAAGAAAAAACAAGTCCAATAGTGCAAAAACTACATCAAGAAAAAAGCAAAATTTTAACAATAATTAAAAAACATAACAGACTAGAACTCACACTATCTGAAACTTCATTAAAATTACTTCGATCTCAACTTAAACTAATTAAAAAACTTTTAAAAGAAAACATAAATAACGTTTTAAACAAAAATATACAAGATAAACTTACGCAATTAGATCCAAAAGATTCAAAAAAAATGTTCGAAGAAATAAAAAAAAACTAAAAAAATTAAACCATTACATCTGGACAACATAAAAATTCCACAAAACCTTAAACACTTACTTGATAATGTAGCTATTGATACCACTACTTTAGAAAAAGATAATTCCAACAATTATATAATACGTGATCATAGTCAAATACTAGATGCCATTGGTTCTTGTCTACAATCAGTCCATTCCCATAAAGAAATACATAGAAATAACAGCACACATGTACAAGTAAATGACAAGTTTAAAAGATTTTTAGAACTTAAAAACGATTTCGATAGTAATCCAACTACTATAACCTTTTTTAATGCACAAAAAATGTCTAATGACTTGAGTGATTCTCAGGCTAATGGATATTTTATAACTAAAGATCAAATGCTTTATATCTTTTCTAATTCGAGAGCCAAATTATCGTCAGGAAACGATGGTATTCCTAATATTGTACTAAAAAACATACCTGAAATTTTGATTTCAGAGTATTGTTCCCTTTTTAATAATATGTTAAATAATTCGTATTTCCCCGATATATGGAAAAATGCAAAAGTGGTTCTTTTACCAAAAAAGGACAAGGATATGTCGCATCCAAGAAATCTTCGTGCTATAAGCTTATTGCCTAATATCAGCAAAATATTTGAATTATGCATTAATAACAATATAAATAAATTTTGTTATGTATATGGAAAATTAAATAAAAACAATTTGGTTTTAAATATAAGCATTCGACAGTCAATGCATTACATCTTTTCACTTCTAATATTAATTGGAATTGGAACAAAAAATTATGCACAGGAGCGTGTTTAGTTGATATGGAAAAAGCTTTCGACAGGATTTGGATCCCAGGTTTAATATATAAATTAATAGATCAGGAATTTCCCTTCTATATGATATTGCTTATTTATAATATGATAAATAATAACTCCTTCAAGGTATATTACCAAAACTACCTAAGTAGTAAATCATTTAATATTATTAATGGCTTACAACAAGGCACAGTAAACTCTCCTACACTATTTAATATTTATATTTTAGATTTGATTGAAAAAATAGACAACATTATAGCTTTTGCGGATGATATCATTATATATCATGATGATGATACTATTGAAAAAATAAACTCAAAACTTCAAGAATATTTCAATATAGTGGAGCAGTTTTCAGTTGATTGGTTTATGAAGATAAATATTAATAAGTGCGAAAGAATTTTATTCAGACCACCAGTTAATAAATGTAACAATAACATTAAGAGGAATTGGAAATCTTTTGGAATTAAATCGAATCTAAATAATGCCAAGATACCTAACAAACACATTGTTAGATATTTAGGAATCAAATTAGATAAATTCCTGTATTACAATAATCATGTCATTGAAACAATAACAAAAGCACAAAGAGCTTTCTTTAGGTACAAAGCGTTATTTTACTCAAAACACTTAAAGCCTAAAATCAAAGTAATTATGTATTAATCGGTTATTAGGCCAATCCTCACATATGGATGTTCGATATGGATTTAATATCTCACCTTCCTGCATGGAAAAAATAAGGGTATTTGAAAGAAAATGCTTGAGAGTTTGCACAGGACTATTTAGATCATTAAACAGCAACTATCTAAAATATATATCTAATAAGCAATTATATAATGCATCAAATATTATAAGAATAGACAATTTTATAATAACTTTAATTAGAAATTATATTTTGCGATGTATTTCATGTTATGAAAATAATTTGATAATGGCACCTTATTATACATATTTTAATTATATATCTAATGCTCTACAAAATGGCTTTGGTCCTCCTGAGTCATTTTTGTTATTGGACAGGTTAAAGATAATTCAAGATAACACTGGTATTCCTATTTTTTATCATAATTATAGACGTGCCAAAGTCAAAGCAGTTGATTGCAATAATATATCAAATTTCTCTAACAGGTATGATAAAAGTATATCGAATAAAGATTTTTTTATATTACAAAGCACAAAAGCCAAATGGTTTTGGTGGTTAATGGAATAGTAAAATATAAAACCCCTTCTTTATCTTTTGACTTTTTTAATATTTTTGTCATATATAAGTAATGTTTTTCTTTGTTTTTTTTTTTCATTACAAAAAATAAATAATTTTGTATCTTTATTATATAAGAAATTTATTATATTTGCAAATCAATAATACTCGAGAGCTCGCTTCTGGGACTTTGTATATATGTAAATATACCTTATACTAGAGTTTATTATAGTAAAAAAAAATAGTTATATATTGTAAATAAATAAACGTAATAAAAAAAATCCCTCAAGTTTTATAGAGCTCAAGTCCCATTTTCCATTTTATACAAAAACTGACTAATTTTACTTATAAATAAATACTTTGAATTGAATTGCATCTATCCATAAAATATATCTTACTTGTTTTAAGTTTTTCATATAACAACAGATTGAAACTTTAGCTGACAACTTTTTTGCAACGTCACACCCGCAGCTATATCAATAGAATCTAGTAGCAATTCCACATTGTTTAATCAAATCGCACAAATATTCGCGTTTATTTAGTTTCATTATGATACTTCAAAAATATGTAAAAACATAACTGAAAGAGAACAAAGGAAGATTTTGATATCACTTTAAAAACCAAGGTTTGCTTTGATAACTTATTTTTTCCACATACTGTATATTTGTACATACATGTATATATAGAACAAGTGAAAACTTATTGAAAATCATAATTATTCAACATTTCATGTGAGTATATTATTATTGGTTTTTTTATTGGTTGCAAATATCGTCTGTATTACTGCATAAAAATTAATTATTGATACTTCATTTTGAAGATAATCTTCTACTCTAGTGACGAAAAATATTGTTACGTTTTTACCTTTTTAAAAACGTGTTTTTATGAGCTCGTAGATTGTATTTAAAATAAAATAAATTCTATGTTTGGTTTTAATTAAAAATCCTTTATTCAACACAATTTTGTACACCACTGCTTGTAACCTTTTACAAGCAATAACAATTTTCTATTCATAATTACTCCGTCTGTTTCAAAGTTTGTAAACAACAACAATTACTCTACAGATCTTTCTACCTAAAGATCTTCCAACCCGATCGTAGTTATAACTTAGGTTCGGTCACAACCTTTTCAACCAGAGGTTATCCACACTTAACTGTCTTTATTGAGTTAGCTCCAACTAAACTGGTTTTTTATTTCACAATTCACTTCACGAGTTTACTCGTTAAAAACTCTCTTCACACAAACTGCACTCGCTGAGTTTACTTAAACTCCACTCGCTGTGTTTACGACACATAAACTGATTGCTGTTCGCATCGATGTGCTTTTTATATGGCTGAGTAAACAACACATCGAAAGCCCTCGAACCTCTCGATATTTCAGGTAGATTCCATTTCTTTCTTTTAATTTCTTTTTAGTTCTTTTGTAGCCATGCGTATGTAAACATTTACCTCTTTCAGCTCTTAGTATTTGTTGTTGCTTGTTTATTGTCTGTTACCTGTTTTCTTTGCTGCTTAATTATTGTTGTTGCCGTGTTATTTTTATTTACTTTGTCTCTGCTAATGGTTGTTGTTGTCGATTTGGTTATTTTTAAATAGCACGTATAGTTGTTCTTGCAGCTTTTGTTTATTTATTTTAGCGATGTAATAAACGCTGTGGTGGGCAACCTTATTGTCGTAACAATATTATCTTAAAAATAATGTTTTCACCGAAAAAAAAAATTAAGCCCAAAATGTTAATATTTTTCAGCAATACAGTTTTGCATAACATATTTTGTTATTGTATAATAATACTGTCGTCGACTATGCAGTGACTGTATAGCCAAATGTATTAACACAGGGTCGTTTAATAATAAGTGATGGCAAACAATAATAGTTAAAGAACTTATTATTATAACTTAAACAACGTATCATTTAGATTAAAACTATAAATTGTTTTTAAAAGTCGTTTTCTATCGTAACCATCCTTATCATCATACATACATATAATTTCCCAAAGATGCTTTTTATCGGTTGCAAATTCCTTCCTCTCTATTGTTTATTATGAAATGAAGTAAAACTGAAACATTTTACCAGCCAGATACGGGTATTTTAGAAGATTTAATCAAAAAAAATGTTGCCTCCTTTTTCAAAAATGTTGACTGCAACAGTATCAATAAAGTTGAATGTTTTTTATACTGTACATTTTTTTCGTAGTGGTTAATGAAAGTAAGTAAACTTTGAAAGCTTCTATTTTTGCTATTTAGTGTCATTTATTTAAATTCTTTTAGGATATAAAAGATCAATACATTAAAAATATAATCTTTAAATTGTGTTTTAAAATAAGTGGTTTAAGATCAAAATTTAAGCAATATTCGTGGTAACTTATCTTAGGTAACTTTTTTCCTACTTATAAATATTAAGTGAAGAATAAAATAGAAAGTTCGAAATTTTTAGATGGTCTGGCATGGTATTGATCTTCTGCACATAAATGCTACATAAATTATATTTATTTATTTTTGTAAATACACCGCGAAAACCGTTAAATTAAATTTGTTTTAATAATTCAATTCCACCCGGTTTTTTTTAATATAATACCAAATAAAGCTCGGATGGGCTTAAATTGGTTACCTAGTGGGTTGCCAACTCGTGCTTAACGTGATTATTTAGAATTACTGAACTTCATTAATTTTTCCGAAGTATGACAAAATTCGTCAAATTGTTACCTAAGAAGTTTTCTGTCTATTCTGAATTACAAGGGATATAAAAATTGTCACTCTAAGTATTCATACTCTACTTTGTCCGATTATGCATTAAGTTAAAAAATTTTGTTATTTCTGTTTTTCCGTTCAAAATTAATAGTTTATATAGGATAAAATGCTATTTTTCTTTTTTTCATAAAGATATGTTGCATCTCTGAAGTATAAATAAGACTTCGAAAAATCTACACACTTATTATTCTGTTTACTTTTATAATACGAAAAATTCTTGTCCGATTATGCATTGGAGTCACTATACTTAATTTAAAATAAATTTAACCTTTTTTCTCTTTAGCTGTAGCGCTGGCTTATTAACAGTTGTCTCTTTTTAATATAGAAAATATTTCAGTGTTCTCAAAAATTATCAGTTTTAATAAAACAAATAAAATTGGCGTTTCTTAGATTTGTTAGACAAATCGGCATTTTTGGAGCAAAAATCATCAAACCGGCATTTTGATAATTCTAAGGCACAAAAAAAAAAAAAAAAAAACGCAAAATGCCGATAAATCGGCAAATATGGCAGTCCTGGTTAAAACTCAAATTTATACTCAAAATATGAGATCAAATTATTTTCATTTTACGGAATAGTTGCTAAAATTGGGTAACGGTGAATTAAAAGCTTCAACAAGATACAATAACGAAGCATTTAAAATCCCGAAGCATCGTTGTTGCTATTATTATACAGTTATAAGAATTTTTAAAGCCAAAAAAATCAATGATCAAGGTGTTTGTCAATTTTACTCAATGTCAATTCTGTGTCTAAAAATCAATGATTATATACAAATTAATTACTTTAAATTTGTTAGTTGGAGAGAAAAACATTGTCTCCGACAGATGATTTTAAAGAATGTTATAAAGTTAAATGTTAATCTTAATGCCAAACAAGGATTAATAAATAGTATGAGGTTAATCTTAACACACATGGGTGAGTACATAGTTACTGCTATTCTGACTAAACTGCACTCATACTTCGAATTAATATACCACCATCTATCCAACTGGACCTTTTCGGATGATAAGAACAAAATATCCAATAAAAGTTTCCTTCGCTATGACTATAAACAGAGCACAAACACTGACACTTCAAAAGACCGGATTTTATTTATCCGAACCGATTTTTTAAACGAACAGTTTTCACGAGTACGTGCGTTTAAAGGTATTTTTCTTAGTGTTAAAAATTCGTTCGTGCAAAAAGCTAACAATAATCACGTCATAACCTCAAAGATTTTTTTTTAAAGAAATATAAAATTATTTAATAAGATATATGAATTAATATATTAATAATTAAAAACGAGTGAATTTGTTTTATTACCTTACAAAAATGACTTCTACGGTGCGAACTTTTCGCATGGGTCATCTAGTAGAGATATTAAGCAAAACGTGAAACGTTTAATATTGATTAATTGCATTCGAAATTTGTAAAAATAAACAAAAATTACACAATATATTGTAACGATTTTACCTTTTAAAAACGTTTATCTTTGAGTTCATAAATGCAGTTAAAATTAAATAACCCTTGTGTTTAGTTTTTAATTAATAATTCTTTATTAACACAGTTTTATGTTCCACTGTTTGTAAAATTTTTACAAACAATAACGATTTCTAGTCTTAATTACTCTCCCTGTTTACAACTTTGTGAACAACAACAATTACTCGACAGATCTTTCTACCTAAAGATCTTCCAACCCAATGTTGTTACAAATTAGGTTCGATCACCAACTAGGGGTTATTAACATTTAACTCTACTGAGTTAGCTCCACTAAACTGGTTTTTACTTCACGAATCACTTCACGATTGTACTCTCTTCACACCAATAAACTCCACTCGCTGAATTTACAACACGTAAACTTGTTCGCTTAGTTTACTCCAAATAAACTCATTGCTGTCCCTATAGATGTGCTTTTTATATGACTGAGTAAACAATACTTCGAAAGCTCAGGTAGATTCCGTTTCTTTCTTTTTAGTTCGTATGTAGCCATGCCAAAGCAAACATCTACTTCTTTCAGTTCTTTTTGTTTTGTTGTTGTTTGTTATTGTTTTCTTTTCCTCCTGTTTTTGTGGTTGCCGTTTATTTTTATTTACTATATTTCTGCTTATATTGTTGTCGATTTGATATATGCACAGGTACGTAGTTTTTTTTTGTACCTTCTGTTTATTTATTTTAGTGATGTATCTAACGACAGTTGTTCCCAAACTTGACTTTCATAACAATATTATTAAAATCTAACAAAGTAACGAAAAAACACACAAAAGTGTTTAATTTTTAATTTTCTTTTCAAATAGAGAATTTTATATGTAGTTTGGATAAAAAACCTTGTGTATAACGAATTTTTTCGTATTTCTCAAATTTCGTTATAAAAAGATTTCGCTGATACATACGTTTAACGAATAAATAGCTATAACGAACGGTTTTTCGATCCCATTCAGATTCGTTACATATAAGTTTCACTGTTTATAAAATCGTCTTTTCTCGTATACAATATCAACATAAACATGTATGCATTTGTGCGTATGTTAATGTCTACAAACATACATACATATATAGATACATACTTAGCGTTGCTGATTTAAATTTTTTATTATATTTTTTTTGTTTTTTTTTTTATTATTCCGCCAAAGTCACTACCACCAATATTTCTTGAAAGCCAGGGGTGTCCCCGAGTGTAGCAGCGAACTATGAGTTGTGTGACGTACAGATTGAGGTTTATCACCGCCACAAAAACATTGTAATACATAAGTAAAATATTACAGGGGTTGTTTTTTGTTTTGTTTTACAAAATGCTGTGTCATTGTTGTTAGCTCTTTGCTTTTTGTCTCTATATCCAAATCCTTTTTTGTATTATTTCGTTTATGTTACAAAAAGTGTCCTTAAAAAATCTTCTTACTGTTCTCAACAAATTTAAATATACAGGAACAAAATATTGAATATCGATTTTTATATTTTACTTATACTGTAATATGCTTAGGCAAATTTAAAATGATTTACGTGACATATTAAATATATTTATTTTTTGGTTAACAAATTCAACTTAATTCGCAATTATAATTAAAGCATGTGCTAAATGTTCTTATTGTTATTTTTATGATCCATCCATCCATCTCAGCATAGGTATGCTGGAGATTACTTATCCCGGGTAACATTAACAAGGGATAAAGCTCTGTATCAATGTAGTCCAAGTTCTACACCTATAGTATTTGCATTATTCTGATACCGATTCTTTATTCCAAGACTTCGCTTACGATTGATTAAGTTTTAATTAGTACAGCCTTTTGTATTCTATACAAAATATTTTGCTTCAATTTCAGATATGTAATTGCCTCTATTGTTTTTCTTGATGATAATATTATAATAGGAAGGGTAACAACTGTATCTAAATTTTGCAACCTTTTTGAGTGTTGGCACAGAAGGTGGTATTTCCTTTTCTTCGTATTTCTTATTTTAATTGTATTGCTGTCGAGTGTGTTAGCAAATTCAAGAATGACCGTGGTTTTATTTAGTTTTTCAATTATTACCATAATGGACGTATTCGGTACTGATGTTTCGTTTACAGTGGTATTTGCAATATTTTGCCAATTAAGTCATGCCTGTTCTTATAGTGAGTTGCTGTTATAGTTGAGCAGCCGTTAATAATGTGTGACATAGTTTCCTGCCCACTTCCACACATTCTGCATAGATCGGTAGTAATGCTATGATCCTTGATTATATACTTTATATAGTTTCTAGTGCAAATGACCCCGTCTTGAAAAATAATGTTCTATGTGTGAGCCATCCATATTTACTTAGTACGTCTACAAATTGAGATTTCATTTCGGTATCTTCATGGATTGCCTTAGGTTTCCACTTGCTTTCAGGAATTCCATTGTTAATTACAGCAGTGATCTATTCTTCAAGTTCAGACGTGTAATTTTGTACTTCGTCAGTGATATTTGTACTTCGTCAGTGTAGATATTATCTAACAATCCAGTGCATTAAGATCAGTTTTTACCCGGGACACTATTCCAAAGGAGTATGCTAGTAATGAGGTTGCATACGTATTCATGGCTTTGGTGATGTTACGGGCGTTAAGTTTAATTTTACATATTTTGTGCATTCTCCGAACACATTCTACAGTTAGGCAACTGCAATGTATGTTCGATTCTCAAACTCTGTTGTACTCCCAGATACATGCAGAACTCATTTGTTTTGAGCGGTATTATTAGCTCATTACTTGATGTAGTATAGTTGTTGGTGTAGGTGATTTTTCCTCTACCATATGTATATTCTTCGTTTTGCACTTCTCAATTCCAAGCTTCACCCTAATATCATATATAAACATCTCCACTATTCTGGGTAGATTCTTCACACTTCATCTTGTGCCAGCATATAATATCAGATCATCCATATAAAAGCTGTGTGATATTCTACTACCATTGTACTCGGTCTTCAGTTGGTAGCTGTATTGACTTCTATCAAAGAGGTGTGAGGGCGAGTTTAGCGCCAAACAAAATAAGAGAGGACTCAGTGAATCACCATGGTAAATACCTCTTTAAATTGCGATTGTGTCAGATGTTAATTTTCCCTCAGAGATACTTAAATTGAGCTGCGTTTTCCGTGCTTTTGTCATTGTTTTGAAACATTTAACATTATTCGCATGGAGCTTGTACATATATCTTAAGTATTTCGATCAACCATAAGTGGGGTATTGTTGTGTATCTAAAAACGCAAAATCAACTGGCAAAGAAATTTTATAATATGAAACCTATATGCAATGTATTGATTTGCTATTGATATAGATATATATAGTAAATTTAAATTTATATTTGAGTATTAAGCAGAAGCTATTTCCATATAAAGCACTTACTAAATATCGTACGATAGTGAGTACTTTTTATAACGGTATAGTACCAAATAATAATACTAAGTTGCATTACAAAAGTGTTCGAACTTCTTATATCCAGAGTAATAATATATACGATACTATATATATTAGGGGCATCCTTATTTTGAAATATCGTGTTTTTATAAACCGCCGGGTTTTAAAAAATGTACTGAAAGAAAAACTGTATTTCAATTTTCTTCTTCTCTCTTACATTATTCAATGTTATATAGGGAAGAGTGGGTAGAGAGGAACATGGGGCGAAATGGGACGTGAGTCGAAGGAAGAACATCTAAATTTTTGACCATGTTTTTACATTTTTAGAAAAAAAAAAAACGAAAACCTTTTTAGGTTTTATTTAGTATGTTATTAAGATTTTTATTTATTACAAGATGACTTGTGCGAATTTTTCGCACCCTTATTGATAATTTTGTAACATAATAAAGTGAGGATATTAAATAGTGTCTTCATTACATTTATTTATAAAGTCAATCATTTGTAAATGATAATAACTCATATTTCTTATTAAATAATTCTATAAAGGGTGGCCCAACTATACTGAACGATGTTAATTGTGAGTCACAGCTTAACGTTATGCTTTTTGCTCAACTTAATTTTACATTTCTTTGTTTCAGCGTTTGACAAATTCAGCCATTGAGAGGTACACAACTGAGCACCGCGTTGTTATTGTTTGAGCTTTTTACGAAAATGAGCTTTCAAATCAAAATGTATTTTCTTCACTTCGTGTTCTTTTGGTCAGCATAATCGACCAAATGTGTCCACAATTGGGAGAATTCTACTCAAATTTTAGCAAATCAGGTCTGTATGAGTGTGGAAACAGCTGTGTATTCATGCCCAGCTTATTCGGAAGACCGCCAAGCAGTTACCGTGAATGCCGTTCGCTATCGCGAGATGATAACGGACTACTTGTAGCCAGAAATTGAAGATATGGACCTGGACGGTATGTAGTTCAAAAGGATGTTGTCACTTGCCACATAGCCAACGAAACAACGGCACTTTTGCTCGAGAAATTCAATTGCCGTGTTATCTCATGTCATGGCAATGTTAATTGGCTGCCACTATCATGTGATTTGACACCGTTGGATTTCTTTCTTTGGGGACATTTAAAAGACAAAGTGTACGCCAATAAGCCCAGAACAATTCAAGAGATAAAGGATGAGATGGTTCGAAACATTAACTGCATTTAACCTCAATTATGATTCAGAGTCATTGAAAGCATAGATCGACGGATACAAGTATACCACCGAAGCCGTGGCGAAAATTTGGTCGATATTTAATTTCGCACATAATTGTCATAGATCCTTCTATCATAATAAAAAATATTTAAATAATTTTCTGAAAACTTTTTATTGAATTTATAATTAACATCGTGCGTTTTATTGAACCACCCTTTATTATTTTTAAAGCTATCTTTGAGGTTATGACTTGCTTACTTACTTTTGTCCGCACAAATCTTCAACAGAAACAAAAATACCTTAAACGCACGGATTCGTGAAAATCTTTGTATAAGTGTCCATGAGAAAAAACATGTCTGGGTAAATACAATCCTTCCTTTTTAAAAGTTTTGATCTTATGCCTTGAAAATTTTTTTCATAACATCAGAAAAGGCACAGGTAAAAAGGTAATTCGGGATTTGAGTACAGTTTTTTTTAAATGAATAATTTTTGCAGTGATGATGTACTCGCCGGAGTATGTTAGGATTAACTTTTTACCATTTATTAATCGCTGTTTAGCATTATGATTTTGAATTAAAATTATAAATGCAATATTGATGAATTTAATGTACTTAAAAATTCTATTGAGTACAACTTAGCATTCATTCCCTGTTTCCTCCTGCTCACCGCAATCAGAACTTAAGAAAATCTTTTCTTTGGAAATAATATATATGTTCATTAACTTTTGTATAATCTTCAATTTTTGGAACAGAGTTGACGTTGAGTAAAATTGGAAAACATGTTGTTCATTGATTTATCTGATGTTAAAAATTGTGGTAATAATTGTATCATAACTGCAATGACAATTCTTCAGGATTTTAAATGCTTCGTTATTGTAACTTGTTGGAGCTTCTAAGTCACTATTATGCAATTTTAGCAACCATTCCGTAAAGGATGGATCATTTGATCACATATTTCAGTCGACTAATGGGTTTGACTATAAGAGCATCGTTTTACAGTATTTTCTAAAACTCACAACTAGTATTATTATTATTATCCCTAACTAGGCACTATTGTGGACACTGCGACCCATTATTGTCCTCTTACGTTCTATAATTCGTTCAGCAGATCTGATGCACCCCTAATGAATATCAGCAGATCTGAAACCAAAACCACCCAATCACCTCCACCTAATCCTATCAAGAAACCCACATTCACAACTGGTAACACCTGGCAAAAATCTCCACGAACCTGGTTTTTTCATCAGAAAAGTTATTATTCACAATGTCCCTTAAAAGGCGATCGACAACGCATAGCGCACGTTTGGGTACCACTGAAATTATATTATATATCTTATATCTGATTATATCTTTTTTGATGTGCATCCTTTGTGGGAAAGTGAAACTATGAGAGCGATGTGTCTCAAAAATGTACAAGTATTTTAATAACCGCATGTTATGTTCGACGACCTGGTAGGAGATTAACTGCAATGCCAGTTAATGCAACTGGTACACAGTTTATTGTTTTTACGTTATTTGTGCCCTAATTCCTTGAAAGCAATTGAATATGCAATTTCGAACTGGCACATCTCGCACATTTTGGCAAATGCGGTTTTTCGTATCAATGAGTCCCAAATGCTTTCCTGCACCTACTACTTTTGAAAAATTAACAACCCTAGCATTCTTTCTACATTAGACATCATGGCAGATAGGTCACAATTCTGAGAGATGTGCCCTTTTCGAAAGTATTGTTTAAACATAGGAGTACAAGAAAAAGCAATGCAACAACGCTTTTTTTAACGCGCAAAGCCGTTATTTTTCTTCTTCTTCCTTGTCGAGCTTATAGAGACAAAGTACCTATTAGTTATCCGAAAATTGCAGATATTGTAAAATCAAGCAATATATACCGGCAGAATTTACAGAATTTTACGATGAAATACTTCATGGCCAACTACAAATGAAAAAGTGCTTCCTGAAGAAGATTTTTGATAAGAGTATATTATTTATTTTTAGTAGAACTATTGCCTGTAATTTTTTTATACCTAAAATAAAATTTTCTGTAAATTAATATGATTTTTTCGTTAAGCTTTGTATGCTCGATATCATAAATTTAGAAAAAGGTACATCTCATTAATTTTAAATATATAAACAAGCATATATAATAAAGTCAAAATCCAAATATTTCTGTAATTTTCGGTTACAAATTAGCCCCAAAATATAATCCATAAAAAATTTTTTGAATTATTATTCTTCATTAAAAAATAATGAGTTTCTTTTTTTTCCTGTAAACCTTAAATATTCGGACATGTACTCTTTTCGAAATTGCACATTCAATTCAACCTTTAAATTTTAACATCACATGACACTATATATTGAACAACCCTGTATTAATGCAGTTGATAAAACTAACACTACATTGCCGACAACATGCAGTAGTGAAGAATGTATTTGCAATCGACAAAGAAAAAAACATCTTTGAGAAATAATATGCAGTGGCTCTAACCCAAACTCGGTTTATTCAAAAAAATATTCGTGGGTATTTTTTGTTTGCGGAGATTAATATATCGCAACAATTTTGAAAGCATATGCAGTTCAAAAAACTATACCTAGAATTTGTATATTCCTTGGCGATAGTCGCCGCTGACAACGGGACATTCTTGCAAACTATGTATTCCACAGGGACGGTGTCTGCTGATAACGAGGCACTTTTGATCTAAGTAAAATGAGTTATTAATAGTGTATTTAAATAATTTGTCATTCAAGTGTTCTAAAGTTATATAATACTTAAGATTAAGATGTCAAAAATATCATCGAAATCGACTACGGAGGAAGCACCAAGCACCTAAATCGTTAAAACATATAAAGACAACGAAAATTTAAACAAAATTGATTTAGTTGGAAATGTTTCTCACCGAATTGCTGGAGCAAATTTTCGTCAAATCGTTAGGTCTTTCAAGTCCTATTCTACAATATTCGCTTTTAACAAAGCAAAGCTCGAAATAGGCAATTGATTCCGTTAAAATATTTTGCCATCAAGCATGTATACCGATTCCAAAAGAGCATAAGTGTGTTGACAAATTATTAACATTATATGAAAAGTGAAAAAATAATAAAAAAAAGCGTTCCTGAGAAAAGATCAAATGCCCAAAAGCAAGCTGCTGAAACATTTCTTGAAAATCTGGACGAGATATTTGATATTGCCACCATCGATGCGCTAGACAAAATTCAATTTGTAGAAGATAGACTGTTTCTAGAAATACAAAGACATAAAGGATGGCTTTATTGAATCGAGGAGAAATGCACAGGAACGAAAAGATAAAGAAGCTGCACGTAAAAGGAAGCACGAAGAGGAAAAGTCGAGCTAATCTGGTAAGTTTTGTATATGAATAAATTTAAGTTTTAAATATTCACTTTTCGATTTTCTTTAGATGTTTGTCAGCTAATGGAGTGACTGAAGAAGATAGCGTTATCGAGTTACCAATTAACAACACGACTATCACGACTATTGTAATTAAAAAATCAATAACACTTTTATAAACATTGAAACAACAAAACGATATAACAGAAGGAAAACAAAACATTTCTTATAACATCACACTCTTATAAATATTGAAACAACAACACAATAGAACTGAAAGTAAATAATACGAAACATCAGAACAAAACAAAACATTGAAGTTATAACGAAACTTCAACAATAATAACAACATCTAATAAAATGCAATATAATAACAAATTCAACAAAAACAATAATTTAAAAGAGAGAAAAACAAATTAGAACCGATTTATTTTATTTTTACACCACTGTTGCTTTAAGTAAGTTCATTTATATAATTTTGATATTTTGTTTAAAATGTCTTATTGTAACCCGAATTGCAGAAATAAGTCTGAAGAACGAATGGTTTCTTGTTGGATTTGTGATGACTTCTACCATGCTAAGTGTGTTGAGCTTGCTTCTAGAACGGTTGATAATCTTTTTGAGGACAAAGGTCTAAGATGGTGCTGCAGAAAATGTAAAATTTTTGATCTAGAATTTTACTCTTTTGTCAAAACTTCTCGAAAAGACCTAAAGAATTCGAATGGTGATCTGAACAATTTTATGATGAAATTTACGATTTTTGCTGCAACTAATCTTCAAATCCCTTCAGCTGCAATTGATGTTTCATCTGCTGCAAATTCATCTTCTTTAAGTGTTACAATTGCTCAATTAAAAGTTCCTGATAGTAAATTCGTTGCTGATTCACCTGCTCCTTCTGCTTGTCCGTCATCTTCTGTTCTACCCTTGGATTTACATGCAACATCTGCCGGTGTTGCTCCTAATTATCCACTTCCTAATGGTGTTACTCCTATTAATACGCATAATAATCCGATTGAACTAAAAGTTATTTCACTTAAAAAGACTATATTTGCTGCACGCTTGGCCACCTAGGTCTATTATACATGAATACGAACTTAGGAACACCTCTCGGTCTGATATTGTTCAGTTACCTACGCAAAACACTGCTCCAAAAAACTAGAAAACTTTTTTAATCTTTACCCAATAAACATTGGGTACCAAAATGTGCGCGAGCTTAGTACGAAATTAATTTATCTTTTTGAAAACAGTTTTGAATTTTCCCACCATGTTATTGATTTTACAGAAACCTAGTTAAATAATAGAAGAAATGTTTTTAATTCTGAAATTTTATGCCCGAGGTATCAAATCTTTAGATATGATCGACTTCATAAAACTGGCGGAGGTGTTCTTATAGCAATTCTTGATACTCTTCCTTGTGAACATATAACTATTCCTTCTAGTGAAGATACTGAGCTTATTGCCGTAAAAATTAAACTTTATACTACAAATCTTAATATTTCATGTCCATATATACCTCCCATTTCGGCAATAAAATTTGTTCTTGATCAATCTAAACCATATGACTTATTTATTGCACTTGGAGACTTTAATCTACCTAATATACTATGGGACAGACCTGTTGATGTCAGCTACCTGATTCCTCTGGGAATGAATGAATTTATTCAGTTTCTGCTTGCTGGTGGTCTTTTTCAAAATAATTACATCACCAAATACATTTGGCAAACTTCTGGATTTAGTCTTTGTTAACCACCCTTGGGATGTAAATCTTTTAAATTTGTCTCCTTTTATGTATCCTGAAGATCGTCACCATCCTACTATACAGTCAGATTTTTTTCCTTCTACTAACATCGCTCCACTAAAAATACTTAGTAAACGTCGTGAATTACGCAAAATTTAATTCCTTAATATCCAGTGTTGATTGGGAATATATTATTTCTGGAGATAACTTAGATAGAACAGTATCGAATTTTTATGCTATTTTGCATCACTGTGTTTCTGAAGCGGTGCCTAAAATTTTGATGCGGAGTAATTAGGCACTCCTATGGAGTAATGCATTTTTATCAAATATAAAAAATAAGAAAAATAAGCTATATAAATGATATAAACTGTCTGGCTCTCATGCTGATTTTATTAATTACTGTTTCCTAAAATCTGAATATATTACCACCAACAAATTTGCATACAACAGTTATTCAAGCAGAATGAAAAGAAAAATGAAAATTAACCCTTTAAGCTTTTTATAACTTTATTAACTCTAAACGCCGTGCTAATGCTTATCCTTCGTACTTGAAATTTGGTTCTAGCTGTGCTGAGGATGAGATATATGTTAGTAACCTATTTGCGAATTTGTTTGCTAAATTTACAATTAATATAAATGATGGTTTTATTAATCTTAAGCAAGCTGATGTTATCTACACTGATTTTAGTAAGGCCTTTGATAAAATAAAGTTAACCATGACATTTTACTTTTTAAACTCTCATGCATGGGGTTTAGCAACAATTCAATTCGCTGGCTTAATTAGTATCTTTCTGGCAGAACTCAACAAGTAAAATATAAAAATGCGGTTTCTAAGTTTATTGATGTTCATTCTGGAGTGCCACAGGGTAGTCATTTGGGTCCTGTATTGCTTACATTATTTATCAACGACCTAACGTCTGTAATTTGCAGTTCAAATGTTCTTATGTATGCGGATGACGTTAAAATTTTTAATAATATTTCTGGTCAATCATCTCTTCAAAAAGACGAATATTTTTCTCAATGGTATGATATTAATTTATTGGACTTGAATATCAAAAAATGTAAATACATGTCGTGGTGATGTTGATTCCGATTTTCTTCTAAACAAAATTGTTTTTAATGTTCCAGTAAGTCCTTCCCGCTACTTTCAGTTAATGAATATAAAATATCACAGATCTGTATATGCCAATAATGACTCCTTTCATCATATATGTTTACAATTTAATAATCTACTCGTATATCATTTAATTGATTTTTCTGAGAGTAATGAAATTTAGAAAAGAGAAATAAAACTGTATTTAAATTAATTATATATATTATATTTGAATTAAAATTTTCATTTTGTAAAATTCTGTATTTTTCTTAAGCTATATAACTTTTGTCTGTACAGAATTAAATTTCCAAAGACCAAATAAACAAAATAAAAAACAACAACAAAGGTGAGTTACAACGGTACATCGAAGTTTCTTGGAGCACTGAAAGTAGAATCTTCAACTGTCAAAAATATTGCGAATGCAGCTTATAAAAGATTAGTTAAATAGAATATTGTGGACCGAGTAAACGGCTTGTCTACAAATACTGGTATCAACATAGGCGCCGCTTTCCTGTTGGAAAAATATGGGAGGTAGTCTAATCAATCTACTTTGACGCCATCATGTATGTGAAATAATATAGCGCTACGTTTTAGAAACAGAGTTATATTCTACATTTGCTCCAAAGTTTCAGTATTTGAAAGATTTGCCAAATCATGGCCAACTTTTAACAAAGAATTATATAGAAGTGGCAATGAAGATGCAATTGTTCAATTACAAATAAGTTCAGCTGAACGTAATTCGATACGTAATTCGTCGAAAATTGTATAAAGTTTTGTTATGAACAACTGAATAAATCTGAAAATTGGGAAAATTATAAAGAAATACTTCAGTTGGTCCTAATCTTTCTTGGTGCAGAGCGTTATAATTTTCGAACGCCTTGTCCAACTAGCCATGCACTATACATTTCAAAAGCAATATATTCTTTAAAAATATTCCTGTTTCGTGACCAATTCTGACTTACGAAAAGTAAATCAAATGGATTACGCAATATTTTCATTTTTCTAGTGAAACTTTACATTAAAGTCTGGTTCAGATGTACCAATGCCATACATGCACCGCATCAAAATTTGGCTTTTATTCAAGATGCTATAAAGTATTCGGAAATTAACTCAGTAATCTCAGCAGTAATTCCTAAAAAAATGAGCAATCATTTATGGTATATTTGTGTGGAAATAGTAGCTCCAGCCTTTTCCGATTCAAATATAAGTTTTGAAGAAAAACGTAAAGTGGTTGAAAAACTTAAATTAAAAAACCAACTGTAAAATTAAAAAAATGGCCGAAACTATACAAATTTAACAGACTTTCAAAAATACACCTTATTGGCTTTCACACTGAATTGTTTAAAATAAAAAGTTGTTTTTAGCTTTAAAACCATCATTAAAACCTGGTTTTACCATACAAAATTATTGTGTTAAAACCAGTATAAACCATTTTTGAATTGGTTTTAAAGGATAGTTTACACGATAATACTTTATGTACGTAAAATAAGAGAGAAAATATTATAAAATTTCATCCGTATTTTAAAAATGAGAGTAAAAATCTTTCGACCAATATATCATATTTTTGATGATTTATTTATTTTACCAAAATATGATTTTATGATTCCTAATATTAAATGATGATTTTTTTAGTTGGAACAATATAAAATTAAAAAAAAAAAAATTTATCAATAGTTAACTCTTAAAACGAGAAATTTTGTGCCAATTAACATGTAGTTTATTGTTTTTGTTTGCTATGTACCCTGTGTCTAATCTACACAAAAATGTGTTGGAAACAATGGGCTTCCTAATGCCCATAACTTAAATAGCATTTTTTAATGAATATGTTTGTTAAAAAACGTATTTTTTAAAGTTTCATACATTAAAACATAAAAATTTATACGTATTTGGTAGGAACAGGTAACACTTATGTATGTATGTATATTTCTGCAAGCATAATGTTGTATTTTTATACATAATATGTATTTAATTACTTTGAATTAAACTTCTTTAGATGAAAACAGTGTGAAAACTATAAAACAAATTAATTTAAACACGAAGAAATTTTGATTTTGATGTGCTTTTAATGATTTTGTTTAATAAGAGCTTTCATGTCTTGACCTTTTAAAAATTATAAATAGAAAAGCTTTGGATTTCCATTCTTTTTAAAATTATTCCAAAATTAAAATTTCTTCTAAAAACGTTGTTCTAACACTCTCCAAAGTCAATTTAAATTAAAGTAAATATCGAAACAAATATCGAAACAGATTACACTTTAAACACAGAAAAATTGCAAAAGTGAATGATATATTTGTTTAGGGTGATAAGTGAATTCATGCTATTTTCTTAAAGGTTATTTTATGTAAATGTTGCCCGAGCCTTCGCAGTAGGTGGTTCATCCGTCAGCTTAAATTTTGACATACATTTTCCAGCATTTCTGCCGGTATCACACCAATGGCGACTACAATGTTGTCTTACATGACTGGTATTGTGACTGACTTGTCTATACACGAGAGGCTAGTCTAGTGGGGCCAAACTGCATGATCTTGGCGGTCAATGAATTGCTCCAAAACGTGGGATAAATTGTTCTTGAGGCAGCATCTTGTTGAAACCACATGTCCACCAAGTTTCATTATGTATTATATATTATGTAAAAAAAGCCAATAATCATCGCACGGTACCATGTTCCACTTACTGTAACGTTTGGATTTTCATCATTCTTGAAAAACTACGGTCCAATGATGCTGCCAGCCCACAAACCGTACCAAACTGAGTATCTTTCATGGTTTATTGACAGCTCTTGAACTGTTTCTGGCTACTCTTCACATCAAATCCGGTAATTTTGTTCCTTGATGTACCCGTTTAGCCAAAAATGAGCTTCGTCTCTGAAGATAATTTTTCGATACGAAGCACATTACTGACACATCAGGAACTTTGATTATATAATTCAAAGACTAGCAAGCCTGTTCCGTTTGTTAGTCTATTTATGTAATAAGACATCTGTTGTTTTGTTTTTTTTTTTTTTTTGTTTTTATAAAATTATTATTTTTATGTTCTTGAAACAAAATGTTTAAATAAAAAAATTGATAATTTTTTGGTTCAAAATATGATTTTTCTTTCGGCAAATGATGGTTTTCTTTCCAAAACTTCTGGCAACGCTGGTTTACACGATACGTATAAGACCAAAACAAAGTAAAATTAAAGCATCTGGTTTAGAAGAGACCAATAGTGCGAGCGAAAAAAATTGCTTAGTTCTATGTTTGTTTTATTTGCTTACATAAAAATACACCCGTGATCTAATGAAGTGTGATGGTTTTTCAACAAATTTTAAAAAACAAAAAGAGCCGTACGACTGCCAGATTTTCATACATATTTTCTCTCAATGTCATACGCTCTCATTACATATTGAGTTTACACGATACTTTCCGCTCTCTTCTACACAAAAACTTGACATGTCATACGACTTGTATTATCGTGTAGGTTTTATGAAATACAACCTTGTTTTCGATCTACTAAATTCAGTAAATGGCGCTCAATAAAAACAAAATATAAATTGTTTACTATTTTGTTGCTCTTATCCATTGTTGATGTAAACCAAGGTGATTATTATCTTTTAGAATCTTCTAACGTTTTTATACATAACGACTTGATTTTAAAACTCTTGTTCATTTTGGATATTTTTTCTATTCAAAAAGTTTCTTAATTTTTTATAAAAACAAACCACTGCAGCAGCTGCTGACCAAATAAAAGTTTAAGCCAGATTTACGAAAACTCATAGCGTAAACTCAAGGGTTTTTGCTTTATGGTTTTAGTGCTTAAACCAGGTTTTAGCTATTGGTGTGAAAACAATATTAAATAACTTTGCTTCAGAAAAAACTGTTTCTTCAGTCGGTTCAGTTTATCCCTGGATTTTTTATAGTTTGAGCCTCCAACCTGGGAAACATTTAATTTGAGGAAAGTTGGAAATTTTTTAAGGTCTTATTTGTTGTTAATGATACTGCTGTGAGAGTCGTTAAATTTATTCAAGACTTTGACAAAATTTTAACTAATAATGAAGAGGAAAAGCAATTGCTGGTTCAGGTTGTTGAGACTTATCGACAGAGATATCATTCGTATAAAAAATCTGATCTAATATTAAGTCTTTCTCAGTTTTATTGTTGTTATGTTAACTCGAATCAATAAAAAATATTATTAAAAATAAATAATAAGTTATTAATTTTAATTTATTAATTTGTATAAGTATGTATATTAAAGTCATTTTGTGGTCTACTAAACGCTATCGGATTGGCTCAAAATTTTACTCGTTTACTTTTTTATTATAAAGGAACAAAAATCTACACGGCTAACTGAAATAAAAACAGATTTCAATTTAGCCATACAAATAAGAACACCTTAAATATACACACATATATATATAACAGGTCATTCAATAAGTCCAATTCAATAAATAGGATAAGTAAGAAAAATCAAAATTTTGACAAAACTCGATTTTATTATGGGGGCTAAATCTGGAGAATATTATGGGTGGGTAAGCAATTCGAAGCCCAATCCATTTAATTTTTCCAATCTTTTTCCGTTGTTGTTTTGGTCGACTGTGAGCTTACGCGGCACCCACTTTCTACAGAGCTTTCGCTTACCCAAATGCTCATTTAAATGATATCTTTACAATGTCAACTAGCTCGTGCAAATTCAATTTGCGATTGTTCATAACTCGAAATTCATTTTTAAAATTTGTTTTGCATTACTAAAAGTAGCTTCACACAAAATGCTATAACTCAAGAATCAATAGTCAGATTGCTGTCAAATTTATACACGTATCGTTTGAAGGTTAGTACTACATAAAAATCATATGGAAAAAATTCTTGTAACGTCATCCTGCGGACTTATTGAACGACCTGTTGTATACATATATAATTATCTACAATATTACAAGTTTACTATCAAAAGCCTTCTGATAATCAATGAAAGCAGCATACATATTCCTCTGCCTCCTGTTACCTGACTCACAGTGACGCTATCTATCACTAGTTGGTCTTTACAGCCCTCGGTACCTACCCTGCGTATTTTCTGCTGTATCGATAGAATGTTGTTTGATTCGCAGTAAAGGTTAATCAAGTGCGTCAGACACGTTCGAAATTAGGATGGTGATGTCGGCTTATCAAATTTAGGCTTTAGGTTGTTATGCCCTTAGTTACCGGGACTTGTTCAGAATTCTCCAGAAAGGTGTTAAATACACTGCGAACTGTGTGGTGTAGGCTGTGGAGATATTTGTAGAAGAAGTTGTGTATTTTATCCAGTGCCGGTTGCTTCCAGTTATGTAATTTAGAAATTGCCTTCTTAAAAGTGTTATTATCTATCTTCCACACGGTCGTGTCATTGACGCTTGATGCATTTGTCAATATTGTTATAAACCACGAGACTTGAATATCGTGTTTCGACTCTTTGCACTAGATATTAGATCAGAATGATTCTATTTACATCATTGGTGTTTTTTTGATATTCATTATTAGTATCCGAATTCCTCAACATACTATAAAATCGCTTTTCACTACCAGGAAAGATAGAGTTGAGATTTCTCCGACTGTAAGATTTCGTGTATATTTGTCCACTGTCCTATCAAGCTTTTTTTAACATTGATCTGTACTTTATTTAGTAAATTCATCAATTACACTAAATTTGTTCATTTATACCGGTCTCTTTTAGGACTCAGAAAGCTTTGTTTCGGATTGTATTGTTTTATATTTCTTCCGGAGTTCTGCAGGGTAGCCATTTGGAACCGTTTTTGTTCTTGTTATTTCTTAATGACCTTCCTGATTTATTTTATTATTATTTTATTATTATTATATTTTATTCTTCTAATATTAAACGTAGTTTGCTTTCTAACATAAATTTATAAATTTTGTAATATGTATTTTCATAATTAATTCATGTATGTAACTTTTTTATTAGCTTTAATTATTAGTATATTCATTGTTTGTATGTTAATCATGTGTTAGTGTTCTCGTTGCCACAACTTATTTGCTTGTATCCGTTATAATTCGGACTATATATATACGTCTTGGAGACTAGACCTCCGTGGTCGGTCGGGTAAGGGCGCCTAAGTGATAGGACCGTTCGAACAAAAAAAGAAAGTAAATCTTTTTTATTACGAAGTAGTAGTATATCTAGGGTAGTAATATACATATCTATCGGGTGAGCCATTTAAAGCTTTAGATTTAAATATGCAATTAAATAAAAACGGTTTGAAATTTTGCTAAATTTATTTTTTTGTTGTGGAGTACAATTGTTCCGGATAGAAATCAAATATTATTTCATTCATATGGCGGCCGCAGCTGGCTTCACAGTACTACATTCGATCGGTATGGGGTCGCATTTCGGCAATGGCATCGCGAATGCTGGCCTTCAAATACTCAATTGTCTCAGGTGTGTCGGCATAACACTTGTCTTTAACGGCGCCCCACAGAAAATAGTCTATCGGTGTTCAATCACAGCTTCTTGACATCTCCATTCTGGCAAATTAAACGGACATCAAACGTTTGACGCAATAAATCGATTGTGGCATGAGATGTGTGGCTAGATGCAACATCCTGTTGAAACCAAACATCGTTCACATCATACCATGAAGAGTGGGCTCAAATCTGTTATCATGGTGCGAGAGGTGTTTTCGTTGACCATAATGGTTGTGCCGTCGCCATTTGCAAAAAAATATGGGCCAATGACGCCTCGGCTCCACAAGCCGCACCAAGCAGTTGCTCGTAATGGTTGCATTGGCTTTTGTAAGACCACATTTGGGTTTTCTGATCCCCAAATACGGCAATTTTGCTTATTAACGTATCCACCAAGATTAAAATGAGCTTCATCCAAAAAGATGATTTTTTTGACTTTGTTTTGGAAATAAATCCCGACATTTCTCAAGCGTTATTTCGTTCAGTGGAGATAATATATTGTTGCGTTTTAGCTTTTTTAAAACGCTTGAGTTCATTTAAATTGCGTTAAAATAAAATTAGTACCACTTTATTCTATTGTTTACAGTTTTTATTTTTATTTACTACAGAAATTTTGTACTGTTTACAACAAGAACTTTTATACTGTTTACAACAACTTAATATTCGCTTATACAACACTTTTATTTCCGCTTAAACACGTCTTTATCTTACGACAGCAAAACGATAACTAACTCCCTTGTAGGTAAAGCAGCCCCTTCATATATCTAATTGCCTACAGGTTGGAAAGTTCCGTCAATTTCTATCATCTTCTATTTTCATCATATAAGGTAGTATTCCAACAAGATCTATATTAATATAACTAAATCGTTATGTAGATACAGGATATGACAAAATTTCACTACGCGTGTGACGAGAAATTTTAGCTCTTTTACAACTTAAGCAGATTTTAATGAAGGTTTTAATGTCTTTACTCATTTTTGGCCAGACTAATAGTTTCGGTATAGCTTCAAATATTGCTGTAAATCCGCCATGCGATAGATTATGGAAAGCATCGAAGAAATTTTTGCGATGTTGTTTAGGGACGAGTGGTCTAGTATTTTCTGTTGAAGTCTCACAAATTAATGGATTTTCACTTGGTGGCATGTTAATTATTTTTAAAATTAGAAAAGTTTTGTCTGGGTTTCATAAAAAACCTTTATTCCTTCTTCACCTTTTGGTCTTTCGATATATTTTGTAGATTACATTCGACAATTTAAAAATTGTTTCGTGAAAGTGTATCTGCTACTAGATTCTCGGAACCTTTTATGTGGCATATGTTTGTTGAGAACTGAGCAACGAAGTCTACTTGTCGACATTAACGTAAATTTGCTTTATCAAGATTTTGTTTCAACATGTAGGTTAAAGGTTTGTGATCTGTGTGACGATGATATTTTACAATTAAATAATGGGTCCGACATCTAACGTTTTTTTTTTTTTAACTAGTGCTGATTTCGTGAATGGTAACACTTAGCTCACGTCTGATTTGACAGATAATTAGTTTTATCCTTCCGCTGAACGAATATGGTTGTGTCTACGCTTGAACAACGCTGGGAAATATTGCGACATTAGAGGCATAATTGGGCCATTTTTCTTCGAAAATGAGCAAGGAGTGGCCGTTATCGGGCCATGTTGAACGAGTTTTTGTTCACAAAAATTGAAGAGGAGGATATTAGCAACATTTGGTTTCAACAGGACGGCGCTACGTGCCACACAGCCGAAGTTACACTCGATGTTTTACGCCCAGCCGCAGAGCTGGTGTTGTTTGGCCACCTCGGAACTGCGATTTGACACCGTTGGAGTATTATTTGTGGGGTGCCGTCAAAGATAAGTGTTACGCCAACAAGCCAGAGACAATTGACGCTTTAAAGGACAATATTCGTGAAGCCATTGGTGAAATACAGCTGCACACAATCGATAATGTGCTTTAAAATTGGACCGATCGTGTAGGCCACTGCATGGCCAGCCGAGGCAGCCATTTGAATAAAGTTATTTTCAATTATTAAACGGAAGGATTGTACTTTCAAATAAAAAAAGAAATTTGAGAAAATATTCAGTAGTTTTTTTATAGCATTTTCAAAAAAAATTTGTTTGGCGGACCCTATATATAGCCAAGAGTTCTCTGTCGTGTGTACTATATATTTTCTGAGTTTAATTCAGTTTTTTTGTGAAAAATTATAATGGTTGCCAACCTTGGTGGGTTTTTTGCTGAAATACGCCACCAATAGCGACATCTGATGCATCAGCCATTATGCACATCGAAAGTTTATCATTTGGATGAGCTAAAAACGCCACTTTAGATAAGTCTGTTTTACATTTTCCAAACGCGGCCAATGCTTTTGGTATCCAAGTAATTGTAGTGTTATCATTTTCCTTGTTTCCAACTTGATATGCAAATGGATTTTGTGTTTCTGGAGCATTTGCAATAAATCGTCTGTAGAAATTTACTATTGCTACGAAACGTCGAATTTCCTTCACCGCTTTAGACATATGAAAATTAAGAATCGCGGAAACTTTTTCGTTGAGTGGTTTAATACCATTTTCTTCAACACGATGACCTAGAAAATTGACTGCTCTCTGACCAAAAACACATTTATCGACGTTAAGTGCTACTCCATATTCTTGGAAACGCTTGAATAGTTGAATGAGATGTTCTAAATGCTGTTCTTCATTTTCTGAAGCGATAAGTATATCATCAATGTAAGGAAGACGAAAATCTAGTCCACGGAGGACTTCATGAATAAAACGTTGGAAAGTTTGGCCAGCATTGCACAATCCAAAAGTCATCTATTCGCATCTAGTGACCGGGAGTCAAGTTTTCAGTTTTCTTATTGAAACACCAAGGAGGACGATACTTGCGTGCTCTATTCTTGAATTTGCGATAATAATAGCATATATTATATCTCGACGAGCTTAAACATAATTTACATTTTCTTGTTCTCGATCTGCTTCGTCTTGAAACTTGAATATTTCGTAAAGCGTTGTTTATGCTTTGTGTGGGTTCTTATCTCTGAAAGGTCACTCACAGAATTAACTTCAAACACAACTTCATTTCGCGGTACTTGAATATAACTAATTTTATCCGCCATCTTACAAAGACTATCTAACGGCTCTGAAGATGTTGCTAGGATTGCTTCTGTTTGAGATGGTAATCGTTGAAGCCACATAGTACGTAAAAAGTCATCTGTTACATAACCATTTGCTTAATTCTTCATCATGTGAAGCGGGGTGCTTGGTTTTTTATCACCAATTTCTAGGTTAGTAAGTAGAGTTTTGATGCGGTTTTCCTCGGAAATAGAGAGTTGTTCAATTAATCTTTGCTTGATTTGTCTGTAGGCATCATTTGTGCATCATTTAAAACGATGTCACTCACCTGGTTAAATATTTTTGGATCGAAATCAGCCAGAATGTAGAAATATTTAGTTTTTTCATGCTATGAAGCGTTAATTGCGCTTCAAGAACCAAAGGTTTGATTTCCAGAAACGTGGAATTTTTATAACATAATTGCTGTTCAAACGCGGATTGTCGCCGGTTGCATGATTTGAATCACCAGGTAAATATGATCGCTGTTCAGGAGTTAAAGGCATATTTACGTCGGGGTCATCAAATATAGCTTTTTATTTTTTTATGATATTATATTTTTTTTATTTGCTTCTTTTCGTATTCACAAACTTTTTAAAATTAAAATATTTTTTAAGTGAAAATTTAATAAACAAAATCAAAGGTAAAATAAAATGTTTGTATTTGTTGTTGGGGTAATCATAGGTTTAGTTATTTCTAGAGTGTATGTACTATGCTCGATTCTTTTTTTTATCATTATGTTGGAATGTTTGTTGTTTACAATATCAGAATAAGATTTTGTTGTAGTTGAAAATAATTTTGTGCATAATATTTCTGCTTGGCAGTTTTTAGACATTTGTTTTTTGTTTTAATTTTAACATTTCTTTATTCTGTTTAAGCACTTCGGAATCTTTAGAAGTGAGGTGGGGGGTGTTCTTCGGAACAGTTAATAAAAAAAAGCGTGAGTACATTTGTTTGATGTATGGGGAGGTAATGTGCAATTTTCGCATAGAGGAGAATTTTTGCACCATTTCTGTGTGTGACCGAGCTTTTGGCAATACTTACAACGCATTGTGTTGGAATAGTAGGGACGAAGCTTTACTTTGTGCCAAGAGATTTAGAGTTTTTTTGGTGTGTGGTAATGATCGAATCTAGTAAGACAACTATACAGGGAATTAATTTTTCGTCAGTATTTTTCTTTAAATGCTTGTAAACATCGACCAAATTTTGGGATTTTAGTTAACTTATAATTTCTGATTCCGGAACTTCGTTAAGATAGGGTGCATATACCGCGCCCTTAGCAAAATTAAGGTTGGCATGATAGTCACATTTAACATTACAAATTCCAGGTATATTTTTTTGTTGAAATTAGTTTCTCAGCACTGGTTTTATTTCCGATCAATAACAGTAGATTGCCGTCCCTTAATTCGGATACTGAAAGGATATCCGAACATATTAGTTATAGGGAACGATGGACTGAAAAACATGCGTATTTTTGAAGAGCTTTATCGCCAGAAGAGGCCGAAATAACTACATATTTGGGTTCGGGTTTGTGTGTAGTCGGTAGTTCGGGAAGAATTATGTGTATATTCTGGGAATTACGTTTTTTGTTAGCAGGGGGCTTCCGCTAGTATTGCATAGCAGATGTCTACCAACTAAGGCGGGTCTCCCATTCCAACTCTCCTAGTTCTCCGGTATTGTTTAACGACACTATCAATACGAAACAATTTTGTGTGCACTGTATTTAAGAGAAACAGTACAAATGAAATATTGTAGATCACAAAAAAAATCTAAATAAATAGACCGCACAGCGCAAGAGTTAGTTGAAGACTGATTTCGATTAATTTTTAATTAAATTATTAAAAAAATATTTTCAATTATTCTATTTTAATATTTTACAAAATTACCCTTTTTATTTTTTCTTAATTTTGTAATATTTTTAAAATTTCACATATGTATGTAGCAAAAACTTAGAACAGAAAAATTGGCGGAATTGGATAGGTAGGTGCGGCATTCCATTAGTGATGGACATTCAAAAACAACATTGACGTTCGTTCGATGCAATGCTTCGTAAAAGAACATCGATGTTACATCGACTTATACGTAACAAAATACATAAATGTGTTCTTTGCACGATTGTACTTACAAAAAGTTTTATTACATTAAAAATAGAATGGTATATACCAAAACAACAGGACAGCTGTCAAAAGTGAAAAAAATTAAAAATAAATAAACGAGAAGAAAAACGCAATTAAAAAATGAAATTGTAATTTTTATTGAAAAAATTTATAAATAATAATAAAAATATGTATTATTATGTGAGGAATTTTAAAATTTGGAAATTCTGAAATAAATTAGAATAAATAATCTTTAATTCATACTCTATTCAATACAACGTTTTAATTAATTTATAAAGGTATACACTCCTAAATTCCTATTAACGTTAATAGTGTTCTCTTTACTTTTGTTTTATACCTAATTTACCTTAACATACATATGTTGTGATTTTTTTAAATTTGATGAATTCATTCACAATGAGCATGCAATTTCGATACGTATCGAAATTTACTTTCGTACGATAGACTATTCGATATCGAAGGCGGAATTCGGCCCCTTGTAAATGCCGATGATCCTTTTTACAAACGATGATACTTTTTCTAAGCCATACTCATGAAAAGAAAGGGATACATCTAAGTTTGGCATGGATTAATCTCCGATATTAAATCCAACATTTTCTTAAGCGCAAAATGCATGCCGTGTATTATGTATTCTTTTGAGCTATGTATGTGTTTACTAGCCAACATACGGCGTGCTTCGGCTATAATATAAATGTAGTAAATTTATTATGTAGTAAAGTTTTAAGAAATACTTGTTTCCTAAACATGTGTCTTTTTTGAATAATTCGGTAGTCCTAAAAAGGACCATTCGAAAAATCATTGCATTCAAACAATTAAACGTTTACTTTTAGCATTCGCTGTGCGGCTTTTTGATATTTTACTTGTTTATTTACATAGCCAACTCGGAAGTCGATGCGGCATTTAAAAAATAGTGTTTTAACATTTTTTGGTAAAATCGCCATATTACTGGCCTCCAAAAGGCATTTATGTATATATTTGGATTATGGAACATATGTTCGCCATTAAATTTTGAAAAATAATCTCCAGGAATTTAATTTTTTCAACAAAAGGCAGTGATAGTTTTTTCAAAAAGCCTTTTAATACTTTTTCGACCCAGGTAAATGAACTATCGTGACTTTCATACTCTCCAAGATTTAACTTTCGAATGTCCAGGTCTTTCAACGTATCACGTTGGTCATCATTGTCACCTGGTGGTAGCTCAACGGCCTTAGCTCTAACATTCGTGAAAATGACATCTGGTCCAACGTTGGCTCTACCACTCAGCTGTTCAGTATTTCTTACTAAAAGAAAAGTAAATAAAAGTACCATATGTTATTAGAATGAACAGAATGCAAACATATTTTGTACATACCCAAGATGTATTTACGTAGCCGATATTTATATTCTTTTGGAGTAGAGTGGCCATAAAGTCCACCTTTACTTCGGATGGCTTCGAAAAAGGGCTCTAAAATATCTTGGTTTATCCTAACTTCAAATCTTGCTATTGTGGCTTTACTATACATAAAATACCGAAGCCGATTTTAATATTACTGAACCTATGTTCTAAAAGTCTAAAGAATATATTTTTGCCCTAATTTTTACCAAACAGTATGTTCTAAACAGTACTAAGGAATCTTAATTAATTCTAATTGATAACAGAGAGTATCAAACTTATTTTGGACTAAATCTACTAAGGATTACTTTCTAAATTAATTCTAATTGATATCAAACAGTATCAAACTTATTTTCCAACTAAATCTAATGATTATTTTCTAAATTTTTTTTTACCAAATTGATGGATAAAACCACAAAAAGAGAATTTTATTTGATTTTATGCTGAAGAATGTATATGGTGGGCAATTTAAAAGCTTCATTTTAAAAATACAATGAAACAAAAACGGTTTTAAATTTTGCAAATTTATTTTCTGTTGTGAAGTACAATTGTGAAGCAATTTTGGCTGTCGCGTCTAGCATAACAGTACCCCATTCGATCGGACCAATTTTCGAGAACTCTTTCGAGTGTATGGGGTCGTATCTCGGAAATGGCATCACGAATGTTGGCCTTCAAATTCTGAATTGTCTCTGGTTTTTCGGCATAACACTTGTCTTTAACGGCGCCCCACAGAAAATAGTCAAAAGGTGTCAAATCGCAGCTTCTTGGCGGCCAACTGACATCAACATTTCGGCAAATTAAGCGGCCATCAAATGTTTGACACAACAAATCGATTATAGCATGAGATGTGTGGCAAGTTGCACCATCATACTGAAAAAAAACATCGTTCACATGAAAAGCGGGCACAAAAAAATCGGTTATCATGGTGCGATAGGTATCTACATTGACCGTAATGGTTGCGAAATATGAAATATAAGCCAATTATGCCTCCATTCCATAAGCCGCTTCAAACAGTCACTCGTAATGGGTGAATTGGCTTCTGTAAGACCACGTTAGGGATTTCTGAGCCCCAAGTACGGCAAGTTTGCTTATTAACGTACCAATCAAGATGAAAATGAGCTTCATTCAAAAAGATGATTTTAAATGATGATAAATTTCCAATAAATTCCAACGCTGCTCAAACGTAAATCGATTTATTTCGTTGAGTGGAGATAATATACTGAATTTTGTGAGAGAATAGAATAACATAAGTATTGCCAAATTCGAAATAACCGCTGGTTCAAATTTAAACTTTTAAATTACCCACCCTTTACAAACCACGAATAAACACGCATAGTCAACCCTTCTTGAATAAAGTAGATATTTCATGCGCTCTCCAATAGTTTTTTTATTTATTGTGAATAATATATATAATATAAAATAAATCATATAAAAACTTTTAACCCGTAGCGCTTTCAATAATTAAAGTTAAATTTGCATGAAATATTGCTGGTAAAACTCGTGGCGGCTTAAAAATGGTAAAATTATTTGCAGCCAATGTAAATTACAAATTTAAGAAAATCAATTTTCACAAAAGTTACCGTGTACTTTGTACTCAGCTAGATAAATCAAAATATGATTACCTGCTAAAACATGCGAAAGAACAGTTTGTTTGTCATCCATGTGGTGTGAATAATAACAACAACATAACAAAAGAATTAAATTAAATAAAACCAGAACTGAAAAAACTAGATCATCTGTCTGCTTTAACAAAATCGATCTGATCAGTTTGATGTAGTCATGAAAAGTGTTGCCGAGTATAAAAAAGATGGATGTAATTGAAAAAGAAAATAAAAACTGTGAAGTGAGGTTGAGCATTTAAGAACTTCTATACAATTTCTGAATAATAATCGATTAAAGAATGATGTCAGCAAAGTCCAAATTAAAAGAATCAAATTCTTCAATTTACGAGTCTGATCCTTTAAGCAAGGAAACATCAACCTTGCTTAAGTTCTCTAAAACTCTTAAAAATGTTAGATATCATGCTGTTTATGCTATAGGAGCTGTCTAAGCCAATGATTATTAGAAGTGAAGACGATGTGGATAAATTGCTACTGGAATCAACAGTTAATAAGTCCAGAGGTCGGTTAACACAAACTGCTGAAGTATTGAGTGATGATGATGAATGTGTACCTCTCCAAATTTTTTTGTTAAGTATTAAGTATTATTTAATATTTATTATATTTTTTATGATTGAAAATCAATATTTTAAAGACTTAGAGTCTTTTAAGAGTTATTTTGATAGTTTTTTAAGATAATTTTTTACTATAATCTCTATTAATATTCGTAGTATTTCATCAACTGATAAATTCAATGCTTTTAAAAATCTAATAGTAAAATTACCACCACTACCTAATATTATTACTATTCAGGAAACCTAGATGAGTAATGATTTATTCCAGTTATATAGAATAAAAGGCTACAATGCCGTACACTGCTGGAAATCGGATGGTAATGGTGGTACCTCAGTTTTCATCCATAATAATTTAAAATATTAAGTTGAAGCTTGTGAAAGTAAAAATTTAGTTCACCATATAATATTGTCACTTGATGAAATTAAATTTAACGGCAAACCTATTATATTTTGCGTCTTTTTATCGATCACAAAAATGCGACTGAAGCAATTTTTTAATACTTCTGAATATTTGATTCGCTTCTACGTCCGAAAACTTTACGTTTTGCATGTGATTCTAATATTGATGTCTTAAATGTAAGTCTCTCTGAAGAATTGTTAAATTTGCTAACAACTTATGACTTTATTGATTGCCACAATATGGTAACTCGCCCGTCTACTGGAACATCTATTGATCACATTTATTATAATGCATATGGAAATAAAACTTATATTGAATCAACCAAGTGTAAATTATCAGATCATAATCTAATTTCTTTTCGGATTGGAATTGAAACGCACGACCTGTTTGAAGAAAAACGATTATTTTGATCATATAATAAACTATGTTCGTGCTGTATTGCCACTTGTACAACAATCTAATGACGTATGTATTGATACAAGTTCGTAAATTTCATGTCTAGAAAATACTACAAGAGCGTCAACAAAGGAAAAAACCATATTGAAAAATTACAAACAAGAAATTACACCATAGATCAATATCAATGAACAACGGTTTGGGGGGTGTTAAACATGACCCAGGAAAGAGTTGGAGATTTATAAATAAAACGCTTGGCAGATCTGACAAACAATGTATTCAAATAACAGATAATAATGGTGATGAAATCTGAGGTGACTTACAAAAGGCTGAAACATTGAATATATATTTCACTGAATCGATTTCGGTTTTAAAGTCTAAACATAAGTACTTGCCCAAAGATAAGCTCTCTACCCATGATGAGATTAAGAGCAACATATTGCAATTAAAACCAAACAATAGTTGTGGATATGATAATGTCTTACTAAAACTTTAGTTAATGTGCGCCAATGAATTAACACCTTATCTTTTGTATTAAGTATTGTCAGATACCATCTACATTGATGTCGTTGTATGTATTATAATAAGATTGTCAGTTTTTCTGACAAATGTCTTACATTGTGTGAACTAAAAATATACATTGTGGTGCTAAATTCTCATTGCCTGGTCGTTGTCAGCAAATTGCTAGGTCTGAAAATTTAGTAAATTTTATATATATTTCACATAAAAAGCAAAATCTACTTTGTCAATAGATTTTCTCGAATTAAAACGCTGTACAAAAAACAATCACAATTATATATTAAAAGCAAAATACATCTTTATTAAAAAATACAACACTTTTTGAAAAGAGCACTATTTCATGTAATTATGTATTTGGTATTATTATTGTTCATATTTCAGTTTAGTATCAAAAGCTATAGAAAATGTAATTTTTTTTTTACTTTACTGATATCCTGGTAAATGTGAATAAAAATACACCTATTTTTATTTAAGAAAATTTACATATTTACGTTCCTCGAGCTTATTCTGCTTCTCTTGTTTGAAATTATCATTCCAGTTGTGCTTCAAGTTCTTTCAGATTCCACTGTAGTTGCCAGTATACATAAATATATACTTTCGAAAACTATCAATAGTATTTAAAATTATCGATGGTTAAACAATAGTCCCAAACTATCGATAGTACTATCGAGACTATCATCCATAGTTTCTAACCACTACTTTCCATTACTAATTTCAAAGTCTCATCACGCTCCTGTTTATCCCTTGCGGCAATAAGAATATCATCTGTATAAATTGTTAAGTTCTTAATATCCCCAAAATTTTCTTTATTAGTCATCTGAAATGCTTCCGGTGCTACCTTAATACCAAATGACAGGCGTTTCAAATTGTAGCAGCCAAAAGGTGTTCTAAACGTGCGTAAGCTTTTTGACCTATCATCAAAGGCGATTTGCCAAAATCTGTCTTTAAGGTCTAGCACTGTAAAAGTTGTTTTATTAATAAGTTTTATCTTCAGTTGTTCAAAAGTAGGAATTCCATAATGATGGTCTTTGATTGCTAAATTAAGTCCCTTAGGATAAATGCAAGATCTCATTTTTTTGTTAGAGTTTTAAACAAAAACTATATTCAAAATCCACTCACTCGGCTTGCAACACTTTTCACATAAAATTTCTTATTCCTATTTTAAAGGGTCCCTAAGAGCTAAGGGTATTCAAGTAGCAGGTTTTGCGCATGTTGTGGCATTTTCTTTTAGATAAAAAAATCTTTCTTAAAGCATCCTATTCCTTCAAAAAGTTCAACATATTCTTCCTTTAATTTGTCTATACTAATTATATCTGTCGAATATGTACACTTAATCATTTTATGCAAGTACTTAAGCCTAAAATAGAAACTGAGTTCTTGTCCTTTACAACAAAAAATTAAACTTTCTGTGATTTTCGTCTTATTTTGCTCGGTTAGTCCACAAATTGTCAAATTATCTGGACTTTTTTCAACTGTAATATTATGTAGGTCCTTTCACACATCAAATGGCAATATGTTAACCGTAGCCCCTGTATCAAGTTTAAATTTTACAGATTTTCACTGAATTTGAAGAAATTCATACAACGTGCTAGCGTCAATTCCTTTTTAATTGAATCTATACATAAACTTGAGCAACTCCTTTTATCATTAGTTTGAACTTTTAATTTACCTACAGATTTACTTTGACATACAGAGCAAAAGTGGTTTCTTTGTTTACAATAAATACTTATTTTACCATATGCTGGACATTTGCCTACTAAAGGGTCCACCAAATAATTTTTTTTTGAAAATGCTATAAAAAAAAAAAAATACTGAATATTTTCTAAAATTTCTTTTTTATTTGAAAGTACAATCCTTCCGGTTAATAATGGAAAATAATTTCATTCAAATGGCTGCCTCGGCTGACCATGCAGTAGCCTACACGATCGGTACAATTTTAAAGCACATTATCGATTGTGTGCAGCTGTATTTCTCCAATGGCTTCACGAATATTGTCCTTTAAAGCGTCAATTGGACAAATAATAGTCCAACGGTGTTAAATCATAGCTCCGAGGTGGCCAAACGACATCAGCTCTGCGGCTGATAATGCGATCTTCAAAAACAGGGCGCAAAATATCGAGTGTATTTTCGGCTGTGTGGCACGTAGCGCCGTCCCTCCTCTTAAATTTTTGTGAACAAAAATTCATTCAATATGGCCCGATAACGATCGCCATTGACTGAAACGGCCACTCCTTGCTCATTTTCGAAGAAAAATGGCCCAATTATGTCTCTGGACCAAAATCCGCACCAAACAGTGACTCGTCTTGGGTGTATCGGCTTTTCAATGTATGCGTGCGGGTTTTCTGTGCCCCAAATGCGACAACTTTACTTGTTTACATACCCGCCAAGATCAAAATAAACTTCATCCGAAAGATGATTTTTTTTTGGCAAAATCGGCATCTTCTGTAAGTCGATCGCAGGCCCACTTAGCGAAGCGAAAACGCATTGGACACAACCATATTCGTTCAGCGGAAAGATAAAACTAATCAATCAGACTTGAGCTAAGTGTTACCATTCAACATTCACTAGTTGAAAAAAAAAGTTAGATGGCGGACCCTTTATGTAAATGCTTTCTACCACAAAATTTGCAATTCTTATTTTTGTTATAATTTTTTCATTATTTTTAGATTTAAAGTTACAAAAACTGCTTTTATATTATTCAGTTTTTTTACTAACCAAGCTAATTTCTGCGTCACCACCTCGTATCGTATTTATTTGTTTGTTGCTTGCTTCAGCTGATCTGGCCATGTCGATTGCCATTTCCAAAATCAATTGGCTTATTGACTGACTAAAAACAAGTTTATTTTATGATTGTCATACAAAAACAATAATCTTAATTAAAAAAAAAATAATGCTAAAAGTATTGAAAAATTAGAGTTTTGAAAATTGTTATTTTTACAAATATTTTTCATTTCTCTACACCTTCCATACGTAAATATTGATTTCTGAATTTCTTGAGTACGGCAACACTTAAAGTTACTAAATTTTGGCCAAGTGACGTCGTTCTTAATATAAAAGTTGGGTAGCGAAGCACAGTCACCTATTTATGTAAATATGTATTTAAACATACATATGATTGAAGTAAAAGGTATCATAAGCTAAATTGCGCTTTCTTACAAAACAATAAGTGCTTAAGTAAAAACAAAAACAATTAACCGCTAAAATAATTTTAATATTTCTTTGTCAGAAAGAGAAAAAAACAGAATAGATCTAAACAAAAAACTACGAATAATAAAAATTCTGTGCATTCAATGACAAAAAAATTGCTCAACTTATGTATTCAAATATCAACATGCATAATGAAGCTGCTAAACAACAACAAAACTGTATTGATTTGCAAAATAATCAAGCTAATTTAAGTGATAGCAGTTCCGATGATGATCCCAGCTGGGAGCGCGTTAATAATCGTGAGAGACCAACCACCAAATCACCCTTATTGTTCGCTCTAAAACGCTAACACCTTGATGAACGTCCATCAACTTCAAACCATTTCGATACTCTTGCTGATGACAATGATGAGAACGAAGACAATAAGATGCCCGCTAATCACGCTCTACCTCCTAAGCCTCCCCCAATATTTATTCCAAATGTCGATGATATTAGTAAAATGGCCATAAGGCTAAGTGAAATTATTCCTAGTAGTGATTTTTATTATAAGTCTCTAAGGCACGGACAAGTTCGTTTAAATATCAAGACAGTTGACTGTTATAGAAAAGTAGTTAAATATCTTGATAGTATAAGCATTGAATGCTATATATATCAACTTAAGCAAGAAGGTGCAATTACTGTAGTACTTAAAGGTCTGCATCATTCAACTCTAGTTGGTGACATCAAAGCGAAACTTTTACTATTAGGACACCAATGTTTTTGTGGACTTAAGTCCCAACTCTAACAACAAAGATATTTACACCATGCGTGAATTTGGTAATGCCATTATACAAGTCGAGGCTCCAAAAAAATTCAACGACATTGTTCAAAGTCTTAGATGTCAAGAATTCGGTTTCGTATCGTACTGCCGAAAACCTTTCAGGTGTGTAAACTGTGGTTTATCACATTCAACTACTGAATGTTCTTAGCTTCCCAACACTCCACCAACATGCGTTCACTGCTCTAAAAATCATACCCCGAGCTACAAAGGCTGTAAAATTTACCAAAAAAAGTCGTAAATAAACAAACAAATAAAAGTGTGAGAAATGTAACTGAGCCACAAAACTATAGTTATAAATCTTTTATTATACCAGCAACTCAGAACAATAGTCATTTAACTTATGCTCAAGTTGTCGGTACAAATGGCGGAGTAAGTAACACTCTTAAAAAAATTGAGTCAATGATCGAAAAAAAAATAGAGCTAACTAATACTTTAATGAACATTACGTCATTGCTAATGACTAAACTATACAACCAGATCTAAGCATTGCAGAATGGAATGCTAATGGTATTCTAAATCATTTAAACGAAGTTGAAATTTTTCTTAAAAATAATTTTATAGACATATTATTAATATCAGAAACACACCTTACCAGCAAGTCTTTTTTACGAATAAAAAGTTACGATATAATTACAGCTAATCAACCTAATGACAGAGTGCATGCAGGCGCTGCTGGTATAATAAAGTCTACTATCAAGTATGAAGCTTTATAGTCGATAACTGAGGTTTATATTCAGGCAGCTGGAGTTAAAATAACTTGCAATAATAATAATGTAGCAATATATTCAGTTTATTTTCCACCTGGATACAGGATCTAAGTCACAGATTTTTAATAGGCGGCGATTTTAATGCCAAGCATACTTTGAGTGCTCACGAATATCAAATCCCAAGGGAAAAAAATCTGTAAATGTATTTCCAGAAACCATTACTGAGTAGTATCACTGCTCTTTAATATTTCTTGACGTTAAGCATGCTTTTGACAGAGTCTGGCATAATGGACTTTTATACAAATTAAAGCAACTATTTCCAGCTATATACACTGCAGGCTTACCAAAATAAGAGGTGTCATGACGGCCACCTACGCGGAGGACACTGCTATAATAGAAGCCAATTACTCAACATCGGAAGCTTCAACTCTCGTTCAATCAAACCTCGACCTAACATGGTTCAAAAATTGGAACATAAGAAAGAACGCTGATAAGTCAACTCATATTACTTATACACTTAGACAGTGTGATTATCCGCCTGATTATCTAAACAGAACCATGACTCCTAATTCAAATTGTGTTAAATATTTAGGTCTGAATATTGATAGACAATTAACTTGGAAAAATCATTTATAGTCGAAGAGAAAGCAGCTTGATATAAAAACAAAAAAATATACTGGCTGTTGGTCCAAACTCAGAAATGAGTTTTAATAATAAATTAATACTTTATAAAACAATTTTAAAGCCAATCTGGACTTATGTCAGACTTCATATTCCATTATTAATTCCCATATTTCTGTTTTAATTGGTATGAATAAAACTGAATTTGTCAGAAAAAATGTGTTTTTAAGCCTATTTACTTCCTAACCTCTAATTTGCCCATCCTTTTTATGCAGTGACCGGGTTTTAGCAAAAAAAGAAGAAAGAAAACGTCTTCGCGAAGAGAAAAAGCAAAATTTTAAAGAGCAACATGAATCCATTTTGGAAGGTAAGTATGTAAAAGTATTATTATCAGGCATGTTCTAGCTTTCGAGTGGATTTAAAAAGTGCGAATCTGCACTGTTTGGTTTTAAAACTAACCATAAAATTTTTTTAATAGATGAGTACGAAATTCTGGATTTTGAATCAAGTGATAAGGAAGAATCCGGCGATAATAATTCAGATGGAACGCAAGAATTGAAAGATGAGCCAGTTGCAAGAAAAAACGAGGTGAATATCGCTTTATAACTAGTGTCAGTTTTAGAAAAATGTAAAATCAGCGACCGTAATGCGGTGCAAGTTATTATAGCAAACGCTCAAGCTTTGAAACATGACGTTAGCGATTTAGTGATAAAAACAACGTCTATCCACCGATGTAAAGAGATAGAAAAAGATTCGATATCAAAAAATCAAGAAATTCGTGATGTATTTAAAAACGAACAAATATCAACATTAACTGTTCATTGGGATGGTAAAATTTTGCCATCATTATTGGGTAGAGAAAAAGTCGACCGTTTACCAGTAGTAATCTCATTTAATGGAAATGATCAGTTACTTGGGATTCCAGCAATTTCTAACGATACGGGAAAGGAACAGGCCACAGCTATTTCCAATTTGCTGAAAAAATGGGATGTAGAAGAAAAGGTGTAGGCTCTATGCTGCAATACTACTGCATCCAATTTAGGATACATGCATTTGCAGAGCGCATGCATTTTCCTTGTCGTCGTCATATCTTTGAAATCCTTTTGAAGAGCGTTTTTGATGACAAAATAAAAAAATCTTCCGCCCCCAGTGTACAAAGTGGCCAGAAATTAAAAAAAAAAATCTTTTAAGTCCAAAGTTTACTTTCCGAATGCCAGGTGCCTTCCTTTTATAGTGAAAATATATTTATTGGATAAAAGCGGCAATTGCTGCTGAAGCCCCTAATCAAGATTTAAATTTATTTAAAAATTTATATATTTATGGTCTGGTGGATGAAAAGTAAAAAATGTTTACAGAATTTTTGCAACCATTTGTGGTACTTATCACCAGAAGTTGTAGGTTTGACCTTTTTCGATGAAAAAATATCTAATACATCAAGAAAATTTATGGTGGCTGCTTTACAAAAGCCCAATAAAACTGACATCAAAAAGTATAAAATTCCCCCTTCTAACATAAGCCAGTTCATGTATAAAAATATTAAGGATTTTGTTACAGAA
>JAKWBJ010000274.1:0-240997 GCA_023159175.1 Wohlfahrtia magnifica
TTTGCCAAGGGAAAATTTAGTTTATTGTGTATTCTCAAAAAAACCCCTAATTTTTATTAAGATTTTTTTTTCAGAATGTATAAATTTTTAAATTAATAGTTATATGTGTTTTGCCGACGGGAAATTGATTTTATTCAATATTCTAAAAATACTCTAATTTTTATTGATTTTATTTATTTATTTATTTATTATTACTATTTTATTTTCATTTTATTCAGTATTCAAAAAAGAAACCCTAATTTTAAAGATTTTTTGTCAGAATATATTTTTATTAGAAATTATATATGTATGTATATTTTGCCAAGGGAAAATTTATTTCATTTTGTATTCTGAAAAAAACCTTAATTTTTGTTAAGATTTTTTTTCAGGAAGTATAAATTTTTTAATTAATAATTATAAATGTTTTGCCGACGGGAAATTGATTTTATTCAATATTCTGAAAATAATTATTACTATTTTATTTTTATTTTATTCAGTATTCAAAAAATGAACCCTAATATTTATTAAGATTTTATATGTATATATCTTTTATTTTACTCTGTATTCTCAAAAAAAGACCCATAATTTTTATTAGGATTTTTTGTCAGAAATTTTTTTATTAGTAGTTATATATGTTTTTCAGATGGGAAATTGATTTTATTCAGTATTCTCAAAAAAAAAAAATCTAATTGCCTAGATTTATATAAAAAAAGTAGAACATTTAAAGATAAAATTTCAAAATTCACAAATTCATAAAATTTTAATAAATACTTTTTTATTTGCCAAATTTGTTTCTTACGGGATTTCGATTTTATTCTGTATTCTTAAAAAATAATAATTATTATTATTATTTACCTAGATTTATTATCACACTTTTCTTACTCAATTCAAGAAAACATACACGCGCAATAATGCTTTCGACTACGTTCCCCATACCACTAATGCTAATCAACATCTTAATAATAATAAAACTACACACACACACACACAACACATGCATGTACAATCATTTTCTCAACCATCGTCAACATACACCAAATCAATTCATTCAACCACTAATGCAACAACAACAACTACTACCACTACTAACATAACAACAACAACTAAAAGGAATACAATAATACCGCTACTACTATACCAACAATAACTACTAATAGTAATACAACAACTACTACCGCTAATACGAATACAGTAACTACTATCGCTACTAATATAACAACAACTACTACCACTACTACTAATATAACAACAATGACTACTAATAGATATACAACAACAACAACAACAACAACAACTACTACTACTACTACTCCTCCATCTTCATAATTTTTTTTAATATTCATAATAATGCACTATCTCCTAAGTCATTGATATTTTGAGAAGCGGATAGTAGTCGGCGTGCGTTCAATTATTGCCAATTTCCATATTTTCTCCTCAAATAAGCTCATTCTGCGCGAAAATTCTAATCTAATCTTGCGATTTTCAGTAAAGGTAAAGTAAAGTAAAGTAAATCTAAAGTCTCTACACATTTTCTACTAAGTACGTGACAATGACGTAACGCACGCAACGTGCTTTCTTTATGTAATAGCTGATTCCCACCGTACACGATACACGTTGTTTTCACTAACTCAGCCTTAACTGGCACTATTTTCATTCGTAGCAGTAGCAGTCAGTAGTCAGAGAAGCCCAGGGGAAGGAAAAGAAAAATTGCAATTTTCATTCCATATCATTAATAAAATATATTAGTGTATTAGTATTAGTTTTCATGAAAAATCATCATCTCTTTTTTTATAGACATATAGTGGTCCTGAAAAGGACCGATTGTTTTCTTTTAATAAAATTTAATTTTATCTTCTTGTTGTACGGTTGGCTCTATAAGATCAATTTAAGCACGTTCGCCACGAATACGTCTGGCCAATTGGATGTCTTTAGGCATAATTGTGACACGTTTAGCGTGAATGGCACACAAATTGGTATCTTCGAAGAGGCCAACCAAATAGGCTTCACTAGCTTCTTGAAGAGCCATAACAGCAGAGCTTTGGAAACGTAAATCAGTTTTGAAATCTTGAGCAATCTCACGAACTAAACGTTGGAAGGGCAATTTGCGGATCAACAATTCAGTACTCTTTTGATAACGACGGATTTCACGCAAAGCAACTGTACCAGGGCGATAACGATGAGGTTTCTTTACGCCACCAGTAGCTGGTGCACTTTTACGTGCAGCCTTAGTAGCCAATTGCTTACGTGGTGCTTTACCACCAGTAGATTTACGAGCAGTTTGCTTAGTACGGGCCATCTTCACAAATTTTTTCTTTTTTCTTAATTCACTTCACTTAACTTCACTCACTAGATATAAACACAAGCACTGTTAATACACGAATAAATTTTTCCACGCCAATGTGTTCGGCTTTTATAGAAATTTTCAAAAAAATAAAACAAGGGTGAGTGTGATTGTGTATTAAAATACATTTTAAAGTAAACACGCAATACGAATGAATTAAAAAAATATATATATCTTTCTCCCTCTTTTTTCTGTTGAAATTGGTATAAATACGAGTGGCTTAGTCGTGGAAATTATTAGTTCTTGTGTATCTCTTGTGCAGTGTATTGTGAGTGAAATAAACAGTGAAGAAAAATGACTGGTCGCGGCAAAGGTGGTAAAGGCTTGGGAAAAGGTGGCGCTAAACGTCATCGTAAAGTGTTGCGTGATAATATCCAAGGTATTACCAAGCCAGCTATTAGACGTTTGGCTCGTCGTGGTGGTGTAAAACGTATTTCTGGTTTGATCTACGAAGAAACACGTGGCGTATTGAAGGTATTCTTGGAAAACGTTATTCGTGATGCTGTCACCTATACTGAACATGCCAAGAGGAAGACTGTCACCGCCATGGATGTTGTCTACGCTTTGAAGAGACAAGGTCGTACTTTGTACGGTTTCGGTGGTTAAATATATTTTGGACAATATATATGGATAACTAAAAAAAAAAACACCCAACAACATTTTTAAACCAATCGGTCCTTTTCAGGACCACTAAAATTATTACAAAAGAGATCAATTTTTTAAATTAATAACACAAAATAATCGTTTTGATTTGGATTTATTTAAAATAAAATGTTTTTCAATAAAAAATACAGTGAAATGCTGTTTTTGTCTAGTATTTATGTAACATAGTGTAAATAAATATATATATATATATATATTTTTTGTCGTAAATTACCTATTTCATTTTTCTTAAAATTCAAAATTATTCATTTAATTTCTTATTGTATTTCTTTAAATTCATCTTAAGGCAAAACAAGCAAACATTTTTGTGCCAACTGTACGATATGCATGTATGTATAACGAATGTATTTTGTGTTTATACACACACACACGAACAAACGTCTCACACACACGAACTGCTTCGTCGTTAAAGATACGAAACTCATTCATAATAACGAAATGCTTCTTTTTCAATAAGATTATGTTGTGTGTGTGTGTGTGTGTGTGTGTATGTATACGCACATAACGTGTTTTGTTATTGTAATAAGGGATGATTTTGTATACAAGAATTTTATCAGCTGCCGCTAGATCAGAGAATTTGATGATAAAGCGATTAAAAAAAAAAAACACGTTTGAAGAAAATATTTCTCTTTTAAAAAATGAATTTGTCGTCCTGAAAAGGACGGATTGGGCAAAAAGATGTAGGATGTTCTATATATGTAATATATTATTACATTTTAAATTTTGTTTATCAATCACTGAGTAATTTATGCCTTTTTCTCGGTTTTCTTGGGCAAAAGTACAGCTTGGATATTTGGCAAAACACCACCTTGAGCAATTGTCACTCCAGATAACAATTTGTTTAATTCTTCGTCATTACGGATGGCCAATTGCAAGTGACGTGGAATAATTCTGGTCTTCTTGTTGTCACGAGCAGCATTACCAGCCAATTCGAGAACTTCAGCAGCCAAATATTCCATAACGGCAGCTAAATATACTGGAGCACCGGCACCAACACGTTCAGCATAATTGCCTTTACGCAATAAACGATGAATACGACCGACGGGGAATTGCAAACCAGCACGATTTGAGCGAGACTTTGCCTTTCCCTTAACTTTGCCACCTTTACCACGACCAGACATTTTTTCACTTATTCTTTTTCTTTTATTTTAAACACTTCACTAAAGCACTGAACACAAATTGATGAATTCGACCGGTAGATGTGGATATTTATACTTTTTTCATTTACTAATACATATACTTGAGGGTTGTTTGTTCGTACGTAGCCGAACATATAACGATGTTGATTATTTAGTTTAAAAAAATGTACTTAAAGCGCACTTAATCGCACAATCGGTACAGTTTGTGAACAGTGTTAAAAGTGTTAGTGAAGTGAATAAGTGAAAATGCCTCCTAAAACCAGTGGTAAAGCAGCAAAGAAGGCCGGCAAAGCCCAAAAGAATATTACGAAGAGTGATAAGAGCAAGAAACGCAAGCGTAAGGAAAGTTATGCTATCTACATTTACAAAGTGTTGAAGCAAGTACATCCTGATACTGGTATTTCATCAAAAGCCATGAGTATCATGAACAGTTTTGTTAATGATATCTTTGAGCGTATTGCCGCTGAGGCTTCTCGTTTGGCTCATTACAATAAGCGTTCAACCATCACCAGTCGAGAAATTCAAACTGCTGTCCGTCTTTTGTTGCCAGGTGAATTGGCTAAGCACGCCGTCAGTGAAGGTACTAAAGCCGTCACTAAATATACCAGCTCCAAATAAATTTATCAAATGGTTCTTTTTTATTCTACATAAAAGGCCCTTTTCAGGGCCACAAATATATTAGAAAAAAGAGATTTTATTTTTCTTAATAAAAAAAAATATTGATTTTTTACTATTACAGTTTATGTGTGTGTGAATGTGCGTTTTTTCTATATTAAAAATAAAAAATTGTGTTGTGAATAAGAAGAAAAGAAAATTCTAGTGTATTAAAGTTGGCAACTTTTTTTTTCTGTATAAGCGTTAGATGTATTTTTCTTTTAGATAATTACTGTCATGTTTTGTTCTTATTTTCCAATTATGTGTTTTGCCGACGGGAAATTGATTTTATTCCGTTTTTAAAAAAAAAAAATTAATTTTTTTGTCAGGATGTGTTATTATTATTATTTGTTTTTATTGGGAGTCGTATATGTTTTGCCGACGGGAAATTGATTTTATTCCGTTTTCTTAAAAAAAATCTAATTTTTATAATGATTTTTTGTCAGAATGTATTAATTTTTTTTTATTAGTAGTCACATATGTTTCGCCGACGGGAAATTGATTTTATTCCGTTTTCTTAAAAACAAAAAATCAATGTTTATGATTTTTTGTCAGAATGTATTAATTTTTTTTATTAGGAGTCATATATGTTTTGCCGACGGAGAATTGAAAAAAAACCTAATTAATATTAGAACAAAATCGCAAATTTATAAAATGTATACAATTTTTTGTATTATCACAGTGAAATTATGTAATAACATTAACTTCTAGTTCGAAATTGAATTTGATCTCTTAAAGAAAATATTTTGTAGCCCTGAAAAGGGCTTTTTGTATGTTACAAATAATGTAAAAATTATTTCGAATATCGAAAATGAATTTACTTTTTTGCGACAGCTTTCTTAGCAGCTGGTTTCTTAGCAGGAGAAGCCTTTTTGGGTTTAGCTACGGCAGCTGTCTTTGCTTTAGGAGCTTTGGGTTTAGTTACTGGAGCCTTTTTGGCTGGTTTTGCTTTAACAACACCAGTCTTTTTGGCTGCTTTTGCCTTAACTTTTTCTGTCTTCTTCTTTTCGGCAGTCTTTTTAGCGGCAGATGGCTTTTTAGCAGGAGCGGCGGCCTTTTTGGCGGCAGCTGTTGTCGCCTTCTTCTTTTTATCAGCGGCAGCCTTTTTCTTCTCAGCAGCGGGTTTCTTTGCTTTGGGTTCTTTTGAAGCAGCAGCTGATAATTTGAAAGAGCCAGAAGCACCCTTACCTTTAGTTTGAATCAATTTTCCACTAGTTACGGCACTCTTCAAGTACTTCTTAATGAATGGAGCCAATTTTTGAGCATCTACCTTATAAGTGCTGGTAAGGTATTTCTTAATGGCTGGCAAAGATGAACCACCACGTTCCTTTAAGCTTTTAATGGCGGCATCAACCATTTGTTGAGTTGGTGGATGAGTAGGGGCAGCAGATGGCTTCTTGGCTTTGGTCGATGCAGCCTTCTTCACCTTTTTCTCGGCAGCTGGGGCAGCAGCGACTGGAGAGGCTGTAGTTTCAACGGCGGCAGAATCAGACATGATTTCTTTTTATTATTTCTTTTATTCACTTCAAGTAAAAAAAAAAAACACTTCACAAAAATTGTATATAACACTTTTACAGTAGTTTAGTTTTATACTATTTCTTTGGGTACATCGAAAAGATGAGAAGTCCATAGTAGTCACTGCACAATGATTGTTAAATTTTTAGTGTGCGCTTGTATAAAATTTTACAAAAGTTTTTTTAGAATTTTAATTTTTTCTAAAAATCGATTGAAAATTTTTAAAAAATTTTGATTGAATTCAAAAGCTTAGATATTGTAGAATATATTAAAAAAAGAAAATTTATTTTTCATGAAAATTAAAAAAACTATGGCCTTTTTTATGGCAAGTTTGTAAATTTTTTTTTAACAAATTATCAATAAAATTGAAAAAAATTTAATAAATTTTTTCAAATTTTTTTACAAAATCTCTTTCAAAAGTTGCTCTTGTATGTTTTCTTTCGAATAAATACAAAAAATTTATATTTTTAATATATTTGGATTTTTAAAAATTATTTTAAAATTAACTCCATGACAACGAAACTTCTTCATAGTGGCACATTTTCATTGGTATATTGGAATAATCTTTTTACATGTAAATTTAATAAAAAAAAATTACTTAATTACAAAATATACAGTAATTAAACAAATCTTATTACAATTTATCAGAAAAATTACTCATAATTAATATAACAAAAAAAATGTTATGCTACTCAAAAAATATGAACTGTTTTCTAATGCCTTCACTTAAAGTACATACATATACAACATGCGTACTCGGTATAGCCTATATACAATGTATATAATATAATGGAATGGAAAATATTTTACATTTATGGAAGTTATTATCCGATAGATATAACTATTTTAAATATTAATTTCAAATTATTTCATACCGTATAAATTTTTATAAAATAATTGTAATTAGATTTAAATATAAATATTATGTATATCATGTAAATACATATACGAGAGTATTATTGCAATAATTGTGTATATCAGCTTAACATTTTTTATTTTTATGTCATAACCCAACATAAGACTTAATTAGAAATAGTATTTTGTAATTTTTCACTCATTTCCTTCGCACAAGGGAGAAAATTTAATGTCTTTCTCTTACACATTAGTAATGTTTTTCTCTTACACATACTATGTAGTCATAGTATGAGATATGAGAGATAATTGATTGCGGACACTGATGCGGATTATTAAATTATCCGATTTATTAAATAAAAATGTAAAGTATTTGTTCTTGTACTAAAAATGCTTTTAAAACACATATCAAATGGTATACTACTTTTAATTAATTATTTAAAATAAATAATTACATTTATGTAAATAGAACCAAAAACAGGCAAAAATATGTGTACATTTTATAAAAAGTAATACAGTGCATCGATTCTAAAATGTCAACCAAGCCACAGGACTCCTAAAAAAAAACATCAACTCCAAATAAAACACAATTTTAGCTTCAATAACAGCTGTGTACATATACATACATATGTACATATGTGCGTAGATATGTAGATTTATATTACAAAATTAGTTTCGTATTTGGGGACTCCCCTTATAACTATTATAGAAAAGAAGTTACATATGTATGTATGTATTGTCTTTCCCTGTTCGGTTGACTCTTTGTTCTCGTTTGAAGCCTTTTTTGTTTCTTTGGATTTATTTCTGTTTGTTTTTAGTTTATAAACAATAAAAACGGTTTAAACTACACTATCAGTATGTTTTTTGTACATACAGTATACATTAAATGAAAAAAAAATCAATTCTCGTTTTCAAATAAAGCCAAAATTCATTAGCATACATACACACAAAGTTTTACTATTACATATACCATATACGAATATATACAAATATATGTATATGTATTTTTTAATGAAATTAATTACGAATTTATATAAAACTTAATTATGTTATATACAAATTTGTCAAAGAAAAAATTAATATATAGATTTATTTACAAATAATAGAACTTTGAGACATAAAATTTTAAAATGCATAAAATTTTAATAAATATTTTTTTATTTTCCAATAATATGTTTTGCTGACGGGAAATTGATTTTATTCTGTTTTCTAAAAATATCCAAATTTTTATTGATTTTATTGATTTTATTTGTGTATTTATTTATTTATTACTATTTTATTTTATTGAGTATTCAAAAAAGAAACCCTAATTTTTAAGATTTTTGTCTGAATATATTAATTTATTATTATTATTTTTTATTACAAATTATATATGTATGTATATTTTGCAACGGCAAAATTTATGTTATTCTGTATTCTGGAAAAAAAACCCAAATTTTTTTTGAAGATTTTTTTTTCAGAAAATATAAATTTTTTCATTAATAGTTATATATGTTTTGCCGACGGGTAATTGATTTTATTTTGTATTCTCAAAAAAAAAAAAACCCAAATTTTTTTAAGATTTTTTGTCAGAGAGTATAATTTTTTTAATTAATTGAAATTTATTTTATCAATATTCTGAAAATAATTATTACTGTTTTATTTTTATTTTATTCAGTATTCAAAAAAGAAACCCTAATTTTTATTATGTTTTTTTGTCAGAAAGTATAAATTTTTTAATTATTAGTTATATATGTTTTGTCGACGGGTAATTGATTTTATTCAATATTCTAACAATACTCTAATTTTTATTGATTTTATTTATTTATTCATTTATTATTACCATTTTATTCAGTGTTCAAAAAAGAAACCCTAATTTTTAAGATTTTTGTCTGAATATATTAATTTATTATTATTATTTTTTATTACAAATTATATATGTATGTATATTTTGCAACGGCAAAATTTATTTTATTCTGTATTCTGAAAAAAACCCTAATTATTTAAGATTTTTTTTTTTTCAGAAAATATAAATTTTTTAATTAATAGTTATATATGTTTTGCCGGCGGGTAATTGATTTTATTTTGTATTCTCAAAAAAAACCCAAATTTTTTTAAGATTTTTTGTCAGAGTATAAATTTTTTAATTAATAGTTATATATGTTTTGTCGACGGGTAATTGATTTTATTCAATATTCTAACAATACCCTAATTTTTATTGATTTTATTTATTTATTTATTTATTATTACTATTTTATTCAGTCTTCAAAAAAGAAACCCTAATTTTTAAGATTTTTTGTCAGAATATATTAATTTATTATTATTTATTTTTTATTAGAAATTGTATATGTATGTATATTTTGCCAAGGGAAAATTTAGTTTATTGTGTATTCTCAAAAAAACCCCTAATTTTTATTAAGATTTTTTTTTCAGAATGTATAAATTTTTAAATTAATAGTTATATGTGTTTTGCCGACGGGAAATTGATTTTATTCAATATTCTAAAAATACTCTAATTTTTATTGATTTTATTTATTTATTTATTTATTATTACTATTTTATTTTCATTTTATTCAGTATTCAAAAAAGAAACCCTAATTTTAAAGATTTTTTGTCAGAATATATTTTTATTAGAAATTATATATGTATGTATATTTTGCCAAGGGAAAATTTATTTCATTTTGTATTCTGAAAAAAACCTTAATTTTTGTTAAGATTTTTTTTCAGGAAGTATAAATTTTTTAATTAATAATTATAAATGTTTTGCCGACGGGAAATTGATTTTATTCAATATTCTGAAAATAATTATTACTATTTTATTTTTATTTTATTCAGTATTCAAAAAATGAACCCTAATATTTATTAAGATTTTATATGTATATATCTTTTATTTTACTCTGTATTCTCAAAAAAAGACCCATAATTTTTATTAGGATTTTTTGTCAGAAATTTTTTTATTAGTAGTTATATATGTTTTTCAGATGGGAAATTGATTTTATTCAGTATTCTCAAAAAAAAAAAATCTAATTGCCTAGATTTATATAAAAAAGTAGAACATTTAAAGATAAAATTTCAAAATTCACAAATTCATAAAATTTTAATAAATACTTTTTTATTTGCCAAATTTGTTTCTTACGGGATTTCGATTTTATTCTGTATTCTTAAAAAATAATAATTATTATTATTATTTACCTAGATTTATTATCACACTTTTCTTACTCAATTCAAGAAAACATACACGCGCAATAATGCTTTCGACTACGTTCCCCATACCACTAATGCTAATCAACATCTTAATAATAATAAAACTACACACACACACACACAACACATGCATGTACAATCATTTTCTCAACCATCGTCAACATACACCAAATCAATTCATTCAACCACTAATGCAACAACAACAACTACTACCACTACTAACATAACAACAACAACTAAAAGGAATACAATAATACCGCTACTACTATACCAACAATAACTACTAATAGTAATACAACAACTACTACCGCTAATACGAATACAGTAACTACTATCGCTACTAATATAACAACAACTACTACCACTACTACTAATATAACAACAATGACTACTAATAGATATACAACAACAACAACAACAACAACAACTACTACTACTACTACTCCTCCATCTTCATAATTTTTTTTAATATTCATAATAATGCACTATCTCCTAAGTCATTGATATTTTGAGAAGCGGATAGTAGTCGGCGTGCGTTCAATTATTGCCAATTTCCATATTTTCTCCTCAAATAAGCTCATTCTGCGCGAAAATTCTAATCTAATCTTGCGATTTTCAGTAAAGGTAAAGTAAAGTAAAGTAAATCTAAAGTCTCTACACATTTTCTACTAAGTACGTGACAATGACGTAACGCACGCAACGTGCTTTCTTTATGTAATAGCTGATTCCCACCGTACACGATACACGTTGTTTTCACTAACTCAGCCTTAACTGGCACTATTTTCATTCGTAGCAGTAGCAGTCAGTAGTCAGAGAAGCCCAGGGGAAGGAAAAGAAAAATTGCAATTTTCATTCCATATCATTAATAAAATATATTAGTGTATTAGTATTAGTTTTCATGAAAAATCATCATCTCTTTTTTTATAGACATATAGTGGTCCTGAAAAGGACCGATTGTTTTCTTTTAATAAAATTTAATTTTATCTTCTTGTTGTACGGTTGGCTCTATAAGATCAATTTAAGCACGTTCGCCACGAATACGTCTGGCCAATTGGATGTCTTTAGGCATAATTGTGACACGTTTAGCGTGAATGGCACACAAATTGGTATCTTCGAAGAGGCCAACCAAATAGGCTTCACTAGCTTCTTGAAGAGCCATAACAGCAGAGCTTTGGAAACGTAAATCAGTTTTGAAATCTTGAGCAATCTCACGAACTAAACGTTGGAAGGGCAATTTGCGGATCAACAATTCAGTACTCTTTTGATAACGACGGATTTCACGCAAAGCAACTGTACCAGGGCGATAACGATGAGGTTTCTTTACGCCACCAGTAGCTGGTGCACTTTTACGTGCAGCCTTAGTAGCCAATTGCTTACGTGGTGCTTTACCACCAGTAGATTTACGAGCAGTTTGCTTAGTACGGGCCATCTTCACAAATTTTTTCTTTTTTCTTAATTCACTTCACTTAACTTCACTCACTAGATATAAACACAAGCACTGTTAATACACGAATAAATTTTTCCACGCCAATGTGTTCGGCTTTTATAGAAATTTTCAAAAAAATAAAACAAGGGTGAGTGTGATTGTGTATTAAAATACATTTTAAAGTAAACACGCAATACGAATGAATTAAAAAAATATATATATCTTTCTCCCTCTTTTTTCTGTTGAAATTGGTATAAATACGAGTGGCTTAGTCGTGGAAATTATTAGTTCTTGTGTATCTCTTGTGCAGTGTATTGTGAGTGAAATAAACAGTGAAGAAAAATGACTGGTCGCGGCAAAGGTGGTAAAGGCTTGGGAAAAGGTGGCGCTAAACGTCATCGTAAAGTGTTGCGTGATAATATCCAAGGTATTACCAAGCCAGCTATTAGACGTTTGGCTCGTCGTGGTGGTGTAAAACGTATTTCTGGTTTGATCTACGAAGAAACACGTGGCGTATTGAAGGTATTCTTGGAAAACGTTATTCGTGATGCTGTCACCTATACTGAACATGCCAAGAGGAAGACTGTCACCGCCATGGATGTTGTCTACGCTTTGAAGAGACAAGGTCGTACTTTGTACGGTTTCGGTGGTTAAATATATTTTGGACAATATATATGGATAACTAAAAAAAAAACACCCAACAACATTTTTAAACCAATCGGTCCTTTTCAGGACCACTAAAATTATTACAAAAGAGATCAATTTTTTAAATTAATAACACAAAATAATCGTTTTGATTTGGATTTATTTAAAATAAAATGTTTTTCAATAAAAAATACAGTGAAATGCTGTTTTTGTCTAGTATTTATGTAACATAGTGTAAATAAATATATATATATATATATATTTTTTGTCGTAAATTACCTATTTCATTTTTCTTAAAATTCAAAATTATTCATTTAATTTCTTATTGTATTTCTTTAAATTCATCTTAAGGCAAAACAAGCAAACATTTTTGTGCCAACTGTACGATATGCATGTATGTATAACGAATGTATTTTGTGTTTATACACACACACACGAACAAACGTCTCACACACACGAACTGCTTCGTCGTTAAAGATACGAAACTCATTCATAATAACGAAATGCTTCTTTTTCAATAAGATTATGTTGTGTGTGTGTGTGTGTGTGTGTGTATGTATACGCACATAACGTGTTTTGTTATTGTAATAAGGGATGATTTTGTATACAAGAATTTTATCAGCTGCCGCTAGATCAGAGAATTTGATGATAAAGCGATTAAAAAAAAAAACACGTTTGAAGAAAATATTTCTCTTTTAAAAAATGAATTTGTCGTCCTGAAAAGGACGGATTGGGCAAAAAGATGTAGGATGTTCTATATATGTAATATATTATTACATTTTAAATTTTGTTTATCAATCACTGAGTAATTTATGCCTTTTTCTCGGTTTTCTTGGGCAAAAGTACAGCTTGGATATTTGGCAAAACACCACCTTGAGCAATTGTCACTCCAGATAACAATTTGTTTAATTCTTCGTCATTACGGATGGCCAATTGCAAGTGACGTGGAATAATTCTGGTCTTCTTGTTGTCACGAGCAGCATTACCAGCCAATTCGAGAACTTCAGCAGCCAAATATTCCATAACGGCAGCTAAATATACTGGAGCACCGGCACCAACACGTTCAGCATAATTGCCTTTACGCAATAAACGATGAATACGACCGACGGGGAATTGCAAACCAGCACGATTTGAGCGAGACTTTGCCTTTCCCTTAACTTTGCCACCTTTACCACGACCAGACATTTTTTCACTTATTCTTTTTCTTTTATTTTAAACACTTCACTAAAGCACTGAACACAAATTGATGAATTCGACCGGTAGATGTGGATATTTATACTTTTTTCATTTACTAATACATATACTTGAGGGTTGTTTGTTCGTACGTAGCCGAACATATAACGATGTTGATTATTTAGTTTAAAAAAATGTACTTAAAGCGCACTTAATCGCACAATCGGTACAGTTTGTGAACAGTGTTAAAAGTGTTAGTGAAGTGAATAAGTGAAAATGCCTCCTAAAACCAGTGGTAAAGCAGCAAAGAAGGCCGGCAAAGCCCAAAAGAATATTACGAAGAGTGATAAGAGCAAGAAACGCAAGCGTAAGGAAAGTTATGCTATCTACATTTACAAAGTGTTGAAGCAAGTACATCCTGATACTGGTATTTCATCAAAAGCCATGAGTATCATGAACAGTTTTGTTAATGATATCTTTGAGCGTATTGCCGCTGAGGCTTCTCGTTTGGCTCATTACAATAAGCGTTCAACCATCACCAGTCGAGAAATTCAAACTGCTGTCCGTCTTTTGTTGCCAGGTGAATTGGCTAAGCACGCCGTCAGTGAAGGTACTAAAGCCGTCACTAAATATACCAGCTCCAAATAAATTTATCAAATGGTTCTTTTTTATTCTACATAAAAGGCCCTTTTCAGGGCCACAAATATATTAGAAAAAAGAGATTTTATTTTTCTTAATAAAAAAAAATATTGATTTTTTACTATTACAGTTTATGTGTGTGTGAATGTGCGTTTTTTCTATATTAAAAATAAAAAATTGTGTTGTGAATAAGAAGAAAAGAAAATTCTAGTGTATTAAAGTTGGCAACTTTTTTTTTCTGTATAAGCGTTAGATGTATTTTTCTTTTAGATAATTACTGTCATGTTTTGTTCTTATTTTCCAATTATGTGTTTTGCCGACGGGAAATTGATTTTATTCCGTTTTTAAAAAAAAAAAATTAATTTTTTTGTCAGGATGTGTTATTATTATTATTTGTTTTTATTGGGAGTCGTATATGTTTTGCCGACGGGAAATTGATTTTATTCCGTTTTCTTAAAAAAAATCTAATTTTTATAATGATTTTTTGTCAGAATGTATTAATTTTTTTTTATTAGTAGTCACATATGTTTCGCCGACGGGAAATTGATTTTATTCCGTTTTCTTAAAAACAAAAAATCAATGTTTATGATTTTTTGTCAGAATGTATTAATTTTTTTTATTAGGAGTCATATATGTTTTGCCGACGGAGAATTGAAAAAAAACCTAATTAATATTAGAACAAAATCGCAAATTTATAAAATGTATACAATTTTTTGTATTATCACAGTGAAATTATGTAATAACATTAACTTCTAGTTCGAAATTGAATTTGATCTCTTAAAGAAAATATTTTGTAGCCCTGAAAAGGGCTTTTTGTATGTTACAAATAATGTAAAAATTATTTCGAATATCGAAAATGAATTTACTTTTTTGCGACAGCTTTCTTAGCAGCTGGTTTCTTAGCAGGAGAAGCCTTTTTGGGTTTAGCTACGGCAGCTGTCTTTGCTTTAGGAGCTTTGGGTTTAGTTACTGGAGCCTTTTTGGCTGGTTTTGCTTTAACAACACCAGTCTTTTTGGCTGCTTTTGCCTTAACTTTTTCTGTCTTCTTCTTTTCGGCAGTCTTTTTAGCGGCAGATGGCTTTTTAGCAGGAGCGGCGGCCTTTTTGGCGGCAGCTGTTGTCGCCTTCTTCTTTTTATCAGCGGCAGCCTTTTTCTTCTCAGCAGCGGGTTTCTTTGCTTTGGGTTCTTTTGAAGCAGCAGCTGATAATTTGAAAGAGCCAGAAGCACCCTTACCTTTAGTTTGAATCAATTTTCCACTAGTTACGGCACTCTTCAAGTACTTCTTAATGAATGGAGCCAATTTTTGAGCATCTACCTTATAAGTGCTGGTAAGGTATTTCTTAATGGCTGGCAAAGATGAACCACCACGTTCCTTTAAGCTTTTAATGGCGGCATCAACCATTTGTTGAGTTGGTGGATGAGTAGGGGCAGCAGATGGCTTCTTGGCTTTGGTCGATGCAGCCTTCTTCACCTTTTTCTCGGCAGCTGGGGCAGCAGCGACTGGAGAGGCTGTAGTTTCAACGGCGGCAGAATCAGACATGATTTCTTTTTATTATTTCTTTTATTCACTTCAAGTAAAAAAAAAACACTTCACAAAAATTGTATATAACACTTTTACAGTAGTTTAGTTTTATACTATTTCTTTGGGTACATCGAAAAGATGAGAAGTCCATAGTAGTCACTGCACAATGATTGTTAAATTTTTAGTGTGCGCTTGTATAAAATTTTACAAAAGTTTTTTTAGAATTTTAATTTTTTCTAAAAATCGATTGAAAATTTTTAAAAAATTTTGATTGAATTCAAAAGCTTAGATATTGTAGAATATATTAAAAAAAGAAAATTTATTTTTCATGAAAATTAAAAAAACTATGGCCTTTTTTATGGCAAGTTTGTAAATTTTTTTTAACAAATTATCAATAAAATTGAAAAAAATTTAATAAATTTTTTCAAATTTTTTTACAAAATCTCTTTCAAAAGTTGCTCTTGTATGTTTTCTTTCGAATAAATACAAAAAATTTATATTTTTAATATATTTGGATTTTTAAAAATTATTTTAAAATTAACTCCATGACAACGAAACTTCTTCATAGTGGCACATTTTCATTGGTATATTGGAATAATCTTTTTACATGTAAATTTAATAAAAAAAATTACTTAATTACAAAATATACAGTAATTAAACAAATCTTATTACAATTTATCAGAAAAATTACTCATAATTAATATAACAAAAAAAATGTTATGCTACTCAAAAAATATGAACTGTTTTCTAATGCCTTCACTTAAAGTACATACATATACAACATGCGTACTCGGTATAGCCTATATACAATGTATATAATATAATGGAATGGAAAATATTTTACATTTATGGAAGTTATTATCCGATAGATATAACTATTTTAAATATTAATTTCAAATTATTTCATACCGTATAAATTTTTATAAAATAATTGTAATTAGATTTAAATACAAATATTATGTATATCATGTAAATACATATACGAGAGTATTATTGCAATAATTGTGTATATCAGCTTAACATTTTTTATTTTTATGTCATAACCCAACATAAGACTTAATTAGAAATATTATTTTGTAATTTTTCACTCATTTCCTTCGCACAAGGGAGAAAATTTAATGTCTTTCTCTTACACATTAGTAATGTTTTTCTCTTACACATACTATGTAGTCATAGTATGAGATATGAGAGATAATTGATTGCGGACACTGATGCGGATTATTAAATTATCCGATTTATTAAATAAAAATGTAAAGTATTTGTTCTTGTACTAAAAATGCTTTTAAAACACATATCAAATGGTATACTACTTTTAATTAATTATTTAAAATAAATAATTACATTTATGTAAATAGAACCAAAAACAGGCAAAAATATGTGTACATTTTATAAAAAGTAATACAGTGCATCGATTCTAAAATGTCAACCAAGCCACAGGACTCCTAAAAAAAAACATCAACTCCAAATAAAACACAATTTTAGCTTCAATAACAGCTGTGTACATATACATACATATGTACATATGTGCGTAGATATGTAGATTTATATTACAAAATTAGTTTCGTATTTGGGGACTCCCCTTATAACTATTATAGAAAAGAAGTTACATATGTATGTATGTATTGTCTTTCCCTGTTCGGTTGACTCTTTGTTCTCGTTTGAAGCCTTTTTTGTTTCTTTGGATTTATTTCTGTTTGTTTTTAGTTTATAAACAATAAAAACGGTTTAAACTACACTATCAGTATGTTTTTTGTACATACAGTATACATTAAATGAAAAAAAAATCAATTCTCGTTTTCAAATAAAGCCAAAATTCATTAGCATACATACACACAAAGTTTTACTATTACATATACCATATACGAATATATACAAATATATGTATATGTATTTTTTAATGAAATTAATTACGAATTTATATAAAACTTAATTATGTTATATACAAATTTGTCAAAGAAAAAATAAATATATAGATTTATTTACAAATAATAGAACTTTGAGACATAAAATTTTAAAATGCATAAAATTTTAATAAATACTTTTTTATTTTCCAATAATATGTTTTGCTGACGGGAAATTGATTTTATTCTGTTTTCTAAAAATATCCAAATTTTTATTGATTTTATTGATTTTATTTGTGTATTTATTTATTTATTACTATTTTATTTTATTGAGTATTCAAAAAAGAAACCCTAATTTTTAAGATTTTTGTCTGAATATATTAATTTATTATTATTATTTTTTATTACAAATTATATATGTATGTATATTTTGCAACGGCAAAATTTATGTTATTCTGTATTCTGGAAAAAAATTTTTTTAAGATTTTTTTTTTTCAGAAAATATAAATTTTTTCATTAATAGTTATATATGTTTTGCCGACGGGTAATTGATTTTATTTTGTATTCTCAAAAAAAAAACCCAAATTTTTTTAAGATTTTTTGTCAGAGAGTATAATTTTTTTAATTAATTGAAATTTATTTTATCAATATTCTGAAAATAATTATTACTGTTTTATTTTTATTTTATTCAGTATTCAAAAAAGAAACCCTAATTTTTATTATGTTTTTTTGTCAGAAAGTATAAATTTTTTAATTAATAGTTATATATGTTTTGTCGACGGGTAATTGATTTTATTCAATATTCTAACAATACTCTAATTTTTATTGATTTTATTTATTTATTTATTATTACCATTTTATTCAGTGTTCAAAAAAGAAACCCTAATTTTTAAGATTTTTGTCTGAATATATTAATTTATTATTATTATTTTTTATTACAAATTATATATGTATGTATATTTTGCAACGGCAAAATTTATTTTATTCTGTATTCTGAAAAAACCCTAATTATTTAAGATTTTTTTTTTCAGAAAATATAAATTTTTTAATTAATAGTTATATATGTTTTGCCGGCGGGTAATTGATTTTATTTTGTATTCTCAAAAAAAAAAAACCCCCAAATTTTTTTAAGATTTTTTGTCAGAGAGTATAAATTTTTTATTAATAGTTATAAATGTTTTGCCGACGGCAAATTGATTTTATTCAATATTCTGAAAATAATTATTACTATTTTATTTTTATTTTATTCAGTATTCAAAAAATGAACCCTAAGTTTTATTAAGATTTTTTGTCAGAAAGGAAATTTTTATTGATTTTATTTATTTATTTATTTATTATTACTATTTTATTCAGTGTTCAAAAAAGAAACCCTAATTTTTAAGATTTTTGTCCAGAATATATTAATTTATTATTATTTTTTTTATTAGAAATTGTATATGCATGTATATTTTGCCAAGGGAAAATTTATTTTATTATGTATTCTCAAAAAACCCCTAATGTTTAAATTAAGATTTTTTTGTCAGAAAGTATAAATTTTTTTAATTAATAGTTATATGTGTTTTGCCAACGGGAAATTGATTTTAATCAATATTCTGAAAATAATTATTACTATTTTATTTTTATTTTATTCAGTATTCAAAAAAGAAACCCTAAGTTTTATTAAGATTTTTTGTCAGAAAGTATAAATTTTTTAATTAATCGTTATATATGTTTTGTCGACGGGTAATTGATTTTATTCAATATTCGAACAATACTCTAATTTTTATTGATTTTATTTATTTATTATTACTATTTTATTTTTATTTTATTCAGTGTTCAAAAAAGAAACCATAATTTTTAAGATTTTTTGTCAGAATATATTAATTTATTATTTTTTTATTAGAAATTGTATATGTATGTATATTTTGCCAAGGGAAAATTTATTTTATTCTGTGTTCTCAAAAAAAACCCTAATTGAAATTGAATTGGGAAATTGATTTTACTCAATAATATAGTTTTCATGAAAAATCATCATTTCTTTTTTTTTATAGAAATATAGTGGTCCTGAATAGGACCGATTGTTTTCTTTTAATAAAATTTAATTTTATCTTCTTGTTGTACGGTTGGCTCTATAAGATCAATTTAAGCACGTCGCCACGAATACGTCTGGCCAATTGCATGTCTTTAGGCATAATTGTGACACGTTTAGCGTGAATGGCACACAAGTTGGTATCTTCGAAGAGGCCAACCAAATAGGCTTCACTAGCTTCCTGAAGAGCCATAACAGCAGAGCTTTAGAAACGTAAATCAGTTTTGAAATCTTGAGCAATCTCACGAACTAAACGTTGGAAGGGCAATTTGCGGATCAACAATTCGGTACTCTTTTGATAACGACGGATTTCACACAAAGCAACTGTACCAGGGCGATAACGATGAGGTTTCTTAGCGCCACCAGTAGCTGGTGCACTTTTACGTGCAGCCTTAGTAGCCAATTGCTTACGTGGTGCTTTACCACCAGTGGATTTACGAGCAGTTTGCTTAGTACGGTCCATCCTCACAATTTTTTTCTTTTTTTCGTAATTCACTTCACTCACTAGCACAATGTATATAGTGAGGACACACCAACAAAAATAACAACAACCATACAATAAATTTTATATCTCAGTAGGGATACACGAGACAGTAAATATGAACATAATATAGATAGATATATATAGAGATAATATATATATCTCTTTCTTTCGAGCTGAGTTGTAAATTTTTTTATTTTGTGTTATTATTGCATTCTGCCGTAATAAACAAAATTTTTCAGAGGTAAAAAATTTGTGTTTGTACATTTTTTAAAAAATTAAAGTATTTTATCCAAAATTTTAAATTTTCTTTGCAGGTATTTCTTGCAGGTGGCTTACGGGTTAAAGTAAGTAAAATAAGATCATATTTATACTTTTAAATTATTAAAAAGGTTTTTTCTTTTTTAGGTAAAATTTTGGTGTGTAGCAGAAAAACAAAATATGAGTATTGTGTCTTATAAACGATTTTAAAATAATTATTATGTAATGTTTTTCAGGGATCAAGAAACACATCATAAAATGGAAGCTGTACACAAAGTTCATAAATATGTTTCCTGCAACAAGACGCGGTATATGGCGAGTTGAGTACATATGTACATATTAATACCTGCAACCAAGTGCAAAAGCTACATGAGAAAAAACATTGCGACAATCTGATGAACTACTTCAAATTCAAGTCGATCTATAAAACCAAGCATTTATCTGGAGTAAATGTAATTAAGTCAGCATTTAGACGTACTATTTAAATCAATGGACATCCATTAACAAAAACGAACACTGAAAAGCCTCAACTGAATACGGTTGGCTCGGTATGACAACGACAACAGTTTAAGGCTCTAAAACTGTTTTTAGTTAAAAACCAACATGAGCAACAATAGCTAATCTTTAGCACTCTTTTGTAAGTTAAAAATGATAATAGTACGTCGAAATGCATATTTACTTGCATTTGGTCCAGGTAATTACTTCATTGTAGATATCCAGTAATTTGAATTTGAAACATTTTACTTGATTTTGTTTGTCCTCTATCCTTAAAGCTGTGTAAGTAACTCTTTTGTAGTGTTTTTGTAGCTTTCCTAATTTCTAGAGCATAGGATAAAAATATCCTACAAAGTGGTAGAAATCAAATTGTTTCATTTCCGAGGAGCTTTGTGCACTTTTTCAATGGGTTTAAATGCGGTAGATTGTTATCAGTTTTCGTACAAAACTTTTTATTTCATTCAGGACTCTGTATTTCAAAGGATATGATCTTGTAAAATGTCTTAGATCCATGCAATATATTATAAACAAAATTGTATTTTAAAAGAAATTAGTGAAGTTGCGTTGTCCTCTAAAGTTGCTGTAGGGGCTATTGGCTGTAGTAATAGCCATTTAATTTAAAGAAGCGACTTTTTGTTTGAAATTTTCTAAAAGGCCAGCCAAAGTTAAACAAAAGGCACGACTTGCCGGTATTAAGGGAAAGTCTGGCAAAGGATATTGCTGTTCATTTGGCATTTTCGTTCGAATCTGCATTTAAAACAAAATAAAGCTAAAAAATGAGTGTTTCTATGTTTAAACTAAATGTTTATATGTAATTTAATTACCGTGTTCATTTTTTTCATTCTCAGCAAATTGTTTTGACAATTCCATCCAGCCCCTAATACGTTCGTACATTTTAAGATCGTTTTGTTTGAAGTGATTTGAAATTTCTTCACGAAATACTTCAGGAATATTTTGCATTAGTTTCGAATTTGTACCAATTTTATTACGACCATTTCATTGTACATGCGTGAATTTTCTTTACCCTGTCGAGTACCTAAAAAAAGAGTTTCATCATCGTTATTTACAAGATCTGTTTCCAATACATCACTTAAATTTAATTCATTTCATTAAGACACTTGACAAATTGGTCCTTCAGTAACGAACACAAACTTACACATACTAATTCGACAGCAACACTCTCGCTTAACTTTATTTAGTCAATCCAGATGAGCCTTCGAATTGTTGACGTAAGGTCAGCGCTGAATTGTCGTCATTTGTTTTACAAATACCATTATCATTGCTAGCTATTGCAGAGCCATTGTTACCTGTATCAGCTATTCTTAAAACTTGTGGTTGATGTTGTTGTTTGTTGGAGTTAGGGCAAGTAGTTGTTGTTGATACAACATCATTAAATAAACAAATTTTTTGATCTTGTACACGTTCATTCATTGTTTGAGAACTACCCTTACGAACACGTTCAATAAGACCCTTATAGAAAATAAAGAATTGAACGAAATAGGTACTATATTATAACTTTCGTACAACGCTTACCATAAAATTATCTTCATAGAAGAAATTTGTATTTAAGAGACGATCTAAAGAACGACAACCTTTATAAATAGCCAAAAGTTTTCGCATCACCTAAAAATAAAACATTATATTGATATATTTGTATTGAGAATATCAAAGTTACCTCTGGACTTTGTAAATTTGGACTTATATTGATTATTTCCTCCAAACGTGCAATAGATACACGAGCTCTATCTATATTCGATAATAGATGAGTTCTGCAATTGATAATTTTATGTTGCTGCTACAGCCTAATTCACTATTCTCTGACTGTTTCCCATGAGTCATCAGAAGCATTACTTAAATCACCTTGATGAAGGTGCTTGTACCAACTTTATTACGACCATTTCATTGCACATGCATGAATTTTCCTTGCTCTGTTGAGTACCTAAAGAAAAACAAAGAACTTGATTAGAATTTTTTTTAAGTTAAACAAATTCGTTTTTGTTACTTTTTAGCACGGTCGGAGTCATACCAAATTGCTGCTGTGCTATGGTATTATGTGTTCGGAGATAAGTTGATAAGATGTACCCTTTTTTAGCTGAAGCAAATGCAAGTAAATCTGTATTTTGACGTACTATTATAATTTTTAACTTACAAAAGAGTGCTAAAGATTTGCTATTGTTGGTCATGTTGGCTTTTAACTAAAACAATTTTAGAGCCTTAAACTTGTCGTTGTCATACCAACCGTTTTCAGTTCAGGCTTTTCAGTTTTCGTTTTTGTTAATGGAAGTCCACTGATTTAAATAGTACGTCTAAATGCTGACTTAATTACATTTACTCCAGATAAATGCTTGGTTTTATAGATCGACTTGAATTTGAAGTAGTTCATCAGATTGTCGCGGGGTTTTTTCTCATGGAGCTTTTACACTTGGTTGTAGGTATTAATATGTACATATGCACTCACCTCGACATATATCGCGTCTTGTTGCAGGAAACATATTTATGAACTTTGTCTTCAGCTTTCATTTTATGATGTGTTTCTTGATCCCTGAAAAACATTACATTATAATTATTTTTAAATCGTTTATAAAACACAATACTCACATTTTGCTTTTCTGCTACACACCAAAATTTTACCTAAAAAAGACAACTTTTTTAATAATTTAAAAGTATAAATATGATCATTATTTTACTCACTTTAATCCGTATGCCACCTGCAAGAAATCCCCGCAAAGAAAATTGAACATTTTTGATAAAATACTTTAATTTTTTAAAAAATTCACACACAAATTTTTCCATCTCTGAAAAATTTTATTTATTGCGCCAGTAATAAAGCAAAATATAAAATTTTACAACTCAGCTCGAAAGAAAGAGATAGCTATATTATGTTAATATTTACTGTCTCGTGTATCCCCACTGAGTTGTAAAATTTGTTGTATGGTTGTTGTTATTTTTGTTGGTGTGTCCTCACTGTATACATTGTGCTGCATACACTGTGCTTATATATACATATGTTGTGGCAGTGCTACCAAATTTCGTTCACTGTGTGAACACCTTCATACATGTTTACCTATTTTTTTTAATAAAACTAATAACACTGCAAAAATAGTAACGTAAAGATGGTCGATGTGGCAGTGCTGCCAAATTAACAGGGTAACACAAAATATACCAAAATTCCACAATGCAGTGTTGTATTTTTATATTCGTAACACTGCCTCCCGCTTAGGCCTGTTCATCCCGAATAGGCTTATTATCCTTCTATTACACCGCTCTTCTCCATTTCATTGACCAGCTCGTTAACCTCCTTACGCTTCGCCAGAGGTATACTTCTGGGTGCCTGTTTTATCGGTCTCCCTTCGCCAATATTAATTTAATGATTGACTATAACTGTCCTACCTTGAGTTTTATTTTTTGTGGCGAATACGCGGGTGTACGTCTTCAGCAGCTTTTTGGCTTTATTTCTATCTGAAGCTGCTAGAGCTGCTATCTATTTCTCTAGATTTTCATCAAATACTTTTTGCTCCTTGGCTGACATATTGGCTGGTTCCGGCAATTGTTCGCTGTGTATTACCGCCTCTACAGGAGCACATTGGCCTACCTCGGAGTTTTCAGAAATAAATTTTTCGTGACCTGATAGATTGAGCCCTATTTATCGTGAAAACGGTGTCAATAAAAAGTTATATGACTTGGAATTTTTACAAAATTTAAATTTTGTTAACTTATACAAAAAGAGAAACAATTTGTTAAATTTTCTGCGGTATAGCACATTGTGCTACAGCTAGTAAAATAGTAGGTAAGGTTAGGTTAGGAGGGAGAGGCAGCCTCGCTGAGACAAGGCACGCTTGAGCACACATAGCGGCCCGTTGTGATACCACAAATAAAGCGAGATCTCCATACCGACCAGCAAGACCGGTGGTAACCGGTCTTGACCGCCAGCCAGATGTTCCACATAGAAGCACATTCCCGGAAATCAAGTCGGAAACCAGCCCGACAATTTAATGAATCTGGCTATAAGCCTGATATCAATGATCGATAGCTCCGATAAACTATCGAAAAATAGTAACTAATTCAAAAACTTTCGCATGTTATCTTTTGTTCTTTAACTCAATGTAGCAGACATCCCCTTACACCCTAAAAACCCAAATAAAAGGTTAGCAACTATCTTGTTTTAAATATCGTAGAACAAATGTTTCTTTATTTACATAAATTTATGCTATATAGAAATATGTATTTCAGCTTTTAGAGACCTTGGGCTATAAATGATTAACAATTTATAATTTTTGCTGTAATAAAAAGGCATTATCTTAACTCTAGAACCATAACCTTTTTTATATATAAGCACTAACCATATGTCGGAACAACTAACATATATGTACATATATACCATCGATTTTTATTTATGCATTAACTTTCAATTGTATTCATAAAAATAGTTTTAGATTTATTATGAATAGAGTTTTATAGGTTTATTAGGAGACTTTTTTATGAAACACTGTTGAAAACAAGAACGTTGTTATTCGAATCGACTAAGGTTATGGTTCTAGGGTTAAGACGACGATAGACAGGAAAACATGCTTAACCAACATTTGTTTGTGTGCGTTAAAAGATAAAATAGGTTGTATGCATTTAGTTCAGAGTTTAAAAAACATATGTGTAAATGATAATAAAAATAAGGGTTACCCTACGATATATTAAAGCAAGGGACAAATAAATCCAAAAATTGTGCAATTAAAATGAAAATAGTATATGTTTTAATTATATGGCCAACCCAACAAAACATTTTTTTGATATTTCTTATGACCATCACTATATATTTTGAAGTCCATTTCTGCAATTTGAATGTATTGAGTCCTCGCATTATTTAGTGCCCAAAAAACTTCTAATATTTTTTCACAACTGGAAACTTAGTAATTAATGGCCGCATCCCAAGTTCCATAGCGAGTTAGCACTGGTTCGGGCGGCAATGTAAGCAGTCCATTTAATTTGTATCAGTTTAAGGTAAAAAGTCAACCGTAACGACTTTACGTCTTTCACTAACATCTAAATTCAGCTTCCATTTAATGTTTCAAAATCTTTAATCAATCGTGTAAAAGTTATAAAATTTATTATTTTTGCGTCGATGCGAGATTAAATAAATAAATATTTTTCAAATACTAGATAACTCAAAACAGCAATGTACAAATACAAGTTAAACTTTTCGTTTTTAATTTAAATAAACAAATTAGTTTTTTATTTTAATTTTTATCTTTATTTATTTTTTACTTTATTGAAGGCAGTCTTGCTTTTCTTATATCACAATTAATTCTGACTTCAAAATATTTAAAATTAAAGAAATAAATAAAAGCTTTTTAAAAGCTCTTCAATAACTAAAGCATAATTTTTAACAAACTGAAAAACAAAAGTTGGGAACATAATTTTGCAGACACTACGCCATCATAAAATTAATTGCAGATGTTCTACAATTCTGTAAAAAAAAAATAATTTTTGAGGATAAAAATTTACTTTTGTTAGGGATTTAACGCATGCCTTATCTTGCATATAACAAATACTGATTCAACTACAAACTTGGCAGCCCTAAATTTTTGTTACAGCTGATGGCTTATCGATAACTGCCGCGTATGGCGACAGTTTTTATTTTGTTTACTAAATCATCTCTAATATGCTCATAAAACGTTTTACGACGGGTAGAAAGATAAAAATCATGTCCAGAAATCGAAAACGTGATGCCCAGGACAGTAGTTCTGAAGAAATCGACAGTGAAGAGGAGAGTAGACGTAGAGACTTAAAGGAAAGAGATGAATTCGCGGAAAGACTCAAGAAAAAAGACGAAGGAAGAACTCGTAAAGTGCTTGAGTCCAGCTCTAGTCGAAAGGCTATTGAGGAAGCAGCGAAAAGACTGAAATTGGAACATGAAGACAGGGATAAAATATTACCTCAATTGCGTATACAATCAAGGAGAAAATATTTGGAAAAACGGAAAGAAGATAAAGTGCAAGAATTGGAAGCGGATATATTGGATGATGAGTATTTGTTTGACGATGCCATGTAAGTAGGAATCATAAATAATTAAACATACATATGAGATTCCGTTTTACCACTCTTTACTTCTTATAGCTTAACAGAAAAGGAACGCAAAGAAAGAGAATATAAAAAGCAACTATTAACAATAGCTAAGGAGCATGAAAAGGCAAGGGAACTGGAACGTATACAGCGCTATCATATGCCAAGAGACTTGAAGAAGGGCGAAAAAGGTATATATAAATTAAAGTTAACGAGGGGCAATTGAAATTACTAAGCTTAGGGATTACATTACCATTGCTTTCTATTAATTTCAATTCCTAACTTTTTTTTGTACACTTTCAGAGGAGTATGTGGAAGTTGACGAAAATGAAAGACAGCCTAACTCTGAACAAAAGAAATGGGAGTCGGAACAATTGGCTTCGGCCAGATTTCAGTTTGGTGCTAAAGATGCTAAATCGCAGGAGGAATATGAGCTGCTTCTCGATGATCAAATAGACTTCATACAGGCACTAACAATGGATGGCTCGAAAGGTAAAACTACTAAGGAACCTGAAATCTCTGAAGCCGAAATGAAACGTATGACTATTGAAGAAACACGTAAATCTCTACCGGTATATCCTTTTAAGGATGATTTAATAGCAGCCATTAAAGAGCATCAGGTGAGAAATGTAATTTTAAAAATTGCTTTTGATTTTTAAATATATATTATATAACAGATTCTCATAATTGAAGGGGAAACAGGTTCGGGAAAGACAACACAAATACCACAGTTTTTAGTTGAAGCCGGTTTTACTAAAGATAAAAAGAAAATTGGATGCACACAACCACGCCGCGTTGCTGCTATGTCTGTAGCTGCTAGAGTAGCAGAAGAAATGTGTGTGAAATTGGGCAACGAAGTAGGCTACAGCATACGTTTTGAAGATTGCACATCCGGTAAGTAATTAAAAATTATTATTTCAAATTAGTCTTATTAGATGATTCTCTTTCTGTATATTTTTTGTAGAAAGAACCATACTAAAATATATGACTGATGGAACATTGCATAGGGAATTTTTATCAGAACCCGATTTAGGGTCCTACAGTGTAATGATTATCGACGAGGCTCATGAACGTACTTTGCATACTGACATTCTATTTGGTCTAGTTAAAGATATTGCCAGATTTCGTCCTGAATTGAAATTATTGATATCTAGTGCTACCTTAGATGCTGAAAAATTTTCGCATTTTTTTGACGATGCACCTATATTTCGTATACCAGGTAGAAGATACCCGGTAAATATTATTAGTAAAAAGGATTAAAATCAAGTTGTACATTTTAAGTTTCGTTTGTTTCTAGGTTGATATATTTTATACTAAGGCACCAGAAGCTGATTATATCGATGCCTGTTGTGTTTCTGTATTGCAAATTCATGCCACACAGCCTTTGGGTGATATTTTGGTATTCCTTACCGGCCAAGACGAAATTGAGACTTGCCAGGAAATATTACAGGACCGTGTTAAGCGCTTGGGTTCTAAAATAAGGGAACTTGTTATAATTCCAGTTTATGCTAATTTGCCGAGTGATATGCAAGCAAAAATATTTGAACCTACACCACCGAATGCCCGCAAAGTTATTTTAGCCACTAATATAGCCGAGACATCTTTGACAATAGATAATATTATATATGTCATTGATCCAGGATTTTCCAAGCAAAATAATTTTAATTCTCGCACAGGTATGGAATCTTTAATGGTGGTACCTATTTCGAAAGCTTCAGCTAATCAGAGAGCCGGTCGTGCTGGCCGTACTGCACCTGGCAAATGCTTTCGTTTATACACTGCTTGGGCCTATAAACATGAACTCGAAGATAATACCGTTCCAGAGATACAACGTATTAATTTGGGAAATGCCGTTTTAATGCTGAAAGCATTGGGTATAAATGATCTAATACATTTTGATTTTCTTGATCCACCGCCTCATGAGACTTTGGTGTTGGCTTTAGAACAGTTATATGCTTTAGGCGCTTTAAATCATCATGGTGAATTAACAAAGCTTGGCAGACGCATGGCTGAATTTCCCGTTGATCCAATGATGGGTAAAATGCTGTTGGCAAGTGAAAAGTAAGAAGTAAATACTTATACCCGCTTAACAAAATACGTTATAAATAATTTCTTTTCTTTAGATACAAATGTTCGGAAGAAATGGTAACTATTGCTGCTATGCTATCGGTGAATAGTGCAATTTTTTATCGTCCGAAAGACAAAATTATACACGCTGATACAGCACGTAAAAATTTTAATCATATTAATGGCGATCACTTGTCGCTTATGCAAGTATACAACCAATGGTACGAAACCGATTACAGTACACAATGGTGTTATGAAAACTTCATACAATACCGTTCCATGAAAAGAGCAAGAGATGTTCGTGAGCAATTAGTAAGTCTAATGCAAAGAGTGGAAATTGATATGGTCTCCTGTTTACCGGAAACGATAAATATACGTAAATCAATAACAGCAGGTTATTTTTATCATGTAGCTCGTTTATCGAAAGGTGGAAATTATAAGACCATTAAACATAATCAAACCGTTATGATACATCCAAATTCATCTCTATTCGAGGAATTACCTCGCTGGGTTTTATATCATGAATTGGTGTTTACAACCAAAGAGTATATGCGTCAAGTTATTGAAATAGAGAGTAAGTGGCTACTGGAAGTGGCGCCACATTATTATAAAGCAAAAGAATTAGAGGATTCGACAAATAAAAAAATGCCTAAAGGCCAGGGTAGAGCTACTATGACTGAATAAATGTTGTTAATAATTTTAATAAAAATTAAATCTTAAAAAAGGTTAATTGAGAAAAATTTAAGTGAATTAAAAAACCGTTTTTCTATAATAAGATATTGGTGAAGAATGTTTTTTCTACAAAACAAAATATATATAATATAATAAAATATATAAAATATGATTGAAAACTTACATAAAAATTGGACTGACCAGGTCGCTAAGTTACAGCCTGTCTAAGAAGAATTATGTGTTATTAAAGTGATTCAAGTCAAAGTTACCGTTCACTAAGTGCACGAGTTTGCAATGCAGCCCTACTCCACGAGTCATTCATTTTTGAAACGTAAATCCTTTGTATGGAAACAGCGAACATTGTTGACGAAATTGCCTCCATCGACTTGATAGTTAGATTGTTGACTAGTGTTCATAACGAGTTAAGTGGAAAATCTGGAGCACTAAAAAGAATATACATCAGGCTAAGAAAGTCAGACTGAAGTGAAAAAACATGGACAGCTTAGGAAATTCCAAACAATTGCTGCCAGATTTGATGATTTATCGTAATGTAAAGGTCAAGAGCTTTAATTTGATCCGAGCAACTTGGGTATTTTTTCCTATTAATAATCTGCGTAATTATATTTTAGTTTAAGCTTTTTTGTGTAGCATTGTGTTATCAATAACACAATGGTTCAGGGTATCCTTGACCGTTTACGGTAACAAAAAACACATATATTTTTATTTTATAGATTTTTTTAAAGGAAAGACAACTTCATTGCAAAATTAAAAAGGCAAAAACAACCACCATCATATGGTAAAAAAAAAGATGTTGGCAAACGTGAATAAGTAAGTTAAAAAGGGATAGTCAATGTAGTCATAGGTGAAATTCTACAGCATTCATTTCTTGTAGCCTTATCATCAACTGCATAACTTGGGTGTTAAAATTCATTATATCTTCTATAGTCAGATATATCTTCATCAGAATTTATTGGCCAAATTTTTCCATCTATTGCATGAAACTACAACCTTTCGTTGCGTATATGAAAAAATTTTGTCATAAATGGTCAAGCGTACAATGAGGCCCCCATTAGTTTTTAATTACCAATGGCCAATTTTACTTTTAGATGGAACTTTTGTAAATATAATACCCATCAAAAATTTTTTGTAAATATTATTCGGTATTTTATAATATTAAAATATATGAAGCAAATTCTTTTTTAAATAATAATTTTTTTTCACTTTCACTATTTTCTTGTATTTTTTTTGTGTTTCTGTATACTCAAGTCAGTATACAGACAAATTGGCAGTAGGAGTGCCAGGGTATCCAACAGTGAAATTGAATGTCGTCAACTGCTGCACTCCAAACATCCGGCACTGCCTTCACAGAGGGGAAAGTGAGTACAGGAACAAAAAAAAGTTTTCCAAAATTCCTCTCTGTCACCACATAATCACCCCATTATAACGATCCACTGCGTTCACAGGAAAAGATAACCAGGGTTCAGGAATAACTTATATACAATAGAGTTTTTCGCAGATAAAATAATTTAAATTGCTGTATTCCAAACTTAACATCGGCCACTGCCTTTACAGAGGGTTATGCAGGTACATGAACAAAAAAGTAGAATTTATATAGTATTTTACAAAACATTTGCTAAGGGCAGATATTCTTTCCGTTATTCTTAAATAAGTTTTTGTTATTGTTGTCAAATTTATTCCTTTACAAAATAGTTGCAATAAAATTTGCTTCATCTTAAATTTGTCATTAATTACAGTGTTTTATTAATTCTTTTCTTTCAATTCTTTCTTCTCAATTTATATCATGATCTTCCAACAGACTTTATTGTTAAATTCATCTTGGCATGACACGTTTTACGACAGTAGCTTCTGGCATTTCCTTTCATATTTAAATCTTCATTATAAATTAAAACCATTGGTTTTCTGGTCAACAAAAACCTTTTAACATTAAATTCGTATTCTTATCATTATTCTTATTAAAATGGGTTAGAGATAACTGAGATAGAACTGTGCTGTTTTCTTGTACAAAAATATTTACAGAAAGAATAAAACTAAATTTATAACGGTAAACAGAATTCTTGGCAACGAAATGGAATAAAAGTATAATTAAACAAATTTATGGTTGCTGAACTGTGAGGCAGCCAAGCAAGGATTAAATAATCCATCTTATTCCTTCCCCCTTCTATAAAAAGTTTTTCGACTCCATTCAAACTAATTGAACTCCACACCATGACATGTCTGCAGTTATGCTTGACAGTTTTGTTAAAATTTTTGCTTATAATTAAAAATGTCTTGGGATTTAGAGTTCTTATGTTTTAGTTCAATAAAAGTGAAAACTTACATATTTTGAAAAAACATCATTTTTTTTCGATGAAGGCAATATATTACGGGTAACAGCACGCAGCGAACGCTGACACTCCTGTGATTAATATTCTTTCGAAGACTCCACATCTCCAGCGTTTCCAGCAAAACAAGATACCTAAAATCAATAGTGCTAAAGTCGCTATTAGATTCTCAATGACAATAAAATGCAAAATGTCTGTAGCACAGATCATTGTATAAGATACAATTTGTTACATGGGTGAATAGCAAGCTATAATATAGGAGAAACATCGAGGACAGGATGAAAAGGCCTGAACCTGCAAAGCTCATTCGTAAAAATTGGGGATTGTGGCCAATCCACAGTTGTAAGACCCATTATTACATATTCACTAGATCTAAAAGATTTACGAATTTTTTTTTATAAATTTTGAAGTTTGTACAAGTTTTTGATTCTATGATCTTAGTAGTTTATTTAATTATTAAGATATTTGTTGTTTGTAATACTTTAAGTAAAATCTCCTAACAATGCTATAAATTATTTTAGAAAAGATTTCAATAGAGGTGTATAATAAAAACCCATTGTTACATATGGATGTGTGGTCTGGTGGAATGCTTTGCGGATTAGTAGCTATACTGGGCACAACGGGTGCCACATGAACTTCACTTACTACCTGTTGAGGATTTTGTATTTTGAGAAGTGGTAAGCCGCTTAATTAGGATTAACGATTCAGGTCTAGTTTCATTAAAGTATGGCGGTCACACAAGTATTCCGACAGAGATTAATGTAGATAGCCAATTATTAGGGCAGCCTAGGTCGACGGATTATAAGATCACCAATTTTGATTTCAAGGGAATACATCTAAGAGGAACAAGTTAATAGGGTCGGTCAATCTGTTTGATGGTTGTTGGGTAGCCTTTATGAAGGGGAGTGTAATGAAATTAGAAAAAAAATACTTTTAGAATTTTTCGTAGAATGGTTTCATAATGGACCAAGTGTGCTCTCCGACAAAGATTTGCGGTATTTTAGATCTTCCTAACTTAGCCTTGGTGGCAAAGTCAATGGAGAATCATTAAGTTTTACCATAAACATTTTCATAAATACCTATACAGTGGCGCATGTTCTTCTAAACTCACTCTTAATTTAAATTTTACTTCCTTCTGTCTCTTTAACCAATGCATTATTCAAAATATGTTCCAAATCATATCGTTCATTTAAGTAACGGTAACTTGTATTGGATGCAAAAAGTCGTTTTCATTATCGTTTTCTTTAAATCATTGAAAGGGGTACATACACACAAGCTGGGATGTTTAGCTTTTCAAAAAATTTTAATGATTATCAATTATCAATTATCCAAAACTGACGCATCACCCGACAATTATATGTACATCTTTTTAATACATTTTGGATGGTACAAAGCAAATATTTGCCTTACCTTTCGATGAAAATGATGCCCACACTATGATGCTCCCACCACAAAAGTTACTCTACCAATTGCTTGAGAAATACACACATATTCCTCAAGAAAAATTATTCGAAATATATATCAGTTAAAAGGTCTGGTTCTAAGAGACTTCAAATTGAACAATATTCAAATAAGTTAGTTCATAAAGGTAGGTACGAAAAACCGTACCTGTAGCTCAAGATTTTGTAAGTGTTACAAAAACAGATTCTTTTTGTAGTCGATAGTGGCAATAAGAAAAATGGTTTCACATCTTAGGTTTTTTTGGTCGCATAAAACGAAAAAACCTATATCTAATATATATAAAAGAGAACTATAGAATACGTTGTAATTGATGTTCTCTGAAATGCGCCAACCGATTTTATATTGTAAGCCTTTAAACGAAAGGTAAAATCAATATCAAGGTTTTTATGTATATGCGGTTTTTATAGGTCCATTGGTTCGCGAGTAAAACGAAATTTGTTACAGCAGTTAAGCTTTGTGTGAGTTAGAAAATATTTTTACAACTACGTACATAAAAGGCATATGTAGAAAGCTTTCATTTGGTGTGTAGCTTCACTATTGTTCAACTGGGTGATGCCACGCCCATATAAAATTTGTATTTGTACGTCTATATCTTTAAAACGGTAATAGTAATTGTCTATACTTTGTGGTCAATACAATTAATCAGTCCAAAATTTGGCCGAATTGGTTAAGTGGGAGTAGCACCTCCCATACAAACTAAATATTGATTTTTGTATATCTAGAGAGCGATTAGAGTGGAAGGTTCTCAATTTGGTCTAATTGACTTCTTAGATGATACAAACCATCAGTTAAAAAGTGAGCAGAATCGGATAAGTGTACATGGTACCTTTCATCCAAATTATATAATGATTTTTGTGTATCTTGAGAATGGTTAGAGTTTAAGTTTCTAGATTTGGTTTAAATAACTTGGCAGTCAATGCAAATCATCATTAAAAAAAACGAATTTTGCATGTGTAGAAAACGGTAGCAGTTAAGGCTTTCTTTATATATCGAAATCAGTCAAAAAGCAGATACAACACAAAGGCTCCCAGCAACGTGGGAGATATTACTCTAGTATATAATAAAGTAGATCTGCACAAAAAAAAAAAAAAAAAATGGTTTCGTGGGCAGAATGAAATTACTTTCGCTGAAAACTAGACAGGTTGGACCAAATTGCTTATATAAAAATACGCTTACCAATCCTTGCCGGAAAACAATCCAAGCCTTGAAAAGTGAAAATATATTTATTTATTTATTTTTTTTAATAAGAAAAAAATTAGATTTTTTAAAATTGTTTCTAAAGAGTGTTCCAAAATTAATGCAAGATTTAAATTAAATAGAAAACACAATCTTTAATCTTCATATGGCGATTTTTTCATTGAATAGTAAAATACATAGAATAAGATTATTTATGGAATAAACATCTGGCGAATGGCTTTCATGCTTTTGCTGGGACATACACACTCTCCTTTGAACATTTTTCATGATTTTTTTCTATAATTGTAGCTAAATTGTATACATGAATGTCATGTTGACATAGACCTTTGACTTGAAAAAACCAATAAGAAGGTATTTAATGGTGTTAAAATCACACGATCTAGGGGGCTACGTCTTGTTAAAACCACCTACTGATCACATCAATAGCATTCAATTCAATCAAGGTAAAAATGTATTTCATAACTAAGGATGGCATAGTTCCAAAAGTTAGCATCCACTTGTTGGTGTTCAATAGAATAGTGCGATAAAAATTAACGAAGTTGAAATACCTTAGAAATGACACTACTTTTCTGATAGGTGCTGTCGAATAGAACAAATTTGAAAATACCTCCAAAATCTCGAGTTAAGGATAAAAAACTGATTTTTCTGACCTTCATGCACTTATAAGCTAATAACTTAGCTGAATATTACCCGCTTTTAAGTTTCTTTTCGGATTTGGAAAGAAGAGAAACACATAACAAATAATATACATACTTAGGTTTTTATTCTCAAATTAAAGATTTTTCGATACAAATAAAATTTTTTGCAAGTGAAACGCAATTTTTTTCAACACACATAGAATTTTATTCGGAACAAATTAAACTTTTTTCAACAAAAATTAAATTTTTTCAATTTGAATTAAATCATTTTCACTTCAAATTAAATAAACACCACTTTGTTGTTCTTTACAGTTTTTATTTACTCACTTTATCTTCTATTATAAGTTTATTTTCTTTTATACAGCAACTAATAATCGTTTATACAACACTTTTATTTACGCTTAAACGCGACTTTATTTTATGACAGCAAAACTATAACTATGTACTTATGCATAAGGCGCCACCTTTTATATACAATTGAAATTATTCCGAATGTTCTTGTTCTTGCTACAACATTCGAATTATTTCCGTTAATTCAAATGTAACACAGAAAAATGGTCAAATTGGCAGTGGTGCCGAATACAGCAAATATACCAGAGTATACAGTTTTAAAAGCGCTGATGTGGTGTATTTTCTTTTTAGGCATTTTTATTTTCATAACATTGCCTCCCACTTAAGCCTGTTCGTCCTGAATGGAATTATCATCTTTCTTCATACTTTCATTTTTGATCGCGGACTATTGTTATTCTGTATTCTGTATATATCGTTTAACCTTTTGACTACTTTATAAGGTCCATACCAGTTAGTTTGCAGCTTCCGCTGTAAGTTGTAGAGTAAAACCAGATGTCCTCATGTAAGGCCTCCGAATTTGCTGTACGATCATATCTGGCTTTCATTCTATCACTGACCATTTTAATTCGTGTGCGCACATTTTCGTGAAGTTCATTGAGGTTTTCCTGTTTTTCAGCATATGTGGAATTTCTCTCTGTCGTAGGTTTAACACCAAATTCTAAGTCACCAGGTAATTTTAGCTCAGTCCCAAAAATAATCGTAGCATGTGATCTAGATGTTGAATCAGTGACAACTGATCGCTGTGCCTGTAGAAACCTCGGTAGGTGTTCGTCCCAATCCTTCTGTTGCTCGCTCACTACTTTTCGCAAGTATTCCTCCAAGGTTCGATTAAAGCGTTTTACCATTAATTCAACTGTGGGTGAAGTAGCGTCGTTCGAGTCTTCTTTATACCGTATATCTCACACATTTCTTTGAATATAGCAGACTCGGAATGTAGCTCTATTGGAACCCAATAGCGGCATACCCAGTTGTTCATAAAAACATTTACAATTGGGTTCGCCTATTAATTGGGTATGGCATACACTTCCGGCCATCTGCTGAAATAATCCATCACAACGAGGACATCACGATTTCTAGCATTACTTACAGGAAAATGGCCTGCTACGTCCATCGATATCCTCTCGAAAGGTGCACCCGAGTTATATTATTGCAGCTGACCTCGGCTTCGTTTTACTGGACCTTTAGCTGCAATATACTGGGTACAGTTTGCTATCCAATCCGCCACTGCTTGTTGACATCCAACCCAATAAAAGCGTTGTTTTATTTTTTCCAGAGTCTTTGTCACCCCAAGGTGTCTTTCGCTGGCTCCATTATGGAACTCATGTAAGACTTCTTTCATTTTGGAGGAAGGTACCACTATTAGAATGGATGAAGTTTTGCCATCTACACTTTCCCAATGTCGACATAAGTACCCCTTAATCATCTTCAAACTGTCCAATTGTGCCCAATACGCTTTTGTAAAAGGTCATTCTGCTGATAGTTCATTGCGGGTGGGGCGTCTGTCCTCTTCTTTTGCTGCTATAATCTTTGCCAATATTATATAACTCCTTTGCATGCTCAACCAGTCTTCGTTAGCATCTATTTGCGTTAGCCGAACATCAATGATTTATTCCTTCCGCTCAGCTTTTACACAATGTTTACATTCCAAATTACACGGCCGACGTGAGAGCGCATCAGGATTTCGGTGTTCAATGCTAAAGTCATAGGCCTGGAAGCGCTCAATCCAACATGGCAGCTGTCCTTTAGCGTTCTTAAAATGCAACAGCCATCTCAGTGCAGAATGATCAATCCTTAGCAGAAAATGTTGACCATATAGGTACTTATGGTAATGTTTTATGCATTCCGGCACCGCCAGTAGCTCATGTCGAGCCACACAATAATTCCGTTTTCCGTCCCATTGACCATCTGTGTATACCACCAATACCATATCCGCTGGCATCACTGTCAAGGATGAATTTGTCACCTGGGAGCACACAATAGGTCTTTTAGTGTCTGATATTCCTTTTATTGAGACTCATCCCAATAATATGCCTCAGATTTCTTGGAAAGCTCATGTAAACTTGCAATGATTAAGTCTGAGGTGGAGGAATAGGACGAACACCTACTGAGGTTCCTACTGGCATACTGATCAGCTGTCCGTCATTCAATATCTAGATCACTATGAGTGGCAACTGGTTCTACTCTACAACTCACAGCGGAAGAAAGGATTATCTCCCAAGCTTCAAACTAACGGATGGACCTTATAAAGTAGTCAAAAGTTTAAAGGATGTGGTATACAGAATTCAGCATATGTGGCATTCCTCTCTGTGGTAGGCTTAACATCGAACTCTAAGTCTTCAGGTAATTTTAGCTTATCCATGTTTCTCATACCTCAGCCAAAAGTATTTTGCTCTGTACCTGCATTTTTCATTCATAGCAGCCAGCAGCGGGTTAACGTCGATACTACTTGTTGTTGTAGGGGCACTCATTTCAGGCTCATTCTCGTCATCAAATTCATGGGTATCGATGTCTCTGCCGCGCCTCTGATATTCCTCTAATAGACATTTTTGTAGTTCGGTTTTATTACCGGTTGTTGACAGCTCTAATTTGTTTAATTCGCGTTTGAGTCTGTCCACTTTTAATTCTTGAAATTTCTTTTATTTATTTATTTATTTATTTAATTTTTTATTGTTTTTTTATTGTTTTATTTTATGTTTGCAATCTCACTTCTGACACCAATGTTAAGTTTTAATCTTTTTAAAACGTTTGAGTTCGTTCAAATTGCGTAAAAATAAAATAAACACCACTTTGATCTTGCTTACAGTTTTTTGTTTACTACATTATAACTTTTATACAGTATTTTAATACAACAGCATAATATTCGTTTATACAACACTTTTATTTCCGCTTAAAAACTACTTTATTTTATGACAACAAAACGATAACTAACTGTCACGTAGGTAAAGCAGCCTCTTTATATACCTAATTGCCTACAGTTTGGAAGGTTCCGGAAATGTCTCATATCCTCTATTTTACATCCGTTAATTCAAATGTAACACACAAAGTTGGTCAAATTGGCAGTGCTGCTAGGGTGACACATGATTACCAAATTTTCGTAATAATAATTTCAAATAGTCACTATAAACATTGTAATTACATACAAAAAAAAAAAAAAAATCAACTAGTCTTATAGAAACCGTTTTTTATGATTCAATACAATTGTTAAAAAGCAATAATTTTCACACCAAAATTGGTCACATGTTTAACTCAACCGACTATAACTGAATGACGAATAGAGCTACAGTGTTAAAATAAGTACCTTTTGATGCACAAATTCTTCCCGAAGAGCGGCCTACTTGATTAAAATGAAAAATTTTAATTTTTAAAATAATTCAGTTAGACCAATGCGGTCCATATGACCGGTCAAATGCTAAAATTTTTAATTCGGGATTGTATTTGTTCTCAATCATTTTTCAAAAAATGTAATGCACGAATATCACTTTTAGAAAAAGTTTTATTTATTGAATAGCCGAACAACTAATGTGCAATTTTTGAATAAATAATTACAAATGGCAGAAACTCGCATTATAAAAAACAAATGTGATTAAAATCATTTCTAAAGGTTTGTAAATATAAAATTTTTCATATAGAGTATGAGGCGAGAGTTGCAAATGTTTTGAACAGGAACATTTAGACTTTTTTGCTCAAAGATTACTTCTTTCTTGTTGTCTTTAATCAGAAGATGATTTCTCTTGCTATTACAAAAAAGCAATCAACAATGTTATAAACAGGGAAACCAGAAACATGCAATTAAATGTATGTAAGATATTTATCCGTTTCATGAGTTTTTATGAACTTTGGCATCGATTTGTTAGTGCATATTTTGCTCATAACTGTAGTTTTTGCATATTTAGTTTTAAGAGCATGTATTCGTAAGTTTTTCCTATTTAAAGAGCATTTTAAACCTTTTTAGCGCATATTTGGATTTTTTGTGCTCTAAAAAATTGTTTCAGTGAAAAATTTTTAAGTTCTGACTAAGTCATGGCTTTTTTAATTACACTGGTCTACAGCAAAAAACACTTTTAAAGAAAACTGTATAGAATATAATGATTTTGATGCGCTGAATTCAAATCCGTTTTCAGTTTTTTCTATCGAGTCCATTTTTTTTTTTTTTAACCACCAGGAACAAAATTTGCTATAAACCATCTAAACAACATTTTATTGTATTTTCTACAGTTTCGGAGTCACTCACAACTTAGCTGCGAAAAAAAATTTTTTTCCCTCAAAATTAGAGCAATTTTTTTTTTCATAAAGTCATAAAAAATAATTCAGAATGAAAATGTTAGATGTTGAGAATAAAATAAGCTATAAATCATGAAAATTGGTTGACTATTGCTGATTTAATTCAAAATTAAATTAAATGCAGGTACTAACTTTGACCAAAATTAGCGAAAAAATTTTTTCTTGCAAAATTAGAGGATTATTTTCTTTTATTTCCAAACAGTTATACAAAAATTATTAAAATATAATTTTCAGGCATTTAAATTAAAGTCATATATATATATATTTATATATATATATATATATATATATATATATATATATATATATATATATATATATATATATTTATATATATATATATATATATATATATTTATATATATATATATATATATATATATATATATATATATTTATATATATATATATATATATATATATATATATATATATATAAAATACATAACTGACAAAAAAATTATAATACATTATTAGGTAGCACAAACATGATGAAAGGAAATGTCTGGTAGGAAACAATACATACGCATATACCATATGTATGTTTTTTATGAAGCGCCTTACCTGTATGGGCCTAAATTTTTTTTCAAGTTTTCGGTTGTAAAATATTCTTCACATCGCAAAAATAAGCTTCGGAGAAAATTATTCGGATCGCATAATGGGTAGGCTTGGCTCATTCGCCCTTAAATTATTGATGTGCAAAACCTTCCAAATAAGTTTGTCTGTTTTTAAGTGGAGTACAGTTAACCAATGGGTTTTAAAACAAAGTCCTTAAAAATTTGTAACACTACAATTATTACAAAAATTTTTACAAAAAATTAAAAGATTCAATTTAATATACACAAATAAAAGGTGTTTATTAATAATTGGAACCAATTATTATTAACATTTGTTTTAAATACAGCATTTGTCAAATACAGAAAAATATTATTTTTTTGATACGTTTTCAAAAATGTTTTGAAAAAGATACTTATAAAATTTGTTTATAATAAATTAGATTATTGTTTTATACTTACATATTTATTCGTACATTTACCGTATTAATTGTTTAGGGTAGATTTGGTCGAATGAGGGTATTTTTTTCGATAGTCTGTAACTGTCCGCATTATTATTTGCTTTTCTACCTCGTCACGTGACAACACTTCCTCCATCAGCTTTACCGCCCGTTCTGCAGTGTCATTAACATCTTTTAGGTTACTTACAATATCGAAGCCTGCATTGTAACCACTGTCGGTATGCCATTCTTCTTGATCTTTCTTTAAAAGATCCGTTGAGAAATAATATCTTTTGAAAAAATTTGAAGTCTTTTCTGTAACAAAATCCTCAATATTTTTACACATGGCCTTAGACATCCATGGTGAAAGGCACCTGGCATTCGGAAAGTAAACTTTGGAACCGACTCTCCAAAGAAAACTAAGGCCAGATGGAAAAGTTCTTTGTAATCGTCCCTGGGTTGCCTTTCTTTTAGGGTACTGAAAGCAAACTCAACTATATCTTTCATATCGCCTAGTATGTTCTTTACATGCACATGTTACATTCCAGATTTAAAAGACTTTTTTATTTCTGCCCACTCTTTTCTACATTTGTTAAATATTTATACACTGGGGCCAGAAGATTTTTCATTTTATCATCAAAAACTCTCCTCAAAAGAATTTCAAAGATATGATGACGGCAAGGGAATTTTTCCAGTATTTGCTCCAAATGAACGCATGCACCATGCTTACGTCCTAAATTGGATGCTGTTGTAACGCAGTATAGAGCCTGCACCTTTTTTTCTACATCCCATTCTTTCAGCAAATTGAAAATAGCTGTGGCCTGTTCCTTTCCTGTGCCGATAGAAATTGCAGAAATCCCAACTAACTGACCATTTACATTAAATTAGATTACCACTGGTAAACGGTCGACTTTTTCTCTACCCAATAATGATGGCAAAATTTTACCATCCCAATGAACAGTTAATGTTGATATTTGTTTGTTTTTAAATACATCACGAATTTCTTGATTTTTTTGATATCGAATCTTTTTACGACATCGGCGGATAGACGTTGTGTTTATCACTAAATAGCTAACGTCATGTTTCAAAGCTTGAGCGGTTGCTGTAAAAACTCGCACTACATTACGATCGCTTATTTTAAATTTGTCTAAGATTGACACTAGTTTCGGTGTTATAAAGTGATATTCACCTCTTTTTTTGCAGCTGGCTCATCTTTCGATTCTTATGTTCCATCTGAATCAATATCGTCGAGTTCTTCCTTAACACGATTCAAAATCTAGAATTTCGTACTCATCTATAAAAAAAATTATGATTAGTTTTGAAAACAAATAATGCTTTGACAAATTCGCAATTTTTAAATCCACTCGAAAGCTAGAACATGCCTGATAATAATACTTTTACATACTTATCTTTCAAAGTGGATTCATGTTTATTCTTAAAATTTTGCTTTTTCTCTTCGCGAAGACGTTTTCATTCTTTTTTGTTTGCTAAAACCCGGTTACTGCCCAACATTGAACCAGATCTTCATTTTTTTCTTTGATTCGTCAAAAATAATTTGTTTTTCTTCTTGCGATTTTCTTGCAATAATGTTCGGCACTTGCAATTTTTCTGCATTCTCTTCCATTCAAAGTATAAACCTTCCACTTTTTAAACGCATTTGTCGAATGCTCTTGTCGGAATTATCGCTTTATTCCACAAAATTTCTATTTCTCTTACCACAAGATATGCACTTGCTCGCAAATCTAATTTTATTTTGCGCATATTATAGAATAATACTCGCAAAACTTGCGTATTGGAGGGTAATTTGGCACCGGTAATTTGGCTCACGTCATGATCAAGAAGATATAACTTTTCTTGTCCACTTGTATTCATTTTGCTTTAATTTAAACTTTTTTTTGCTAGTTAGCCACAAACAACGGAGATAATTCAAATTTGTTCTTTAAACTTTAACTTTAATACAACTTCAAAAATAATCTTCACGTTTAACTTTATTTTTCACAATATATTTCGTTTGTTAACATCAGTTTCTTACACACTTATAGTTAATGTTTACGAATAAAAAACTTTCATTCTTATTGGGGAGTTCCCTTTTTATGTAGTTAAGAAAATATATATTTATATTTACATTTCTTAACTATGTGCTGGACTTCGATTTAGTACTTTTGTGTATACCGTAAAACAAATAATAAAAAGGTTGCGACAGTATCTACGAGTAAGCGAATAACTCAATATTTTGAGAATTCTTTAAACAATTATAAAAGTTTATTTTTGGTGCGACGGGTAAATAAATAGTTCTTCCCCCTTTCGACCGCCTCTGATCCATTTGATGAATTCGGATTCCTATATTATTATAATTTACTTTGCCAAGATAAAGCGTATTACATTAGTTTAACTCGAAATAAACACATGTGAAAATTTAATATACATTGTAATTTTGTCGTAACTTAAGGGCGGATGAGCCAAGCCTTCGCGATATGTGATCAGCCTAATTTTTTGCGAAACATAATTTTTTGATGGAAGAACATTTCTAGGGGGAGTCACGGTACAATTTCGAAAGTTGAAAAATTAGGCGCCCCCTAATGTTTTTCATAAAAAAAATTATCCTGAATCTAGTTTTTTTTCTTCTTTCATATTTTCAGTTGGAGTTTCTCATCGGATCGACCAACAAAAATCTGCAAGCATTCTTTCTGACCAATTTCCATTTTATCGCCTTTCTATGTATGTGCAACATGCTTTGATGAAATTTTCCACCATGTTCATCAGATACTGCATCAAGATTTTCAGGAAAGAAATCTAAGTGCGAGTCCAAAAACTGAATTTTAAGCGATAATTTGCATTTAAGAGCTTTATAGGCAGAAAGGAGTTCTTGAACGATTTCATTGTGGTTTTCAGCTTTTTTATTTCACAAAAAATTGTGACACACATTTACGAAAGTCATCCATGCTCTTTTTTCTATTTCAATTTCATATTAAAAGTGGCGTCCTTCATAAGCTCCCTTATTTGTGGACGTACAAAGATACCTCCTTTTAGTTTTTGCGCCGCTGGTTCGAGGGAATTTGGTTTTAAGATATTTAAATCCTTCAGAATCCTTATTCAGTGCTTTCACAAAGTTTTTCATTAGACCCAGCTTTATATGAAGTGGTGATAATAATATTTTTTCATTTTGAACTAAAGGTTTTTCAGACACACTCTTTCTTCCAGGAATTAAGCTCGTTCTTTGTGGCCAATTTTTTACTTCGTAGTGTTTATCTCTTGCACGACTATCCCATTCGCATAAGAAACAACAAAACTTGGTATATCATACTTTTAGTCCAGTAAGCATAGCTACAACTTTCAAATCAACACAAATGTTTTATGTGTACTGTGAATATTTAATTTTATTGATTTTATTGAATAACTTCATATTTACATAGTTTTCTTTCATTTTTGTTGTTTGCACTAATGGAACCAATAGATATTTATTGCCATTGTGAATTAAAACTGCTGTTAAGAACAAGAGCTTTTTCTTGTCCTATTTCTTTGATTTATCTAATTTTAAGTAACTTGAAACTTAACAAATTACCTTTTTTTATTAAAAAACACAATTTCGACTTCTTATAAACTTCTTTATTCAAGTACCTTTTTGGGAATGAAAATTGAGTTACAAAACGAAAGTAAAAAAAATTATTTGAAGATTGTAGGTATGCAAATTTATGTTTTTTATAAATGGATTTTAAATTAGTATGTTGATAAGCGGTTGATCTTGATTGTTGTTGTTACATTTGTATTCAATACTAGTGACTAGATTTAATACATGTTTGGTCAAACAAATCTTATTTTTTTTATATAGTTTTTAAATGGGTGTCGCAATTAGCGGTAACAAGTAATGCGTGTGTTAAATACACACACATACATAAGTAATAATTGATATTTTGCTTTATACCCAGTAGGAAATTTAATACTATTTACTTGGATACTTCTTTAATTGCATACCCAATTGGAAATCTAACATTCTCCCCGCCTTGGAAGCCATGGTTCCAACATTATTATAATTTAGTTTTCAATTGGAAGCTTACACAACCTGGTTATAGCTCTTTCAAAAATACCTTCAGAAGTTTTGACTGATACTACTCGCACTTGGCCATCTGCTCCAGGGAATAAATCAATTACTCGGCCAAGTGGCCACTTAAGGGGCGGGGTTGACTCTTCCTTAAGTAGGACTAGATCATTTAGTTGAAGATTGTCTTGAGTTGTGTACTATTTTGTTCTTTGCTGCAGAGTTTTGAGATATTCGTTACGCCAGCGATCCCAAAATTCTTGTTGAATCCATCTCAAAAGATGATATTTTTTTAATGATGCTGGATTGACATCGGTTGTTGATGGCTCTAAAATGGTTTGAAGTGATCGGCCAATTAAAAAGTGGGCTGGTGTTAGAGGTTGTAGATCATTTGGATCATTTGACAAGGGAGTAAGAGGTCTGCTGTTAATAATAGCCTCAGCTTGGCAGCAAGCGGTATGGAGTTCATCGAAGGATAGTATATGTGCACCTATGGCTCTTCGCAAGTAATGTTTTGCCTGCTTTACTGCGCTTTCCCACAAGCCACCGAAATGTGGCGATCGTGGGGGAATAAACTTCCATTCAATGTCTTCCTGCTGACAGCTTTCATGGACAAGATTGTTGTGTTGGTCTGTTAAAAAATGTTGTAGCATATCCTTTAATTCTCGACTTGCCCCTATAAAATTTGTTGCATTGTCGGAGAAAATCGTGGTACACCGTCCTCTTCTTGCTATGAAACGTTTTAACGCTGTTATGAAGGCGTTGGTGGTCAAATTCGGTACGAGTTCAATGTGAACTGCTTTTACAGAAAAGCAAATGAATATTGCAACATATACCTTAATAGGGGATCTACCACGTAGCTGTTGTGTTATGTAAAATGGACCGCAATAATCGACACCAGATACTGCAAATGGATACAACTGACTAACTCTGTCGGTGGGGAGGGCTCCCATTACTTGGTGTTCTGTAATAGGACGAAATCTATAGCAGAATACGCAATTGTGTATAATTTGTTTGATGGTTTGTTTAGCCCTGAGAATCCAAACGGTGTTACGAAGAATGTTATTAAGAGTTTGTACACCGGCATGTAAATTTTTTTGATGGTAATGACGAATGAAAGTATGAACAAATTTATGTGTTGAGGGGAGCACTATGGGGTGCTTTTCAGAGAATGGTAAGTTAGCGTTATTTAATCTGCCTCCTACTCGTATAAGTCCGTTGTGTAAAAATGGTGACAACATTATGAGCTTTGATTGGCGATCAATTTGTTGATTTGTTTTTAGACTTTGAATCTCTCGTCGAAAACACTGGCCTTGAATTAGACGGCAAATGATTTCAAATGAGTGTTTCATCTCTTCGGATTCAATTTGACCTGTTTTGCAAGTTTCTTTTCTTACGATGGAAAAAGCAAATCGAGAAACGTAAACAAATATTCTCAATAGCTTTTGATAATTATTTATATGTTTTAAGTTATTTAATATATCACCCTTATAGGTACTCGTTTTTACTGCAATTAAAGACACTTTACGCATTTCGCAGTTCGCTTCATCGGGTGTTGCATATTGAGTACTTGGCCAAACAGATTTGTCCTTTAACAGAAATTCTGGTCCATGAAACCATAGTTTGTTGTTGATTATGCTGTTTGCTAGAGTGCCACGCGATAATATATCAGCAGGGTTCAGTTGTGAAGGAACATGTCGCCAATTTGATGCTGCTGCAATTTGTTTAATTTTTTCCACACGATTCCTGACATATGGCTTCCACCTTGTTGGGTCTCCAGCTATCCAGCATAACGTTATTGTTGAGTCAGACCAGCAAGTAATGTTCTGAGGTGAATATGGTAACATTTTAAGTATAGACTCTAAAAGTTGAGATAAAAGTAGAGCTGCGCACAATTCTAGACGGGGTAGACTGACGGATTTTAAGGGAGCAACACGTGATTTAGAGCACAATAACGAGGAGCCCATTTCATTATTTTTAGACGAGACTGCATATACACATGGCCCATAGGCAGTAGAACTCGCGTCTGCAAATGCATGAATATTAATACATGTGTTAAAAATAACGTACTTTGGTATATGTATTGTAGTGATCATCTTTAATTGATTTTGAATCTCGTTCCACTCTCTCATGACACTTTGTGGCACAGATTCATCCCAGTGAAGCTTTAGTGACCAGATGCGTTGTAGTAACAGCTTACAACTAACTATTATAGGATTTACAAGCCCTAATGGGTCAAACAATTTTGCCGTGTGCGAAAGTATAGTTCTTTTGGTGACCTTATCAGCTGGTGTGGTACATACATTATACAAATAACTAAAGTTGTCTTCCTTGGGTAACCATTTGAGACCCAGTGTTTTGATGTATTCGGAGTCGTCAACTTTAATAATTTCTTCTCGCTCCGAAATTGGTATACCGTGTAATATTTGTTCAGCATTAGCAGCAAACTTTCTTAAAGGAAAACCGCCGCCTTTCAATAACTCTGTGACTTGGTGTCTAATATCAATGACTTCTTCGATGCTGCTACCACCTGTCATTAAATTGTCGACATAGAAATCGCGTGAAGTTATTTTAGATCCAACTGGATACGTTGATTCTCCTTCTTTTGCTAAAACTTTCAAGCACTTAACAGCTAAATATGGTGCGCAACTGGTGCCATATGTCACCGTTTTTAACACATATGTTGACAAATCACCACTTATTTTATCGCGCCAAATGATACTCTGCCAACGTGTATCACTTGCATTAACTAGCACTTGCCTGTACATTTTGGCTATATCGGCTACAAGCACAAATTTATGTATCCGAAATCTTAGTAGAATTGAAAAAATGTCTTCTTGTAGTGTTGGGCCTACACGTAGAATGCTGTTTAATGACAAGCCGTTGGATGTTCTGCATGAGCCATCAAATACCACCCGTAGCCTTGTTGTAGAACTATCTGGTTTTAACACACAGTGATGTGGAATGTAATTATAATTCGAGTTGATGTTGGATGCAGCTTTCTCCATATGGTCCAATGCGACGTATTCTTCTATAAAGTCAGTATATTCCTTTTGAATGTTTTGATTTGATGACAACCTTTTTTCTAATGAGAAATATCTTTTTGTAGCAATTTCAACTGAAGACCCAAGTTCATTCGGGTTTTCCTTAAATGGGAGTCTAACTATAAATTTGTTTATGTTTGGGCATCTCAATGTTGTTTTTTCAAAAAACTTCTCACATTCTTCTTCGTCAGCCGTTTGAATAGGTTCACGACTAGGCTCTTCAATTTTCCAAAAACGTTCTAATATGGTTTCTAATGTCGGCTCAGTTGAATAATTTAGACAATTATACATCGGCTTTATTGTATTAACAAAACAATTTATTGTAAACAGACTGGATGATGATTTAGTTTTATTTGTAGGTACCCTCAATGATGTTGTTTGCAATGAATTTAGCAGCGATGTGTGTGGAGTGTTTTCAGTCGAGACTGTAATACCTGTGACAATCCACCCTAGCATTGTTTTTTGTAGAATCGGCATATTTTTGGTTTTAATCTGTCCAACCATTAACAAATCATAAAATAACCCAGCGCCTATAAGCAAGTCTATAGGTCCAGGCACATTAAAATGTTGATCAGCTAGTCTAATGTTGGATGGTATATTAAACCTTGAAGTTTCTAAGCGTGACTGTGGTTGGTATGAAGTGATGCATGGAATAACGACGGCTGTGAGGGGAGCTGAATAACTATTTGTACACGATTTTATCACCAGCGAGCAGTTGTTGTATGCTTCATATGTATTGCAAGCTATGCCTGTAATTTCAATATTTACCTTCTCACAGGAGACACGTAAAAATTGAGCAATCTTTTGAGTGACAAAATGTATTTGGGATCCAGAATCTAGGAGCGCACGTACAATGATGGACCTTCCATTAGGTGAATGTAGCTCTACTCTGGCAGTTCCCAAAATGACTTGATTTGTTGAAGTAGATACTTGTAGAGTACATGGTGGTGTTGTGCCTTCAGGCGCAGTTTTTGAAGGCTGACCAGCGCTAGCCAGTGATGATTTATATGCTTCATCTTTATGTAGAAGTGTGTGATGAGCTGCCTTGCAGTGCTGGCATCTATTGGTAGACGGACAGCTAGTAGCTATGTGATTAGAACCTAGACAATTAAGACATAATTTAAATCTCTTTATCATTTGAAACCTTTCTAAAGCATTCATTTCCATAAATTTTTTGCAATGGAAGGCACTGTGGGATGGTGTGGTTTTGCAAAAAAGACAACTTGATGCTGATGCTTGGTTTGTGGCCGCAAGTGAAGAGGCTTGACGGATTTTGAATGGTGACGATTGGTTGTTGTTTATCAGGCGCCCGTGTGGGGCAACAAGTGGTTTTTGTGAATGAGTTTTATTAACAATTCCTAAAGTTTTACATCTTTTCTCTAAGAAAGTTGAAAGATTACTCCAAGTTGGACGTACAAGTTCCTGCGACGACGTTTCATTTACCCAATTAGTAGACACTTCTTCCTCCCATTTTGCTTGTGTTTCTGAATCAAGCTTAGATGTTATTAGGTACAAAATAATGCCATCTCATATTTGGTTTTTTGAGGCAATGGAATTTAAAGCACGAAGATTAGCATTAACCGAATCGATCAGATTTCTTAAACTTAAAACATTTGGTTTTAAAAATTCTTTAAAATTAAACAGTGCTTCAATGTGAGATTGAAAAATCAATCCCTTGTTGTCATACCATAATTTTAAGAGCTCCAATGCTTGCATATAGTTCTCCGGTGTGATGTCTAATGATTGGATAAGCTTAGCTGCATTGTCAACAAGGCAAGAACGCAGATATTGAAATTTGGAAATAGTTGACAGATCAGGGTTTTCATGGACCAGTACACAAAACATATTGTAAAATTCAGTCCAATCTTTTTGATTTCCGTTAAACTTAGTTAGTTGTAACGTTGGGAGGTAAGGCCTTGCTGATGGTTGAACAAAGGTGGCTCCATATTGTGTGCTGGTCATACCAGGTTCGTTGCTGTTGCTTCTTTGAATTGACAAACACTCTAAAATTTGAGACCTTAATTTGAAATAAGCATCTTCGAATTCAAAACGGTGATTTCTTTCCAATTGTGACTCGTCAAGTGCTTCAAGCTGTCCTTGAATCTTCTCAAAAGAGTCAAAATGTCGCTCTAACAGCGACAGTTTGACTTCTAATTGATGAACAGAATAGTTGCTATAGTTTAAGACATCATCAGCTTCTTTCTGCACTCGGTTTAGGAGATTATTTCGCTGTGATTCTTTGATATGAATGAGTCCATCACCTACAGTAGATGGAGGGGTGTGCATATGACCACTTTCTTCGTCCGACATTTTTTGGATGAGTTTTGTTGGATTAACTATATAATCCGTCGATGAAATCAAAATTGAATTTTCGGATTAACCATATAATCCGCCGGATTAACCATATATCCGGTTCGATGGACCGTGTTAAGAACAAGAGCTTTTTCTTGTCCTATTTCTTTGATTTATCTAATTTTAAGTAACTTGAAACTTAACAAATTACCTTTTTTTATTAAAAAACACAATTTCGACTTCTTATAAACTTCTTTATTCAAGTACCTTTTTGGGAATGAAAATTGAGTTACAAAACGAAAGTAAAAAAAATTCTTTGAAGATTGTAGGTATGCAAATTTATGTTTTTTATAAATGGATTTTAAATTAGTATGTTGATAAGCGGTTGATCTTGATTGTTGTTGTTACATTTGTATTCAATACTAGTGACTAGATTTAATACATGTTTGGTCAAACAAATCTTATTTTTTTTATATAGCTTTTAAATGGGTGTCGCAATTAGCGGTAACGAGTAATGCGTGTGTTAAATACACACACATACATAAGTAATAATTGATATTTTGCTTTATACCCAGTAGGAAATTTAATACTTTTTACTTGGATACTTATTTAATTGCATACCCAATTGGAAATCTAACAACTGCTTTTAAGCTAGTCTTTGTTGAATCAATAAAGAGTCGCCATTTCTCAGACTTTTCAGGGAAACCAAGCTTTCGTAAGAGTCCCGCGGAAACATCACAAAATACTAAATTGGCAACTTTGATAAAATAGGCCAGAAAATCTTCTTGTTTATATCGAAAATATGAGACTTTCGTGTCCTTATCTAACAAATTCCATTACTGTAATCTTAACGCAAGAAATTCTGACTTTGATTTTGAGAGTTCTAAATCTCACACAAGATCATTCAGGTAAGACTCATTTATAAAATGAGGTTTTACCGATAGACTTCTATGAAGTAGTACCTAGTAGTACCTACAGATACGTAACTGATTTCACTCCGAACAGAAAAAACATCTTTTTCATTAACCATTTCGTGACGCTTAGGAGTCATTGGAGGTAAAGAAACATTATTGTTTCGAAGAACTAGTCGTCGGCCAGATGAAATGTTCGGATATATGATTTTGTTTTATTTTTTCTCGTAAATCTACGTCTAGCGGTCATGCAGAAATAACAATCATGTTTGTGATGTTGTGGTTCACTCCATATCATTGGTCTCATAAATGGCATGATCTTTCTATCGTCGTCAAGACAACCTCTTAAAGCTCTTGCATAGGTATTACAACATATTTTTGCAAGCCAATATTTGTTTTTTTCATCGATTGGAAATCCAAAGTAATGTTTATAAGCATTCTTATTTTGGGAAGTTATTGTATGGCGTTGTGATTTTAAAGTTAATTCCTCACAGATGTACAAAAAAAAAAAAAAACAAATCTGGAGAATTTTTCCAAATCCAAGCCCTTGACATACTAAAACAAAACAAAACAAAATTCCATTATAAGTACGCTAACTCTATGTATAAATTTCATACAACACTTAGCATAATATGTGACGACAAAAGTCAGCGCAGCTTCGTTTTTGGGTTCATATGCTGCATCAGGTCGAATATTATTTTTTCTTACTAGTAATTTATATAGTAGTATTGAATTATGTTATTTTATTATTCTTTTTATTTTGTTATTTACTTTATCATATTTTTGTTGTAACCTTGAAATATTTTCTTTTTGTTGTTATAAATAATATTTACAATATGATTGTACTTTTAATTGGATATGTTGACTAGGATAACGGTATCAACACGTGATCTTACTGTGTTGCGACCAATTGTGTGTTGGTGTACATAAATACGTGGAAATTTATTTCACAAGGAGAGTAAGCGGTGACGTGTTCGTATTCTACTGATAAGAATACAACGCGAATATAATGGCCGACAGGGATGCGACCTGCCCTAAAAAGAGGCCGCGTGTGGCAACTGCGTTAGAACTAAAGGAGAAGGAGGTGAATTCCCTGAGACACGAGAACGATCGTCTCAGGAAGGCCATGGAACAGATGATGGCGAGATTCAATAGGAAATTTGGAGATGAGTGTGGTGAAGAGGAATCCCCTGACGAGGAGAGTGAGGAGATGGTCACCGAGGAGGTGAATATTCCATGTAAAGACGTACCTGACAAGGGGATTGCTGTGGGCAGTGAACACGATAAGAGTGGAGGCTCTAAGCCTTCGAAGGAGGCCGTAAAAACCAAGGCTGTGGACGATGGTAAAGCAGGGCAGAACCTAAAGATAGCAAGTGAGCGCGTGAAGGTCTCGGTGCTTACAACGTATAATATTAACGTAAAGTTGCTGACTAGTGACCTCAACAAATTTTTGGGGCACAAGGAGTATAACCTGAAGATTTTGGGCGCAAATGTGACCAATATAAAGGTCTGCACCTTGGCAGACTATGAGAAGGTGAAGGCGATGCTGAAGAAGAGTGGTATATCCTTCTACACCTATACACCGCAGGACCAGATGCCTTACTCAGTGATGCTGAAGGGCCTATCGGGCACCTTTGAGGCAGATGAGGTCGCAGAGTACCTAAATGGTCTGGGCATTAGGATGAAGAATTTGAGTCTCCGGAAGCTGAAAGGGGACAAGTGGATCCTTAGTCTGAGCAGAGACTCGGACCTGAAGGCGTTCCAAAGCATCAGATACATTCTGCACTGTAGAGTGTATATTGAAAAACCGAAAAGGAAGGGGCCGACGCAGTGCTACAACTGTTAGCGATATGGGCATGTGTCGACCAACTGTAACATGCCGTATAGGTGCGTTAAATGCGGAGGTTCCCACGGACCGGGGAAATGCAATGGCCCACCCAAGGGAGAGAATAGCGCGGAGAAGGTAGTGACTGATCCTACCACGGGCCAGGCTGTGAGAAGGGTTGGACTGCCGGTAAGGTACGCCAACTGCAACGTTGAAGGACACGCAGCAAGTTCTGCTGAGTGCCCGAGACGCCAAGAACTTCTGAAGAGGGCTGCTGCGAGAAAGGTAGCTGCCAAAAATGGCAGCATTACGGCTGCGAGAAACTCTGCTCGTACGGGTGTATCGGACGCTGCTGTGGCCGGTGGTGTTGGGATACCCCAGAGGCCCCTTCAGGCTCCGCCTAGCGGCCTTACACTGGAAGCGGCGAGAGGAAATTTTAATGTCATCGATGGAGATTGCAGAAGGTTTCTTGGATGTGGTTTATGGCACTGCTTGAGCAAGATAGGAGGTTTTGCTCTGGAATATGGCAGACTTAGGACTGATCAGGATAAGTCCCAGGCACTCCTGGGAATACTGTTAAGTCTTCGGAATAGTTCGCACAATTAAGTGTATCTTTGTAAATATCAACTCGATAGTGTCCAGGCATAAGAGACACTATCTAAACTTGTTCCTGGAGGAACATGGACCGGATGTTCTAATGGTTGCTGAACATAAGCTGTCTCCGAGGCATATATTTGATATGAGAGGATACACGACCTTTAGGCAAAATCATGTGAATGGACGGCGTGGGGGTACTACTGTACTTGTTCGCGAGAGTCTGCACGCTGAGAGGGTTCCGTTGGATATGGGAAATGTGGAGTGTACGGCGGTGAGATTCGTCGTTCTGGTGGGGTGGCATTGACTATTGTGTCAATGTATCTGCGACCCAGGGACACTCTTTGCGCATCAGATTTGGATCCCCTGGTTGGATTGTCAGCGGCGGGATCGCTCCTGGTTGGAGGGGATCTGAACGCGAAGAACGAGTACTGGGGTGGGAATGTCTGCAACCGCAGTGGCAACTGCCTCAGAGAATTCCTGAGGATGTGTCCTGAGCTGGAGATACGTCACACGTAGGGCCCGACATGTTTCCATGTGGGAAACCCGTCGTTTATCGACGTAGTCATGACATCATCTAATGTTGTACCGGTGCCGGGAAGTGCTGATGGGCTTAAAACTCTGCACTACGAGCCTGACCGCAGGGCTGTGGAGTTGATCTTGCAGATGGATGGACTTTGCGGTAGAGAGCAGCGATATCTCTTTGACTTCGATAGGATGAATACAAGGGCTTTCAACTCGATACTGTCTCGTGATTTGCCTGACCTCATGCTTCCGACGGATCGGAATGTGACCTCCCGCGAAATTGATGACTGCATCGAGTCTATGACTGGCGTCATTAGAACTGCGATGGAGGAATCTCGGTTCCAAGACTACCAGTGCGTCATGCCGGCGTGCTAAGACTCCCCGACAACATCCTCGGCTTCATATCGGAGAAGAGGAGACTTCGGAGGATACTGAGGAGAACGGGTGATGTCTCAAGAATTCCCATATTGAGGGCTGAGATAAGGAACCTGGATAGGATAATCCAGGGGGCAATTGCTGCGTTTGAGCAGAATTATTGGACGGATTATCTATGGAGTATTAAGGTGTGCGACGAAGGTTGGCGGTTGCTGACATAATGAGAGATGATGGAGTACTCATTACGGATGACGGTGGCAAGGCGAATCTTTTGGCTGAACGTTTCTGCTGTGAATCTCCAGTCCTCCACTATCGTAAGGATGGTCTTGGAGGAGGTATCGGGGCTGAGGAATCAGGCCTCAATCATTGAATTTGGCCCAGATATTACGGCGGATGGTGTTCGAGGTGGGGATTTCGCTGGAGGAGGTTTTTCTTTGCTGACTCCCTCTGATATCGGCAGGGCATTGTCCAGTAGACCTAACAAGAAATCCAGCGGGCCAGATGGCATACCGGACCTGATCCTGAGGAAGACGGACGCCACCACATAGAGGTGCTTGGCGTTGGTGCTTAACCACTGCTTCAACATTGGTTACTTCCCGAAAGCATGGAAGGGTGCAATCATTGTGCCTATACCCAAGCCTGACCCTGAGGGTACTGGTAACTACAGACCCATATCTCTGCTCTCTAGCCTGGGTAAGCTTATGGAGTAGTTTATTTTGGAGCGTATGGAAGGTTCATGGACGATAACGAAATATGGCTGGATTACCAAGTTGGATTTAAGTGGGGCCACTCTACGTCCCATGCACTGATGGCACTTGCGGACTATGTAGCAAGGGGACTGAATAGGAGATTTCCGACGATTGCTGTGAGCCTGGACTTCGCAAAGGCTTTTGACAATGTTTGGCAGGAGGGTATAGTTTATAAGATGATGTCGTTTGGTTTCGACAGGCATCTCTGCGGAATTGTTGCGGAATTCCTGAGGGATCGCTCCCTCAGAGTGAGAGTGGGCGATACACTCTCTGATGAAATGAATGTTGTTGCTGGGGTGCCGCAGGGGTCACTACTGGGACCTGTACTGTTCAACATATTCATGTCGGATATACCTTTGCCACCTGACGGAGATTTACTCCTTCTGTATGCGGACGATGTGCTCATTACGGCATCTGGCCCCAGAGCGGCAAGGGTGAATGAGAGACTCAACGAATACCTGTGTAGACTGCACGGATACTTCTGCAAATGGGGACTCTGCCCGAATATGGAAAAAACGGATTGCGTAATATTTAAGGGACGGCGTGGACGGCTGTATCCCAACGCAAGGAAGTTCGTACCGGTGCTGAGGTTAGACGGTGAAATTGTAAGTATCTCGGAGTGATTTTCCACGAAAGCTTTGAGTTTTGTCGACATGTGGATTCTGTTTTGGATAGGATGAAGGGGATATACCACTCCTACTGTAGGTTACTGCGCCGAAGAGAAGGTTTGCGTAGGGAGGTAAAGCTGCTTATATACAGGCAGATCATCAGACCTCTGATGTCTTATGCCTTCCCTGTCTGGTTTAGGATTTCGTCCCATCAGATGGAAAGGCTTAAGGTCTGGGACGACGGGGACAACTTCAAAAGGGTAAGTTTAGTTTTGCTTGTGGTATTCCGAGCCAAACTTAATAATCAATTTTGAAGTAAATATTACTGGCTCCAGTAATATTATGACTGACATCAACACGTGGACGACGGGGACAACTTCAAAAGGGTAAGTTTAGTTTTGCTTGTGGTATTCCGAGCCAAACTTAATAATCAATTTTAAAGTGAATAATATTACTGGCTCCAGTATTATTATGCCTGACATCAACTCGTGGACGACGGGAACAAGGATGACTTTCCGTCGCAGTGTGGAAAACCGCTACGACTGAGACCACCCAGGAGGCGAGATATCTCGATCGCCATTGGGACATTCATGGTGACCCAGATATTTAGTTTTTCTCCTACAACGACAACAGGACGCGATGTTGACGGAGTGGACAAGGGCAGCGGCGAGATGTCTTGACCTTCACTGGTGACTCAAACATCGAACCTTTCCACAACGACAGTACGAGTAGACGTGACTGAGGGAACAAGGGTGAAGCTCTGTCGGAGTGTGATGAACCACTCCGACCGACCCGTCACCTGGCGGCCAAGTAACCCGATCAACACTGGGCATCCGTGATGATCGAGTTACCTAGCCTTCCCTAACGCGACTTACGACCACGGACTGTTTTAGTTGTTTTTTAAATGAAACAAACATTTGTTGAGTGTTAAGCATAGATTTTTACGCAATGTTTTACCTACCATAGCGAAAAAAATGAACCATTTACTTTTCCCATAGTTAAGCACCTGCCTTTATGGGTTATTTTACTTTCAACCCCACCCCTGGCTTTCATTAAAATATAAAATTTATGTTCTAAGAATTTTTTTATAACATTTGCAAGAAAAAGGATTTTCCGCCAATTTTTCAAGAAGAAGTTAGGTACCTGCATTTCATTTTGAATAAAATCAGCAATAGCCAACCGATTTTCATGATTTATAGCTCATTTTATTCTCAACATTTTAAGATTTAATTTATTAACTTAATATATAAAATTTTCATTATGGAAATTTTTTTGTCTTAAAAAAAAATTGCTCTTATTTTGCGCTAAAAAAGTTTTTTTCGCAGTTAATTGTGGTGGTACTTGCATTAAAATTGGTCAAGTCGTTTTCAAGTTATTATGAAATATATTGATATAACTACTATATTTTCGACGAAAAATTTGCCACGCTCATAAAAAAATATTTGAGTCTGATAAAAAAAAAAAACTCAAAACGGATTTGGATTCAGCGCTTCAAAATCATTATATTTCATATAATTTTATTTAAAGGCGAGAAAATTTTTTCTTTTTTGTAGACCAGTGTTATATGTCAATACAATTGTTTTCGCCATCTTGATATCAATTAAGCTTATTCCGCTTAACAGGGGGATATGGTCTGTAAACGGAATACGAATGAAATTGAAATCGAGTAAAAGTTCAAAATCAATTAAATTTTAATTGCGATAATTATTTTTAAGTTTTTGTAGCCAAAATAGTTGTCTTAAACGAATTAATAAAAGAAAGAAAATAATCTTAATCTTTTCAAATTTGGAAATTATAGCAATGTGATATTTCAATCGATTTCAATTTCACTTGATCTATTCTACCCTATTCTACATTTTGACAAAGAAGCTGTCCAAACTAAGTTGGACACATCATTTTATCATTGTAATTCATTGCCTATTTTATTATATTTGAACTTATAAAAATGAATTTATATTTATATTTATGAATTTTAAAACTATTGATTATAATTCTTACCTTTATACCCTTTGAATTTTTTACTTTAACTTAAATAATCGTACTAGTGCTAAATAAGTTACCGTCCATGTAATGGAAATACTCTTAGAACCTTTCAATGTTGTTAGTGGAAAATTTAACTTCCTAGTGGTAGATACGCCTTTGACAAGCGAATGAGTAACAAGTGGACGCCGACTTATATGGAATAACTACACACTTGAAGATACCCTCTCGTTTAATTAATCTAAGTGGTACAAATTGTATGTATGGAGTTTATTATTAATATAAGTAGTTAATACATAAATATTATTTGTGAAAATAAATTTATCTACCCCTTCTTTATTATTACCCATAAATAGAGAAGTAATTATAACATTTTTGGAAGAGTTGTCCGTCCGTTCGAAAGTTTGAAGAAAACTAAACATTGCACTTGATCCAATGAATATTATACCTACAGTCAAACATAGTGGAGGCAACGTAATGTTTTGGGCCGCCATGGCGTCAAATAAAGTGGCTAGTTTAGGTTTATTCGGTGGTAGGGTTGACCGCTATCATTATAAAATCATATTGGAACAAATTCTGAGGCATCTGTTAATAGCTTGGGCCTGGGACACTAATGAATTTTCTAGTAAGATAACGGCCCTTAGCATACTGCGCACTTTTTTCGAGACTGGCTTCTTTACTATGCTTTAAAACAGCTAAATTCACCAATCACCAGACTTAAGCCCAATACAGCACATATTGAACTTTTTTTACGAAAATATGACATTAGTAACCGTGAAACCGTAAAAACTGCTCTTATTAGTGTATAGTCCGAAATAACACCCTTTATTACAGAGAACTTGCTGACACTAATGTACCGTCGTCTTCAAGCGGTTATTGATGCTCAAAGTGGATCAACCAAATATTAAAAGCAAAATTTTATATATAAAATATAATAATAATTTTATATATTTGTATATTTATAAATTTTATATATAAAATAATATATATATTTTATATAAAAATATTATATAAATAAAATTTATAAATAATTATTTTTTTGTAGGCTGTATGTAAATTTTTTTCCTATGAATTTTTAATACTTTCGTTATTGTTGTATTTATTATGTAAATGAATTACTTTTTGTATTTTATAATAAGCTCATTTATTAATGCCTTTAATATTAATATAAACATTTTTTTAAGTTTCTTCACAAACCCTCTAAAACCAATAAATCAAAGGGTGTATGTAGACTTTTTTCCTTGACTGTATTCAGTGTTGTCATATTTATTTTTAAAAAATCTTCCAATTTGGAAAACAAAAACTTTTTTGGCCTAAAAACTTTTTTGTGTAATAATATAAAAAACACTAAAACTGCATGTATTCTATGGTTTAATTTACTTAAAAACATAAACTAAGAAAATATATTGATGCATATGTATTTGACGTATAAATGAATTTCATTACTTTATCACGCAAATTAAGCGTTTATATACATAAGTATGTACATGTATTAGTTGTATTGAATTTTAAAAACATTTTAGTAGGAATACAAACGTACAATTAGTGTTACTTTCTTAAATCTTGAAATATATAATTTATTTTTATTTAAATTAATTTGAGAAAATAGTCTCTCATCATTGGCGGTAGATATAGGAACCGATAAAACATGCAGGCAACATTGCCATGCCAAAATACTGTTCTTAGTCAATATTAACTATTAATACAATAAATTTCCGGTTTTTTTTTTTTTGATTAAAGTAAATAAATACATAAATATATATACAAAAACTTCTTTTTTGGAAAAAATAACCTTTAAAACTTTTCTGCATCTAAAAAAACTAGCAAAACAAGATGAACCTTGCAATATGACAACTCTGACTGTATTATATTGATGACTCCCATACACCAGTACAGAAGCATCAAGCCAAATTCGAAATTTGACAATACCAATCACTTAACAAATGCATATTCGTTCCGTCGATTTGTTAAAGATATTGGACGTAAATTTATATTTGATTTTGCTTTTTGTGACACGCTTACAATTGTGAAAAGATCTTAGAAGTCTTTAACGCATTAAATAGTGCATAAATAGGAATAGATGAATTAAAAAATGTTAATATAGAAAGTAACCTGTTTTTTATTGCTGGAAACTTCGATTTCATTTAAAAAACTGTAAAACTGTCTATAATATTAGTCTGAACATCTCAGTTAATAGTATGCCATGTTAACTGAGACGGTTCAGATTATTGGCAAGATGGAAGATTGTAATACAAAACTAAATATTATAACTAAGCCAAAACAGATTATGCAAGAACAAAGTACTTAACGTAGTAAAATTTAATTCTTCAAATTTAGTTTTAAAATATGGTCTTAAGGAATTATTAATCTTGAAATATGTCCCCATTATGTAAGTAGACATTGACATTTTCAATGTATGTATGTTTAAAAATAGCTTAGATGTAATAAACAACGCTTACATTTGAAAATTTTGGTCAATGTTTTGTTGTTTATTACAACAATAAATACATACCAATAAAAAATTCTGATTTATTTTATCAAAAATTTTAAAATTTGCAGATCTTAGAATTTAAAGTATAACTTTTGGTTTTTATTCCGTTGTATTGTTATTTGTACTGTTATTTTTTTCTATTGACAAAGAAGAAAATTTTGTTTATTTTCAAATTTTTAGATCATATTTTCGGATTTTTACTTCATATTTAATGCACATAAAACATTTTTTTAAAAGCATATTTCTGGTTTCCCTGGTTAGAAATATACCAAAAATCAAAGATTAAAAACAATTTGGAAAGCAAAATGTAATTGAAAGGCTAGACCACTACTGTATATGGTATGGCCTAAGCCTAAGAAAAAATTATGATTGAAGGCATTCATAATTGTAACCGTTCAAAGTTGGTGGAATAAAAACTAAATTTTATAAAATTTTTTTGTTTTGAAGTATGTACATTGAGGATGCGTTCTTAATCAAACTCAAAGTAATTAAAAATTATTTGATTTTGGCGAAGTCTAGGATTGGTTACAACGCGGTCAAAGCACAAAACGAATTCATGAATATACATGGAATTGTTAGATTATGTTTTCGTTTCGTTTTTGGCTTATAAATGGACGAAGATAACATTTTTAAACAGGACAACGCTGCCATTCACATTTCTAAAGTTTGAAGAGCACAAAATCCTACTCAAAAAATGACTTACATGACTCCCATTTGTCCGTTGACACACGTCATGCACTCGTTCGTCCTAGGAGCAGATGACGTGTCTAAGACGTCATTTTAGTTTAGATAGTATTTTACATGCACAATTCTGTTCATTTCTGTTAATTACATCAGACATAATAGAAGAGGCAATTAGAGTATTTCGCTAAACATTATTTGCGATACAGTGCCCCATTATGTCAGAAATAAGGAATGTATTTTATAACGAAAGTTTTAATGAAATATACTTTGAAAAATCTGAAGAATAATTGTTAAGTGATCCTGAAATTGGCAATTACAATGAAATACAAAGTGAAGATGATGAAAACGATAGTAAATTAGAGAATGATGACATATAATACCAAGATTTCAAAGACGCACAAGACGGCTATCAAGCAGTGATAGTGAATCTTCTAGTGGTTTTTTGTTATAGCTTGAAGTTATTTCATTCAGTTTTTCTTATTAATTTGTTTTTGTTTTGCAACTCTAATTACTTGAAGACATCTTAATACTACATATGTATGTCACCAATATTTTAGCAATAAATTCTTACGTAAAATGTACTGCTTTTACATACTACTCTAACCAACCAAAAATTTATTCTGTTCCATATGCAAATATTTTCTCAAATAAATCCGTACCCAAGGGGATAAAGAAGCTTTTGAAGATTTGGGTCATCAGTTGCTGGAAAATTTTATAAACTCGAAGCCAAATAGTATTTTCAATAAATAAAAATTTTGCACTAATTAATTATTGAAAATGAAATAACTGTAGTGTTTCTATTGGAAATAAAGTCAGTGGGTTTAAACGAATTTGTACTCATTTTTGGTTACATTTTAAAACCGCAACGGTTTATATACAACAACAAAAATAAAAATTTTTACTTCATACAAGTTACCGTTACTTTGATGAACAGTACGAGTTTGAACTTGATTTGAATAATGCATTGGGAGCAAATTAAAATTAAGAGTGCGTTCATGCTATTTCAGCGCGGAATATGATCTTGTACATGGCCCTGAAAACAAATCAGAAAATTTTCTAGCTGGTTTAACTTTAAAGCAATGGATATTCCTCAATCTTTTGAGACTCGTGTTTCCTGAATGTTTTCATTTAAATAAAGTCACTTGTTGCACGTTGTCCAATTTTTATTGATAACACTGTGACGTCTTTTAAATACAATAACATTCACAAATAACCAAAATATTTTTAATAAGACCCAAATTCCAAGAAATTCTAACAATTTTTTATATTTGAAAACACTTTTTTACAACAACAAAAATCAGGTAAAGATCGTTTGTCATTAGCGTTGTAATGCGTGGGTATATTTTAAAGTTATGACGTTTCGAAGTCCTTAAGAGGACAGTAACGAGATGTGTACAAAAAAATAAATATTTTAAGAATTTGTTGTTGGAATTCTTAAATGAAAATAAGATTTTAACTTTTTTTCTGCTTTGAAAAGACTTTTTAAAAACTGTATGTACATATGTATACCAAAAACTTACTTTGTTGCCATTAGAAAAAAAAGAGTAAAAAATTACAACATTATAAGATAACAAAAAGAATAAGCATTTCAGTTTTATTTTTAAAATAAACCATAATGTAATTAGAAAAATTACAATAAATAAATAATTAAATAAGAAATGCCCAGAAAACACAGATCATATTTATTTATTGATTGATTTACAAAGTAGTACTTATCACTCTACACAAATTTCATTTTTTAAATAATTAAATATTTATTTAAACAATGTGTGGTTTTTTATATTTAAGGTGAATTAACAAATATTTTGGTGCTAAATTTTTAATATTTTAAACAGTAACAAATTTTTATTTCTTATTTAAGTCAAATTATATATGTTTTTGTATGCACATAGTAAATATAAAAAATAATAAATATAAAAAATAATAATTATTAAATTTAATAATAATATAAACAACGACAAAAAGAAAGATAACAAATTAGTATAAAAATAAAGTTATTTAGGAGACTTTTAAATTACAATGTTTTAGTACTAATTCTTGTTATTCATTGTTATTTAAAAAATATATATATATATATAATAAATAATAACACTTAAATGTATAAAGTTATTTTAAGACACATAGAATAGAGTTCGGAGATTATATAAAATAGTTTTCCTTTAAGTATATATAATTTGTTTTTTATATATATGTTTGCATGTTTTATCTTTATATATTAAAATGTGATAGACATGTATATGATATAATATTCTCAGCTTGCTCAAATAGCAAAATTTCATTTAAAGTTTTATTTATTTGTGAAAATATACTATATGTATTTAAAAAACAATAATGATAATTTGAAAATATTCATATTATATACACACACTCTAGAATATTTTACAGAAAGATTACTGTTTTGTTTGTTTTCCTCGATATTTTCTTATTTACTTTTTCTAGTTAATAAAAATCATAAAAAAAATTACTTTGCACTTTCAAAACTTAAAATCTAAAGAAAATTAAAAGAGAAACTCGATTATTGTTTTAGTAGGTGTTTTCAATTGTTTCTCATTACTTTAAATAATATCCAAAATAATTTTATTAATAGTGCTTATTTGGCCATTTTAATATTTAGACTATTTTTTTAATTTAATATTTTATTTGTTAATTGTTGTATAAAAAGATTTTCGTTATATGGTTAACTCAAACGGCATCACAGTGTTGTACAAGACAAAAATTTAATATAAGTTTTTTGTTGTTGTTGTATGTTAATTTAAACTTTAAAATGATTTGTATGCAATGTAAAGTGAATTTGAATTGATATACATACATATATGGTATGTATATATCATTTATATAAAACATAACCAAAACAAAATATTTGAAATATTATTTAAGGTTTTAACTTGAACCATTAATTACTGCTTTTCATGCAGTACAAAAAGTCTTACTCATCAATTTGTTTTTGTATTTTTCCTTTTAATAAAAGGAACTTTAGGTTTATTTAATGTACGTAGTATTAAGAGGAAAAATATTCAGTATAATATATTATGCATGGCGCTGATCTAACAAAGAAAGGTGTATTTTTAAGATGATTCCTAGAAAGGAATCTAAAATAATTAAGCTTAAATTATATGTATTTACTTATTTTTATATTAAAACTTTTATTTCTTTAACAAAGCACTTTATTTTTGCAATACAATTCTTTAGTCACTTTACTTGTTTAATTTTAATTTATGTTTTACTACAAAATTTTATGTTTTTGATGAAATCCTTATTTCAGCATTTTTAAGTTACTGTCTTAAAAATTTGTTGAACAATTTTAAAATAAAACAAATTTAATCTCTTTAGACCTCTGGTACATACAAAAGTACCTTAAATTATTTAAATTAATCGAGAGAGAAGATAAATGTTAAGTTGTAGGCTAGACTTTAAAAACTATTAAAATTTTGTATTTTTTATAAAACCACATTTCAAAACATTTTTTAGATCTTTTTATACCTCTATTGCATTTTAAATTATTTTAATTTGTCAACAAAAGAAGTAAATCTCCAGGCTTTTATCGGTATTTTAGTTGTTGGCATAGGCTATTGAACTTAAATAGAGAAATAAAAAATAATGCGTATTCGTGCCTTAACTTGATATAAGGCTGCACAAAATATCATTTGGATTGTGGTGTATATTGCCTTTTCAATCAATTAATCGTGTTTAAACGATAGTGGTCACTATTCCTTAAATTAAGAAACCCTAACAGTTTTGTTTAAGTCTTAAGAGATTAAATATACTTAATTATATTTTTTTAGTGTTAAAAAGGCGGTACAATTGGTTCAAATATTTATTATATTTTTAATCGTTAAGCTATAATCACTGCTAAACAAAATATAACCCACAGTAGTAGAATATTTTGGTATTACAATATGTCTCTAACTTCAAAAAGCTCGTTTTCTATGAGTTAACTTTTGTAGTTATATAATATGTATATTGCAAAACGAGATTGGCCTTAGAAACTAGCAGTTAATGTTTTAATGAAGGTTTATTTTTATTTTATGCTTAAAAAATGTACTTTTCTTAAGAAAAAAGGAAATGCTTAAATTAAAGAATTAAAAATGTTCTTTATACAACCAGGTATGTTTTGTAAACCGAAAACGTGTGAAATTGAAACCGAATAAATTTTCAAAAACTAATAAAAGCTATTTGCGATAATTACTTTGAAGTTTTGACAATAAAAGACGTTATTTTAAAGACAATTAAGCGAATTGATAAAAAAAAATATCATAATCTTGTCAGAATTGAAAATTATAGCAATTCGAAATTTGATTCGATTTCAATTTCACTTGATTTTGGTTTATAGAACATACCCGAATATTGAAAAAGTAAAGTGATTTAATACATTGGCTGCTAATTTATAAATGTAATTATATTATAAATCGACAGAAAAAATACGGCTAATAAATGTTGTTTAACAAATCTAAAATATATATATATATATATATATATATATTTACTTAAATAATATCAACAATAATAATCATTGAACATACAAATCATTCCACAAATATTTTTCTTTAAATGATAAGTATAAAGTTATTTAATAAGAAAGCTGGCAGCACCTCAAATATTAAAGTCATCAAAATGCAAACCTATTTTTAAAATCTTAATACAATAACACTAATACGCGTTTAATTTATTCATTTTTCAAATTTACATACATACATTGTATTTCAGCTCAAAGTAGAAACCAAATTTTAGTTTTTTGTCCTTAATTTGGTAAACGCTTTTAATTAAAATTTTATATACGTATATTTATGTTTAATATAATTAAGCTGCCATGCTTTCTGAAATTATTATTTTTTATTTAATATCATAATGATTGCCCAAACAAAATTCCAACCAATACATTGTCTACTATATATTGAGTTTTCCTATAAAGAATACTTTTTGTATATTTTTTTAAGACGATAGAACCTTTTGTTATGTTTTTCATTGCCTTTGTAAGTATATATAAATGGATGTATGTATGTATGTATATGCTTTATGCAATTGTTGTATATATTAACAAATGTAGATAATCTATAATGTTTATATTTTATATTAGAATCTTTGTCTTGCCCAATACTGTTTACTTTTCTAGTTACCACGTGGTTTTTGTAAGTTAGTATCATAAGAGCGTATAATATCAGACTGTGAAACAGCCCCACCTTCTTCCTGAGAGAAAGCATAACCGTGAGACAATTCTACATCTGTATCAACCCGTGTATTGGCACGTCTTATAAAAACACTACGTAACAAGCGAGCTGTTTCCGTAAACGATGATCGCGATTCGTTCATAACATCGTCTGGATCATGTTTACGTATTTCCGATTCTCGTACGGCTTCGGTAAGAGATTTAAATACAGTATTTTGTACAAGTTTAAATAGAACATCGACTAATAGAGTAGTGACAGGTACTAAGAGTAAACCAAACCAAAAAACTGGTGTAGAAAATAACATTCTCTCCATGCCCGAAAAGTTGGCTGCAACCGGCAGTACTGGCCAAAAGTTCGAATATATAACGATGAAAGTAAACCACAAACCTATAGAGCCCCAGATAGAGCAATGCGTTAACCAAGTCCAGGAATTTGTAGAAAGGCCAGCTTTCAAACAGACTGTCACCACAACATAAGTGTAAACACAGTTTCCCAATAGTAGATAATCGGATATTTGGCCGCAAGACCATAGAACATCAGTTCGTAAAGCTCCTAGTGGTAACCAAAACAAAATAATTGAATGCAATAGAGCATTTATAATCCATACCCAAAAGACTTTTACATTAAAAAGTTTGGCGCTTTGTGAAGGCTTATATAATAAAGGATATTTTAACATCGTTTCAGCAGAGCATACCTTTTCGAAAATACCAATTGCGAAGGGTGGCAAAGCTGTAAATACCACATTGTATAGACCAATAGTCCATCTTTCAAATAATATTTGTCCTGACCAACCCGAATAAATGGCAAACCATAGTTCTATGACGTAAAGACATACGTTTTTATAGAACGAATATAAGATGAGTTTTGTAATACGTCTATAATTCCAAGCACCATGTACCAGAAGTAAACGTTTCAGAAATCTAAACTGTCCAATAGAGTAATCCGAAGCACAGGCAGCTTGTAAACCCTCTACACCAGATATACCCACACCAACATTAGCCTTCTGTATCATAGCCACATCGTTGGCGCCATCACCAATGGCTAGGGTTACAGATTTAGTACTTGTTGTTATTAATTCCACTACTTCTGCCTTCTGTATAGGTGAAACACGACAGCATATTACAACACGGCAGGCAGTGCAAAGCTCTTGAAATTCTCTGCGTAAATCGCAACTTAATGCATATTTCAAAGTTTTACCATCTATAATTAAAGCAACATTACAGTTTTTATTAATAGAAGTTTGCAATTCACTGGAGTGTCGATGTATCACTTCTCGTGTTGTGTCCAAACATTCTTCGTTTAGTATTATAATATCCATAGAAGGTGAAATCAATTTACATGAGTGACCAATATTTATGGCGGTTTCTTGTTTATCGCCAGTTAATACCCAAATATAGATGCCAGCATCAAGTAGAGCAGCTATAGTTTCTGGCACTCCTTCCTGCAGTTTATCCTCTATAGCAGTGGCACCTAGCAGGTGCAAATTGTTTTCAATCAAATTTGCTGCTTCCTCTACTTTTCTTTCACGTTCATTAATCGCTGTTGAAGCTTTATGGTAAGTAGTTTTCCAGTCTAAATACACATCGTCTGGTACATTAGATACTGCACAACATAAAGTGCGCAAACCCTCAGCGGCAAATTCTTCTAAATGACTGAGGGTAACATCTTTAAATGTTTGACCATCTTGAGCTAAACGCTCATAAATAACACTATCGGCTCCTTTGCAGTATAGTTTAATTTTACCTTCTGGAGTTTTAACAATTACCGACATACGTTTACGTGTCGACGTGAATTCCAAAACATTTAATATCTCATACCGCTCCCGAGTACCTAGGGCATTAATCTCAACATAGTGGGGAGTACGGGTGTCAAAGACAAAACCATACTGTTTGGCGCCCTCTACCAAGGCCCGTTCGTCTGGACTAGCAGCGTGATAGGTAATTGAACCATCTGGGTTTTTCTCAGGTATAACCGTATGACACACTGACAAGAGCACTAGAAATTCTTTAATTATATCAGAGCTCTGATGTTTACTTAGCAAATGTTGAACGACCAAGCTTTGTTCGGGAGTATTTTCCGTTTGATACATTTGTCGAGATATGGAACATTTCTTGAAAACCATTTCATTTCTAGTTAAAGTGCCTGTTTTGTCCGAGAATATATACTTAACCATACCCAATTCTTCATTTAGATTTGAGGTGCGAGCCATAGCTGGTGTGTTAGATTCAACATGATACATTTGTATATCGCAATTAATAAACTGGGCTTGCAAGAACCTTACCAATTCCAAAGTTACTTGCAGAGAAATGGGTATTAAATTATTGAACAGAATAAAAAATGTTAACAGGTTGTAACCAAAGTTTTTACTTTTAAAGTCATCTAAGCCCAAATACCAGTCATATACAAAGTAATTGCGAGTCCAGATTAAATTGAAAATGGCACTGGTTAAACATAAAACCAATAATATCATAAATAGCATTAATATCTGGGTATTTGTCAGACGATCAACAGTAGATCGCTTCAAAGGCGCAGAGGTAGAATTTTTCATAAGTTTTGTGTCGTGGCCTGTATACACAACGATGCCGAATACCCATGAAGTATTACGCAACACCGCGCCTCTTTGTAAAATTTGATCAGGCCCAAGAGAAACAGATTGTTTATCATGTTCCTTTAAAACGCCATTGAACTCATACAACAACCTATTGGGCAGTTCACATTCGACGACACCTTTGACTGCATTTAAATCCTTGGTCTCTAATAGTTTGGCCGTAGCAGGTACACCTTGACGTATTTTCAAATTTGTCTCACCATCTAAATTTGATGTTTCAATAAAGCACATAGCTTGTGGTTCACTAGACGATAGCAACAATAAATCGGCCGGGAAAAATGTATTATTCGGAATTTTTACTATATCACCTACAGCCAATTGTTCCCATCTCACTGTTGTCCAAGCGCCATTTTTTAGTTTCTCCACAGTTCTATGATTAATCTCATTATCGGCTCGATGACGCTTGTAATCTTCTACTATCTCCTTAATACCACTTACGGACAAAATAAATATTAATGGTACTAGCGTCGTATAGCGTCCTGTAGGCGATACGTCGGGTATTTGTTGCAATAGTGCAATAAGTAAGAAAAAACAATTTGAATATCTACGAAACTGTTCGAACAGAAACGATGGCAGAAAACTTATGAAACTATATTTTGCTGTTGAAATATGATTATTGCAAAACTTCTGTATTTGCAGGCGATTTATGAAAATAATACGTTTTTCGCCTTCGTCTAAAGTAACGGACGATGCTGGTCGTCCATCGTCACTGGGTGTGGTGAGCGGCGGTTGTGTACGCATATGTAAGCGACCACGTAATTCATGCCAGAACCGCTGCCTCCACCAGAAATTCACCTGACGTCTATCACGACTTAAGTTTTCATTTCCTCTTTCGTTTGAGTTATTGTAGTTGTTGTCCATATTAACATTGTTTCTAAATAAGAAAAAAATAGAAAAAAATTATTATAAATTATTGATTTTTTTCTCATTCTCAGAAAAATAAACACAGTGTAAGAACGTGACTTGGATATTTTCTTCTCTCTTCTATAGTTTTTCAAAATAATTATATGGTAATAAGGAACAGATAAACAAAGGAAATCAAAACAAGCATACAAACAAATGCAAACATTTAAATTTAATAAAAATTAAATGATTTAACTTAAAAGAATTCAAAAATAAATACGGCGGCTCTATGTGGTGTGATAAGTAAAATAAAACTAAACATTTTCATTTTATAAACTCAAATCATTTCAAAACACTGTTTTTATTTTTATTCATATACGTATATGACATTTACTATTTGACCACAAATTATACCTAATACATGTCTATATCTATATATGATATATATGTATATGCATGTGAATACGAAAGAGTGTATGTATTATCCACCTTATTTAAGGGAAAAAAGTAATTACGTTTATTATTTTCATGAAAAGAATAGCCCATATGCAATCTGAACGCATACAATCAAATAATATAGCATTTGAAAAGAAATATGTATATGTATATAAAATTAAAGAATCAGTTTAAAGATATTTTTATTCATAGCATGCATACATACATATATGCACATAAGAACCATTTGATAATTTTTTAACTTGTTTAATAAAGCATAATTTTTTCGTCAAAAAAGCATTTTAAAGTCTTCTTTATACTCGTTACATTAAGACCAGATTTTTTGTTTTTTGTTTCCGCCAAATAAGATTTCTTAAGAATCTCCAAAATAGGTATTTGTTGCAACAATGACCTCTTCATTTATACCATATCTTTTATCGTCCATCAATTTTGGAAAATACAGGATGTAATCCCAACAGAGATGATCTAAAGATAACTGTTTGCAGCTTAAACTGGATTTTTGCCACAGTGACTACACACTTGCGTACATGGTCTTGAAAGAATATATGTACATTTTTTTTCATTAGACATTGTTGGTTGCTTTAGATCAGTAATATAAAATAATAAATAATAACCTAAATATTATTCGTTGGCAATGTTTTACCCTTTTCAGAACGATTTGAATGATAACGTATGTATTCCAAAAAACTATTAGAGCGTGCTTTCCCAAAGATATCCACTCATTTTATTAGTCTTTGGTCTATTGTGCGTTTCCCATATGAAACTTAGTTACATCACGGCACTAAAACTGTTTCTGGTTGCAAGTTATGGTAACTATCGTGTGGATAGCTATTTCATATCTAAAAATTCGTTGAAAATTTTATGTCTCCGATCGATTAAGATACTCTGCCACCTTACACCCTTTCATTCTCCAATCTGCCATTATTATTTTATGGATTTTATGGACTATTGGTGTTTGGTGTTTTTTTTTCCATTATTGTTTGTGCGGAGACCACATTCCATTTATAACGCTTTTAGTTGCTTTCGGATATGGTTTTTTTTACAAAAAATTCTGTTTAATCAACACATAAAACTTATATTTTCCCATTTTCATTAAAATAGAAAATTTTGACTACAGGTTTATCAAAGTTCGACCGCAGTTTTACCGTTAACAAGAGCAATTATCATATCACTTTGTGCATTAAGAAATATTCAAGATATTTGATTAGTTATAGCTTTGGCAAGTTATTCACCACTTTTGAAATTCTATACTACTAAAAAAATAAACAATTAAATATAAATAAATAAAAATAAAATATAGAAAAATGAAAACTATGCTCTAAACCGTAATTTTTGATCAAGACTTATAGTTCATCCAGTTTTTTGAAGGGCCCTTCTTTATAAGTACATATATATACACACAATCCCCCCCTTACGTTTCAATGACATTTTCATCACACATTCTTTTACGATTATTTGGTTGTTTCACTTAAAAGTGCTAATAGCTCATAACAAAGTTTTATTAAATCCTTAAAGAATAAATAACTATTTGCTACAATGATGACGACAAGTCACGCAAATGGACAACAGTAGACTACGATTTTATATGTTTAGATACGTAAAACATTAATTTCCTTGTAATAGGACGTGTATAAACAATAAAGTTAATAAGTTTGTATTCTTAAGATTTTATGAATTCGTTGTTCCATCAACAATTAATTAGTTCCTTAAAAATTAATAAAATATAAAAAAATGATTTAACTATTTTATGTGAGAAATAATTAATGCAGTTAAAAGCTTTGATAAATTTTCACATTTATTCTCGTACATATTTAAACTTGCATTCTATTCTATCTCTATAAAGATGTCAGAACAGTCTAAAAGTTAAGAACTATTTCTCGTTAAATAAAATATCCCAAGTAAATAGAAATCGACTCTGTAACCTCATAACTTGTCGATTATAGAATATGTATGTACATATCTATGTATTTTAATATGATTGTGCATCTTCTCAATCGTTAGCACTAGAACCGAAATCTATTTAAAATCTATGGCGCCTAGTAAAAAGAAAAGAGCTTTAAAGAAATAAATTCAGACGCTAATAAAACGGATAATTTTAAAAATTATTTTCTTTTTTTTTTGAAAAATTACATGATGTTTGATTAACCTTGGAGTTCTAACCATATTTTGCAACGATTTTTTCAAACGAGCTCTAATGAGACTATGTTGAAAAATAAAATAAAATGTTAACCAAAAACCGGTGTTTTAATCAAAAAGTTAAAGACATATTCACACGCCCTTGTATTAATTTTAAGTTCCTATATAAAATAGTGTGCAAAAACAACTTTGAACTTGAAAAATGTAAAAAAACATGGATAAAAATGTGTTTGCTTTAGAAATACACACATACTATATTCCTCAAACTTAAAACTATAAGCTTATAAGTGCACAAAGCCTCAAAAGACATGGTCGTGTTTGGAAAATTTCAAAAACAGATTATTACTGTACTATCAGAAAAATAGTATCACTTCCTGTGTATGCAATTAAAAAAGCACTTTTGAATTAACATATTTCTGCGTATTATTTTTTTCATTTATTTTTAAAATATGAACATTATTAAAAAAAAATAAAATAAACTTGTGAGCCGTTTATTTCGAAAGTGGGGCAAAACCGTTTATGAACAAACGAAAATTAAGATAATGGTAAAGGGTGGTCCAACCTAAACGCAGGATATTAACTGTAAATAAAACAACAAGTTTTCAGAGAATTATCTTAATATTTTGTATTATGATAGAAGGATCTATGACTATTATGTGTGAGACAAAATATCGGCCAAATGCTCGCCAAGACTTCGGTAGCATACCTCTATTCGCCGGTCCATATTTTCAATGACTCTGAGACATAATTGAGGTTCAATGTCCTTAGTGCGAATTGTTCTTGGCTTATTTTTAAATAACCCCAAAGAAAGAAGTTCAACGGTGTCAAATCACGTGATCGTGGCGGCCAATTAACATCGCCACTAGATGAGATAACATGTTGATGTTTCGCTGGCTGTGTATTACGTGGCACTATCCTGTGGGAACCATATATAGGTCCAGGTCCATATCCTCAATTTCTGGCCATAAGTAGTCTGTTATCATCGAGTTACCATTCCCGGTAACTGCTTGGCCGACCTCATTTTCTAAGAAGTACGGCCTGATGACGCCGCCAGTCCATAAACCGCACCAAACATTCACTATTTGTGGATGCATCGACATTTCAACAATCAGTCGGAGATTCTCATTTGTCCAAATGTGGCAATTCTGCTTGTTTACGTATCCACTCAGGTGAAAGTGTACCTCGTCGCTGAAAATGATTTTCTTTGTAAAGTCACCATTCACTTCTGTCTGTTCAATTAACCGGCGTATTGACGTCGCTTAAAATGGTCAGTAGACTTCAGCTCTTAAGTCAGTTGAACCTTGTAAGCGTGTAAATTCAAATCTTTTTTCAAAATTCGCATCAGTGATGTTCGTGAGATATTTTGATGGACACGACGTCAAATAGAGGTTGTTTTACGTAGAATGACCTGGGCAAGCATGCACACATAGGTGTTTTCACATATCGTACAGATCCATATTGCTGAAATTTCTGCACAATTCTCCCGATTTATTTTATTAAAATAAATAGGTAAATATGTAGATATTAAACTTTTTCAGTAATAAAAAAGAAACATTTTTTAGAACACAAATGTAAACAAAATCAATAGCTTGGCAAAAATTTAATTTCAAATTGTAGGCAAGGAAAAACGGTGACAATAAGATTGTGGGAGAACTTTTAGATTGATGGAACTCGTACAGTCCACCAGTAAAAATGCTTCAGACCCGAAATAAAACGTTAAAAAGAAAACCTTCCTTTAACAAGCACTCCAATAGTAAACCCATATGAAATGCTTTTATCACATCAGAAGAACAACATTTTTCAGCTGTAGGAAATAAAGCAGCTGTTGTAGGCGTCTCTAGCATTAAGACATTTAGTAAATCAAAAGTTCCAAAAGAGTTTAATGCTAAAAAGGAACAAATTTAAAAGTCTTATTAGATGATGAGGACAGTACAGCATCAGAGAGTTCTAAAACGAAACTCCCAGAGAAAAAAAAGTATTGTATTTATTAAATAAAAAGTGTAAAAAAAGTAAAAAGAAGTAAATTCTAAAGCAGGAACAAAGTTAAGTCTCTTAAAAATGGATAAAAGCGTGAAATAAAAAAATTAGTAAAGGTATGTTATTTCTTTTACTGTAAATTACATACGTTATTTATTATAATAGTTATTACCTGTAATAAATTCATCTACATAATGACATAAATTTTTATTTTCGTTTAAAGTTATTTTGTATGAAAATTTTATATGAAATATATATTACATTTTGCAACAAATGTCGATCCGAACGCTATCGAATGCTGCAATTTGGTTTTCGATACGTCACGATTTTGTATTCGATACGAAAACTTACTCGATCACGATTTGGACTCAGGTTCTCAGGTTTAGCTATTAATTTCGAATTGAGGCAAGTCAATTTAGTTATAAGAAAAATTTTCATTATTTATTCAGCACTCTAAACACTATTCTGTTGGACTATAAACTTATTTTCTCTAAGACCACAAAATATATTTATTAATAACTTACCACACTTTCAAAATAAGTGGCTCATTAATTTATCAAATTTACACAAAATACCCAGTGGCAAGAAGAAAACAAAATGGTGATCGGCACATTTTAGCAACTTTATATATATGTTAGAAAATTGGTTTCTTTCCAATAAGAAAAATTATAACATTTATGTATTTCTGTAACACCAAACAGAGCGACAGAAATGTAAAATTCAAATTATATATGAACGTTTATAAGCATCGGAAAATGTCCTATTTTATTCACAATATATCGCCAGCATTGTGCAATATCTGTATTTAAGTGCCATTTATATATATATATTTTTTAATTATAATATTAAAGTAGAGTGTTATCATTTTTGTGAACGATAGGTAAACGTTAATATAAAAAAAAAAAAAATAAAAATATTTTAAAATAAATGTCTATTTGAAATACGACAATATAATGATGCCATGTAATTATTTATATGATCTTAGAATGATTAAATATAAGCCAAAATATATATTGGTTTATTATAGTGTAGATTTTTTATTAAAAAAAATTAAAAATAATCTGCTATATTATTAATACTAAATCATATGAGACATAAACTAAGCAAAAATGGCATAATACACTAAAATGAATCATTACTAAATACATAATATGTATTATTAATAAGCAACAACAGTATTAATATATATGCATATGTTTTTATATACCTTAAGTCTTCATAAACCATTTTGACTTTTTTTTATAGAAAATGTCGTCGAAGTTTTTCAAAATTTTGCACCAAATAATAACAATATATATTCACATAAGCCGTATTATTTACAGATTTTTCTATTTTATTGACTGCAAACTTTGAAAACAATGTTTGTTTACCAATTCTTGAAAATGTATCTAACAAAAATGTACATGGAGAATTGATAGTTTAGTTTTTATTGGAATAATACAAATTTTATTAAAAAAAATAGTGAAATGGAAATTCGCATTTAGTTAGTTTTATAAATAACAGATAAGAACGATTTCTTTTGTTTGTTTACCTGATAAGATAGAAAACAGAAACCATTGAACGTCATTTATACAACTTTCAACAACTTTATACATCAACAAAAAGTTGCTGTTTTGTAGGTGAATCTATTTCATAATACGAATTTGAGATTCGATACATATAAGGGCTATAGGCTGTAACAGTATTTTGTACTATGATACCCAATAGACAAATCTGAAATTCAGTACGGTGGTAGATAAACCTATTTGTGCTCAACTTCAGTTTAAAGGTCTTATTTAAGCCCATAATTTCATATTGTGCCAAATGTTAGATCCCTCATAACAAATGTGAATTCGCCAGAAGTTTTCAAGTGAAGTTTTGACTATTGAATGAAATAAGGTATGCCTCAAAATGATAAGGTCACCTTAATATTTGCTCAATATATCCAAACTATAAAATATAGTGCATGGTCACCTTATTCAAAAAAATTCTACGTTCAAATAAGTGAATAATAAGCCTGTTTTGCTCTTAGAGATGTACCGTTATATTATTTGTATTTAAATTTTAATTAATAAACTATTAATCTAATCAGAAGGTATTACAATTGTTATTTTTTTTTTTGTAATAATTTATAATTTAAATAATATCTGCGCTGTATGGGTGGTGGGAAACCTTTGTCACCTTATGAACAAGGACAAATTGTGGCACTTCATGAGCAGGGATTGAGAATGCGTGGATTGGCGAGAAAACTGGGACGATCTTTTTCGAATTCCATGAAAAGTGCGGTAACAATAAAAGAGGAGTTGAAATTACGAGCTTCAAAAAGCATAATTCTAAGAACTATCCAACGCCCAGCCAAACCTTATTCGAACAAAATTAAAATTATTGTCTGTCTGACTAAGCAGCATAAGATTAAGCGTAAGAAGTTTGTGAAAAACAACATGACAGCTAATTGGCATCAGGTAAATATTTTTTTAAAAAGGTTACAAGATATCCACACATTTTTCGGTTTGTAGGTAATTTTTTCTGATGAGAAAAATTGGTTTCAATTGCTATTGGCGAGATTCAATGAAGGAGCCCTTGTTTTTTCCAAACGGAATTACGGCGGTTGCAGTTTGATGGTTTGGGCTGGTTTTAGCTCACATGGTACCCTGGAACTTAGCGGTCTCCTGGCTAGCCTTTTTCTAGCTTGGCGTACCGCTAGGGTGCTGACGGTTGATGTGTTATGCTGCTTGCTGTGATTGTCTGCTGTTTGCTGTTTCCCGGCCTGCTGTTTGCGGCTTGATTTGTGGCTGCAGTTTTGGGTGTTGTGTGTTTGTACTGGTCTGCTTTTGACTGGTTGTGTTCTTGTTTTTGTGTATTGTGTATTGTGTTTTTGTGTATTGTTTGAGTTCTCCCGTGAGGGTGGCTCCGTTTATTGTTGTGTTGTTTGAGTGTTTCTTGTTTGTTGTGATTACCATCTTGGTCACCAGTCCGAAGTTGTTTGGGACTTACACTGGTAGTAGCATTTATGCTACGAGGCCTGACCGGAGGCTTAATTCTGGTGCCACGGGTGTCGGGAGCCCCAGGAATTTCGGTTCCTGCCCGACTATGGTGAGGTCCCCTTTGTGGGAGCAATGTGGTGGCTGTGGTTTAAACCCAAATCGCGGGGAGAGCTATGCTGGCTCGGTGTGGAGTTACATTTTTAACCGGGTGCCGTGACCCATAGATCGGTAGGAGTTTAGATAGTCTCCGGCACCTTACCAAGGTGTGAGGTCATGTCCAAATAACATGGCTTTAAATTGGTACTCACTGGTGATTTTAATCATAGGTGGGGGCGTTGGTGGACGCATTGTATTCACTCGTGCTTTGGCACCGTGAGGTAACGTCCTAGGGCAGGTACTCACGTTAAACCACTGACTTAATGTACCCTGGAACTCTACCTTCCTTCCACTCGATTGGACAGTTTAGAGTACCAGGGCATTCTGTCTGAACGTTTACTGCATTATTTGCCCCAAAATGCTAACTAAACTTTCACCTTTTAGCAAGATAACGCAGCAATTCATGTCAGCAAGTCGACCAGACAATGGTTTGAGAAGCACAATATTAAAGTACTTGATTGGCCAACACGTTTCCCCGACTTAAACCCCATAGAAAATTTGTGGGGACTCCTTGTGCGTAATGTTTATGCAGATAACAAACAGTACCGGACAAAAGATGAATTAAAAGTGGCAATCTGCAACAGCTAGCGCGAAATCCGCTCCAACGTTCTGGACAATTTAGTAAGTGCGATGCCATCCCGTATTTTTACCACAATAGAAGGAAATGAGAACTGCATAAATTAAAATTAATTGATTAATGCTTAGTTCAAATAAAAGTTTCGATAAATGAATCACAGACCTTATTATTTTGACGCATTGAATTTTGCATTTATTTACATAAATTTAAATAAACATAGTATAATGGTATATCTCTAAAAGCAAAACCGGCTTATTATTCGCTTATTTGAACGTAGCATTTTTTTTTTAATAAGGTGACCATAACATAACGTAACTTATCATTTTGAAGCATACCTTAGATTACATTGTCCATTTGTGTATAGTTGTTTTCGAGAATAAGCTGCAATAATTCAGGGCCAAGTTGTTCGACCATAAGTGTAAATAGTACACCGATTTCAATCTAAATTCATATTTTTTCTCATTAGTCTCTTATTTGTGTCAAATTCACAAATTCAACTGTGACCTGCAGTTATTATAAGGCTAACACGCTTAGCGGTCGAACAGACGGACTGATTATATTGAAGTATGATTTACAAACAGCAGCAACAAACCGAAATATTTCAACCACCAATAATTTCATTCACAGTAATATGTAATTTTATTTATATTAACAAAAAAGGGGGTGTTAATCAATCAATCTATTAATTTTAAAATATTACTTATTTTTATCTACCATATGTATTTTAAAACAAATTATGAAAAATAAAACACAATTTTTTTTTAATTCTGTTTTTGGTATGGATGTGTGTATGTATCTAAAAACAATCCAACAGGTGGTAACTTCCAATATGCAATATAAAAAAAAATTAAATGGATAAAGGACAGCAATATCGTATACAACTTTTAATGTATAAATACATTCTGAATACATCATAAACAGGAAAAAACATCTGATTGTGTTTATGAGTTATGTACCATACACAAACATTATCATGTGAATTTTTCTTAGAACAATATTAGTACGTATATTTGTATATTCAATGATTAAGAATAACGACGAACACATATTTATCTAAAATGTCCTTAAAGTGTCCGTATGGGTTTGATTGTGTAATTATGGCTACAAACTAGGTAAGGAGTAAGAAAAAATAATGAAAACATTTTCTTAAAATAATCTCAACAGTAACCACTTAATGATATCATCGTTTTTAAACAGGGCCTTAAACAAAAGAATGAACAATAAGACTTTGTAGGGTAAAGAATGAGTACACTTCACGTCAAAAAATATTACGTTTCAGTTTATCAAAAAAGGAAGAGATTTTATAAAATTAATTGCATGTCATATATTTTATAATTTATTTCATTTTTTATCTTAACATATGTTAGGATAAGAATTAACATTTTAAAGCAGCACTAAGTTTACTTAAGTTAAATGGTTTTACATCATGACATTTTTTAAGTATATATAATAAAAAAAATTATAAATTTTTACTTTAAACTTTGATACAGCAAACCATTTAAAGGGAGTATAAACATACATACATATGTATACATATTTAAAAATTATACCTTTTAAATGCTGGAATATTGTGTCCCATTGTAACCTTATTAAAACGATAGAAAAGCTACATTCAGTAGAGTCCTAAAAATGTTTTTCGGAAGTTATAAAAATATATGCGTTTAAAAATTTTTCTGTAAAATAGTGTTATGTAATTGAAAAAATCAATGTGGTTTACAAAAACATTTGATTTTTAATTCGATTTCTGATTACAAACTCAACTCTAATAGAAAAACAAGTAACCACTTAAGAAATATACGGTGTGACAAAAAAATACCTGGCAAGTGATACTATTTCTCTGATAGGCGCTATCGAGATCTGCGCTGTCAACGTTTTGTTTAAAAAATTTTCGAAACACCTCCAATATGTCGAGTTACGGGTATAAATGCGGTTTTCCAGACCATCATGCATTTTAAAGCTAAGAGACACTTGTGGAGGGTTTTCTTTTGATAAATAAAAACCTAAATAATTGAATAACTTTAACAGAATATAGGCATTTCTATGGAAAGTTGTTACTATTATGGTCCACGTTCTTGCAGTGTACTCTGCAGATAAAAGGTAAACAATTTGAGGAAGGAGGAGGAAAGGGAGTAGTGTTTATGAACTTTGGATTTAGAAATATGTATTTACACTGATACACGAAGGAAATACCCCTGCAATAAGTTTGTTCACAATAAGAGTAACGCGGTTAAGAAACCTTTTCTGCCAGTAATGCATGTGCGAACTAAACTGGCATTCGACTCTATTATAATAATATTAATAAAAATGAAAATAATAATAATAATGATAATAATAATAATAATAATAATAATAATAATAATAATAATAATAATAATAATAATAATAATAATAATAATAATAATAATAATAATAATAATAATAATAATAATAATAATAATAATAATAATAATAATAATAATAATAATAATAATAATAATAATAATAATAATAATAATAATAATAATAATAATAATAATAATAATAATAATAATAATAATAATAATAATAATAATAATAATAATAATAATAATAATAATAATAATAATAATAATAATAATAATAATAATAATAATAATAATAATAATAATAATAATAATAATAATAATAATAATAATAATAATAATAATAATAATAATAATAATAATAATAATAATAATAATAATAATAATAATAATAATAATAATAATAATAATAATAATAATAATAATAATAATAATAATAATAATAATAATAATAATAATAATAATAATAATAATAATAATAATAATAATAATAATAATAATAATAATAATAATAATAATAATAATAATAATAATAATAATAATAATAATAATAATAATAATAATAATAATAATAATAATAATAATAATAATAATAATAATAATAATAATAATAATAATAATAATAATAATAATAATAATAATAATAATAATAATAATAATAATAATAATAATAATAATAATAATAATAATAATAATAATAATAATAATAATAATAATAATAATAATAATAATAATAATAATAATAATAATAATAATAATAATAATAATAATAATAATAATAATAATAATAATAATAATAATAATAATAATAATAATAATAATAATAATAATAATAATAATAATAATAATAATAATAATAATAATAATAATAATAATAATAATAATAATAATAATAATAATAATAATAATAATAATAATAATAATAATAATAATAATAATAATAATAATAATAATAATAATAATAATAATAATAATAATAATAATAATAATAATAATAATAATAATAATAATAATAATAATAATAATAATAATAATAATAATAATAATAATAATAATAATAATAATAATAATAATAATAATAATAATAATAATAATAATAATAATAATAATAATAATAATAATAATAATAATAATAATAATAATAATAATAATAATAATAATAATAATAATAATAATAATAATAATAATAATAATAATAATAATAATAATAATAATAATAATAATAATAATAATAATAATAATAATAATAATAATAATAATAATAATAATAATAATAATAATAATAATAATAATAATAATAATAATAATAATAATAATAATAATAATAATAATAATAATAATAATAATAATAATAATAATAATAATAATAATAATAATAATAATAATAATAATAATAATAATAATAATAATAATAATAATAATAATAATAATAATAATAATAATAATAATAATAATAATAATAATAATAATAATAATAATAATAATAATAATAATAATAATAATAATAATAATAATAATAATAATAATAATAATAATAATAATAATAATAATAATAATAATAATAATAATAATAATAATAATAATAATAATAATAATAATAATAATAATAATAATAATAATAATAATAATAATAATAATAATAATAATAATAATAATAATAATAATAATAATAATAATAATAATAATAATAATAATAATAATAATAATAATAATAATAATAATAATAATAATAATAATAATAATAATAATAATAATAATAATAATAATAATAATAATAATAATAATAATAATAATAATAATAATAATAATAATAATAATAATAATAATAATAATAATAATAATAATAATAATAATAATAATAATAATAATAATAATAATAATAATAATAATAATAATAATAATAATAATAATAATAATAATAATAATAATAATAATAATAATAATAATAATAATAATAATAATAATAATAATAATAATAATAATAATAATAATAATAATAATAATAATAATAATAATAATAATAATAATAATAATAATAATAATAATAATAATAATAATAATAATAATAATAATAATAATAATAATAATAATAATAATAATAATAATAATAATAATAATAATAATAATAATAATAATAATAATAATAATAATAATAATAATAATAATAATAATAATAATAATAATAATAATAATAATAATAATAATAATAATAATAATAATAATAATAATAATAATAATAATAATAATAATAATAATAATAATAATAATAATAATAATAATAATAATAATAATAATAATAATAATAATAATAATAATAATAATAATAATAATAATAATAATAATAATAATAATAATAATAATAATAATAATAATAATAATAATAATAATAATAATAATAATAATAATAATAATAATAATAATAATAATAATAATAATAATAATAATAATAATAATAATAATAATAATAATAATAATAATAATAATAATAATAATAATAATAATAATAATAATAATAATAATAATAATAATAATAATAATAATAATAATAATAATAATAATAATAATAATAATAATAATAATAATAATAATAATAATAATAATAATAATAATAATAATAATAATAATAATAATAATAATAATAATAATAATAATAATAATAATAATAATAATAATAATAATAATAATAATAATAATAATAATAATAATAATAATAATAATAATAATAATAATAATAATAATAATAATAATAATAATAATAATAATAATAATAATAATAATAATAATAATAATAATAATAATAATAATAATAATAATAATAATAATAATAATAATAATAATAATAATAATAATAATAATAATAATAATAATAATAATAATAATAATAATAATAATAATAATAATAATAATAATAATAATAATAATAATAATAATAATAATAATAATAATAATAATAATAATAATAATAATAATAATAATAATAATAATAATAATAATAATAATAATAATAATAATAATAATAATAATAATAATAATAATAATAATAATAATAATAATAATAATAATAATAATAATAATAATAATAATAATAATAATAATAATAATAATAATAATAATAATAATAATAATAATAATAATAATAATAATAATAATAATAATAATAATAATAATAATAATAATAATAATAATAATAATAATAATAATAATAATAATAATAATAATAATAATAATAATAATAATAATAATAATAATAATAATAATAATAATAATAATAATAATAATAATAATAATAATAATAATAATAATAATAATAATAATAATAATAATAATAATAATAATAATAATAATAATAATAATAATAATAATAATAATAATAATAATAATAATAATAATAATAATAATAATAATAATAATAATAATAATAATAATAATAATAATAATAATAATAATAATAATAATAATAATAATAATAATAATAATAATAAAATAAATAAACGAATATAAATCACACAGTATTCACCTGCGAAAGAATAGATATAGAAAAAGAAATAGAGTTGGTAATAAAATTGAGCCTAGCGGTGTTTTAGTATCATTATAAACTTTTCCCGCCCTTATTAATCCAATGATAAACAAAATAAAATATTTGCCAGTCCTTAAATTTTTTTATATACAAGTGATTGACAAAATAATCTGTCGATAACTAAAAAATATGGGAAACACTTGATATTAACTGTATAAAGCAAATTATATATTGTATATGTTACGCATATGCATATGTATATACTCCAGTCGTCGTTTGTTATAAGTCATAAAAACAAATTTTATCGTATGTAGCAAACACATGCCTTCATATGCATGTATACATGCATATACATACATATATATATATATATATATATATATATATATATATATATATATATATAAATATATATATATATATATATATATATACACATATATAGCTATATTTTATTATTATTATTATATATGGGTTTACAGCAGTAATAAGACAACACAATATAAAAAAGATATTACCAAGAATTATTCATTTTTAAATAAGTGCGTGCGTGTGTGTCTGTTGACTGTGAGTGAAATGAAATCTAAATGAGTTATATATTTATAAATTCATTTTCATTTTTGCGAAATTGCTTTTCTAATCAAGATGATGAACATTTTATTAGCGCTGTTTAGTTAGTTTTTCTACAGATAGAAAATTTTTTTCATAAGTATTGTTGTTATTACTGCAATTTCATATCACGTGTCATACATGACAACTTAATAAATGTAATTTATTTGGAGTGAATTATTTAAACAAACTAAAAACAAAAGTTGATAATTGTTTACAATCATCACTTCTACGAATTATTTATAAATGAATCATTTGTTTTTGTTTTTATCATATGGATTTCTGTAACTACTATCATTCCATTTCAATTTTTTCTTTTCCCTTTTTGCACAAGTCAATTCTTTTATATACATAAATAGATACAAAACACACACAAACAAACGTATACGATATGATACATATTTTTGCGGTCGATAAAAATTCTCTTTTTTTGTAAAAATATAACAAATTCATTACTTTTCTTAACAAATTTTGGCTATTTTCTTGACTTTTTAGTACATTTTTGGTCTTACTTAACGGTGTACACTTTAAATTAAAATTATTCACTTTTTTTGCAAAGCTTTTTTATTTTTATGGACAAATCCGATAATTTTCGCTATTTGAGAAGCCAAACAACAGAAATCTAAAAACTGTCACATTGAATGACAATCGTATGGTAATCAAAACAAAAATTTATAAATACAGTACATTTCGGTATATGGTAGCCAGATCAGCAAATGAAAAGTTACCTTATTGTTTGAAAACAGTATCGAAAGTGCACTGGCCTTTATGGGTTAGGTTTTTCTAAACAAAATTTCAGATCTCAAAATGAGATACGATATTTTATATAAAAATATACGATTTTTTTCTTAAGATTTGAAATAGTTTTTTTATACTTACTTTATTCATTTTGTGGATGAAACTAAGAGAGTCTAGATTAGACTGTAGTTGTAATTGCCTGTCTTTTAGTTGCCACTATGTAAAAGCAGACTTATTTTGATGGTAGGGTTAGCATGGACAGATTATTAGTGATTCTGAGTGAATTAATATTATGAAAAATGAGTTAGATAGTGTTTTAGAGTTGTTATAAATTTTAACCCTGCGGTTACACGATCAAGTTTTTCTTGATATTGTTTCACATATATTGCTTGTCAAAATTTACAAAAATTGATTTTTGTGACATAGCCGGCAAGCAACGTGAAATCAATTTGAAAATAATTTCTTTTTTAATGACAATTATGATCAGCTGTTTTCTTGAAAGCAACTTGAAACACTTGATGGAAAGCAAATTTGATTATCAAGTTGGTATCACTTTTTGAAATTGTGAGTGTATTAGTAAAAAAGTGTGAGTGTATTAAACTTGAAAGGCAAAACTTGATCGTGTAGCACCCATGTAATGGAATAAAATAAAAAAAGCCTTACTTCTATCATATTTTATTTATTAGTCTGGCAGCCTAAACTTAATTTCGGTATCATAGTACTTTCTATGATTTCCATTGTGGTGTTATCGATATTTTCCTCATTTTTTATGTGGTGCGGCGATTTTGAGTGATTTTATAATAAAAATTTACCATTAATTTAATATATTCACACAAAAAGAGGTACAAAATAATTAATAAGAAAGTAGAATTTATATAAAGTTATAATAATTGAAAGCAGTTTACGAGATAATCAAATTTCATCATTAAAAGTTTAATTACATGGACTTACTGTGAATATAACCTAAAAATGATGAAATTTTGATAATAGTGCTACTGACCTTTCATAAGGTGTGAATTGCTCCTGCTAAGTAACAGTTTTTCTTCTATACGTTTACAGTTTACATAATAATGGCTGCTCAATTTTTTAATCGCATTGGCCAATTGGGCTTGGGTGTTGCTGTTCTCGGAGGTGTTGTTAACTCAGCATTATATAATGTTGAAGGTGGTCACCGTGCTGTCATTTTCGATCGTTTTACCGGTGTGAAAAAAGAAGTTACCGGCGAAGGCACACACTTCTTTATACCATGGGTACAACGTCCAATTATTTATGATATTCGCTCACAGCCCCGTAATGTGCCTGTTGTAACTGGTAGTAAAGATTTGCAAAACGTCAACATTACATTGCGTATTTTATATCGTCCCATTCCCGATCAATTACCAAAGATTTATACTATTTTGGGTCAGGATTACGACGAAAGAGTTTTACCATCCATTGCTCCTGAAGTATTGAAAGCTGTCGTTGCTCAGTTTGATGCCGGTGAATTGATTACACAGCGTGAGGTAAGACAGATTTTTATATGAAATAAAAACAAGACGAAGAAAGAAGTCGAATGCATACTAACAAGCTTTCCAAAATTTTTTAGATGGTATCTCAACGTGTATCAGAAGAATTGACTGAACGTGCTAAACAATTTGGTTTCATTTTGGATGATATTTCCATTACACATTTAACATTCGGTCGTGAGTTCACACAAGCCGTCGAAATGAAACAAGTAGCCCAACAGGAAGCCGAAAAGGCCCGTTTTGTTGTCGAAAAGGCTGAACAACAGAAATTGGCTGCTATTATTTCCGCTGAGGGTGATGCCGCCGCTGCCGAATTATTAGCTAAATCATTTGCCGATGCTGGTGATGGTCTTGTTGAATTGCGTCGTATTGAAGCTGCTGAAGATATTGCCTATCAACTATCCAGATCCCGTGGTGTTGCTTACTTGCCAGGCAATCAAAGCACTCTTTTAAATCTTCCCAGTTTGGCTCAATAAATTTCGATAGTAATTGAATATTAAGTTTTAGCATTTAAATGTTATACATACATATATCCTAACCATCAGCTATAAAAGCTTTTTTTGTAAAAAAGTTTTTTTTTTATTTTTTGTTATACAACATACTATTTGAAAGTCGTTTAAGGAAACTGTTTAAAAGGGTTTGAAATTGAGCAATTTTTTTTAAAACTGTTTTAAGCGAAATCTAAAATATATCTTACACAGATTTTTTACGCTTAGGCAAACAATTCGTTAACATTAAGGTTTTTGTTTTATGCCAAATCGTATGTTTACCTGGATATAATTTGTTCTATATCATGTCCACACTTAAACATACTAAGCAATTTGGCGTAGAATAAAATACTAAAGAATTGGTTAGTAAGATTATGTCCATTAATTTTCGTATTTGTCTTAGCATTTGTTATGTGACATAAATAAATAAAAAAAAAAAATCGTAAAAAGATTGTTTTATGTAACATTGCCTGTCTAACAATATAAATGAATAGGCCTCGAAACGTATTCTAATGTCTTTAGAAACAATGACTATAAAAGATAAGCTCTTATTTTGAAGGATATTTTTGAGTACAACTGCAAATTTTGTGATTGGGATTTAAGCAACAAACAGAGTGGCTTGCACCAAATTTTGATTTTAGAAGAATTATACAGCCCAATTCAGAAGATTCCCTGTGTACATTTTTCCCAGTTATAAAATCCTCGTTTTCCCGTCTGTTTGATATAGGAGCATTTTATAACTGGGAAAAATGTATTTCCAGGGAATTTTCAGAATTGGGCTGAATAATTTTTCAAAGTTGAGTGTTTTAGTAGTAAGGCTCTTTTTGCATTTTTGGTGAAGATTTTAACAAACGTGATTTTTACAAAGATTCCAAGGAAATTTTCGGTGCGAAAAGCCGGTTTTTTTTATAAGAACAAATTCAATTAATTTAATTTGAGACAACTCCTTTGTAATATTCAAGAGAATTTATTCGCAAAATTTGTCATGACATTCTCCCTTTGACTTTCTTAATACCTACCTCTTCCCCTGAGCATAATTTTTCATTTTCGAAGTTGAAAAGGGAAATATTTCCCGAGAAAACTTCTTTTAGAATAGGGGAACAGGGAATATCGAAAAAATTCCTAATGTACTCTTATTCAGAATTGGGCTGATAGTGGACTTGAAAGAGGTCCGTCTTTCTACGCTTGATATAGAGACGTAGTTGATGAAAAATTTGTGAAAGATATAAAAGATCTTAATTCTGACAGAGTTTTGAAGAGGGAAAAAAAGAAGCTTGCTTGCATTCCCACCTAATTTGCTTCTCTCCTACTTGTGAGCCTGTCTGTGACGAACGTGGAAAAAGATTCCATCACGATATTTCAGTAATGGAGCAACGATTTTAGTTAAGCTAAGAATGCATTCTACTTTTTTTTATTGTCCAGTGTAAATAATTTATTTATTATAAAGGTTAGTTAGTTGGTAGCAAATAAATTAAGTTTTTATTTATTCTTAAACAATAAAGGTCTTATTGTTTAAAATATTGTTAATATACACACATATGATTTTTGTAAAACGAATTTCAATACAAATTTTGTGGGATAAACGAAAACATTTTTTTTTATAAGGCGGTTATAAATGCACAACTGGAAGCAATTTGATTTACTAAATTTGACATCAATCATAATTATTCGGATTTATCATTATAGGTTTTATATGTTTGCAAACTGGTGTAAAATTTTGTCGTACGACTGCATAGTGGGAGTCAAAGAATTCTATACGGTGTAGCTTTTCAACACCTTCACGGAATTCTTTAACATTTTTATCAACTTTAATTTGAGTATCAAAGGCATTTGGATCTTCGGGATATAAGTCATCTCCTGGCAGTACACTTACTTGTCCATTTTTAAGTTTAAATTGCACAGGTAAAGTTACAATGTTACCTTCCGTAGATCGTTGTTGAGCAAAATTTTGAGCTTGTTCAAGATTTGGGAAGTTAAGTAAACGTGATAGCTCATAGACTTGAGGAGGAGGCAACCAAATTTCTTTGTTAAAATAGGATTTTATATATTCTGCTGGTGTTTTCCACTAAAAAAAATTATAATGTAATAATTTGTAACATTTATAATTATCTCATATGTTTATAACAAATATTCAAACAAAAACAAAACTTATTTTTTTAAATTTTATTATATAAGACTTACTGCAAAATCTTTAACTTCATTTTGTTCCGGCATAACAGTGGGCATACTTTGCAAGGCGACCATAAAGAAAGCCGTATCGAAACTTAAAGGAAAATAAATCAAATTACTAGGGACACTTTTAATCTGGTAAATGTGTCTTATACCTTTCAAGCTTTAAATATTTGAAAGCTCTCTTACGAGTCTATTAAAATAAATTGCCTACTAAATACATATACATAACATAAGACCCCATTCGTAAATTAATCACTCCACTGCATCATGACATTTAGCGCTTTAATGCGCCTTAAATTGACTATTTTATTTTAAAATTTGTTTACGCAATTAAAAAGCAGTGCTGCTGCAAATTTATAAGCATTATTAGTGCATCATTTTATTTTCTGTGGTAAAAGTTTGCCGTCGTGTTGCGGCGTAGTGATGCATTTACGAACAGGCCGAAATATATAATGCCAGTATTTTTTGTGTTTTTACGTATTCCAAACAATAAAATTAAACCAAGGTAACACTGTTACCATAATTCACCATGGTTTTATTAATGAAATTAAAATATAAATTAAATGCATGAATAAATAAAAATACACAAGGTATTTACAAACATTTAATATTCTTCCTAAATGCAAAAAGTTTAAAAGTTGCCGAAGTAAGAAGTTGAAACAAATACCTTTAATTGTATAAAGAATCTAAATAATATTCAAAACTTACCGTTTCTTAAATGTCGATGGTGTAAACCAATTCGACCATTCGTATAAACTCCAAAGATCAGGTACAACATCAAGTTCTTCACATAGAGTAAGAAACTTGCTCGCATCATTATGAACTAACGATTGCCAGTGTTTGCGGTCAAAGTCCTCTTTAAAATCTCCGTAACTTTTGCCGTCTGCGAAGTTTAAAGATTTGCGATCGCGACAAAATATTATACCCAACTCTTCAAAAGTTTCACGTATGGCGGTAATGCGTAACGATAGTTCCCTAAAAATATATATTTTTTGATATTTATACTAAATTATAATTATAATAATTAATCAATGTACGTATGTACTTGTGTTCGTATACCTTTCCAACACATCAGCATTATCATTTTTATAAATATCTGAAACTTCACCTTTAACTTGTATTAGAGGTTTTAGTTGTTGTTTTGTGATACCTAATTTTTCGAAATGACTACGCCAAAATGGGTTTTCATCTGCCGGTTCACATACTCCACCCGGAAACACGGATGAATTTGGCATGAATGAAGCCTTGTCATGGCGTCTAAATAGCAGAGCCTTAAAATCGGCCTGTTTACCCTCTTGTTGTACATTATCCTTAGCTAAAATGATTAAACTAGAAGACTTACGAAATTTAATTGCTAATCGTTTGGCCATTCTTAATCTTTTTACGCATAACTACATAAACATTCTATACATACAATAACAAACAATACTGCACAACTAACACTAAATCTTCAACGCCGTTAAAAGCATAGTGTTTAAAATATTAAAAAATCCTACAGTTTAAATTAAAAATCAATACATTATTAAGAAAAACATTTGAGCAATTTAATGAATTAATTTACGAAAACGTATCTGTGTTACTAAGTAAAATTAATTTTAATTTATTAAAACATAAACGGTGTAATTTTAAGCGACTTTGTAGTCTTCCTTATTAATTTGCTTACTTAGATTTTTGTTTTTGTAATAACTCCACTGTTTATTAATGAGTGATGAGTCTTGTAAAGATAACAATGAAAAGTAGCAATCGAACGGTTACAGATTAATTGAATTAATAAAGTGTATGTAGAATGAGGTATTTTGAAAAACTATAGGAGACGGTTTTTTCAAACGATAGAAGAGTAACAATATCCAGAGGAAATGACACATTTTTAGAACTACTAAATTTGATACCAATAGTCCAACACGGTGGTTACGCATTATAATATAAGCTGCAGAGCTTGCTAGTAGTTTAGAGTGATTGGTATTAATTTGTAATGTGCACGTTTGGGAATTAATCTGCTGATAGGCTGGCAATTCCACTTGACAGCTGAGTGATTGGGGAAGTAATAGCATCAATGTTGGAGGTAAACAAACACTAACAAAAAGGTAAAAAAATAACACTTATAGAAAAATAAAATAATAACCCTAATATCACTTATAGAAAAATAAAATAACACTTATAGAAAACTAATACTATAGTAAAATAAACAAACGGGAGAAGATAACAATAGGCTGCGAGTGGAAAATTTTTTTTGGGAAGGATAGAGTTAGGAAAACAGTAAGGTAAGGTTGTGTCTTTAGAATTAGAGTATATATAGGCCGGGAGAAATTTGGTAAGAAAAGAAAAAAAGAAATAAAAGAACAAAAAATTTGCCTTTGAAACGCGCGAGTGCACGGATGGTGGAAGTTTAAAAGAAAAAAATAAATAAACTAAAATACATTTTTGAGAAAAGAAAAGAAACTATACTGAACAATAAAAATATATAATATAGAAAATTTGATGAACCAAAAAGTTTTCGAATAGTAATAACTATTTTGAAAACGAATAAAAACAAAAAAGAGAATGGTTTGATTAAGCGGTATTAAATTTATATTTTGAAAAAAAAAAAACAGAGTGCTGGTGAAATAAAACAAAGGCAAATTTTTTGTTATCGCTGTAAAAAATATTTGTATTGAAAAACAAAAGAAAATTGAAATATTAAAAGAAAAGAAAATAAGTTAAACAAAATTCTTATTAGATATACAAAAAAAAGAGACTATTATACAAAGAAAACCTAGACTTCCGCCAAAGCCTAATAACGCCGCGTTCGATACCATCAATCCCGTAAAGAAAAGACTGGTGAACTGAGGGATCCTGGTTCGAGGAATTCACCCACTCCGCTAATCATAGGGCCTGGGCAAACCAACAGGAGCAATCTGAAGGGAAAAAACGGAGAAATATAAGATAAGGATAATTTAAGAAAATTTTTTCTTTCTTAACTATTATTTATATGCATCTATTTATTATATTTTCATTTATTTAATTATTTATTAGTATTATAAATATTATTGTTTAAATCGCGATTTTTTTACATTTTTATCTCTTAGTGTAAGGGGGAAACATTAAATCTGTGTTATGGGAGGCAGTTAGTTTAGGCATAGCACAAAAAAGGCGCTATAATAATCCGCAGGTCTGAGCAAACCTCTAAGAAAACAAATTTTTTTCAAAGGGTCTCGGGGCTTAATGTGGACCTTCAGATAGGTTTTTTGAAATTTAGTTTTTTTGAAACTCGTTTCTTTTTATTAATTTTTTTATTGCTTTAATTATACTTTTTTTGTTTTAACTTAGTTTTTTATTTTTAGTTTGAATTTTCTTTAAATTTCATTTTTTTATATTCTTTTTATCAGTCTTTTTTTATATAATTTGTCTTTTCTTACTTTATTAGTTTTAGTTAGCATTTTTAAAATTTTTGAATATTTAATTTGATTTTTTTATCGTTTTGTTTTATTATTATTCTTTTTAATAAATATTGTACTTTTATTATATACGAAATATTTTTTAAGTCTTATTAATTAAAATGACGGTTTGATGAGTTAAAGCTGCGGCAAGTGGGGTAGTCAAGGCTTGTAGAGTAGGTTTGTGGCATTCATTAACATCCTGTAGAATGCCATGCAGAGGCCGTTCGGTGTCTGTGGGAGGGCCAATTCCGGCATAACATTAGCCGATGATTTTTCAGTTTGCGTGTGTTGTACGCGGAACAACGGATGCTTCGGGTCTCCTTTTAATGATATATGATGTATGGTAGACCCTTTTAGGCTGGTATGATTTTTTGTCATTATAATGCGTTGTAGCCCGGCAGAACACTAGAATACCAGCGCCGTTAACGTCTGGTGACACTGTGTGCGTTTTTGATGATATGGCAACATGGCAGCAACCGTTATGGCTAAGCTAACACACACTAACACATTGGTTTGATATTGGCTGACGTTAGGTTCTTCAGCAGCACAACGACCCGTAACGTACTGCACGTTCAGTCTGGCAGTGGCTGTTTTATTATGAAATCACTTGAGATGAAACTTTGGAGGTAACTTGGAAGAAAAGAATTCGCGATAAAACAAGAATATTAAGTCAGATCGATACCGAGAAGACAACAGAACAAAAGAAAAATTATAAAACAAAGTATACAAATATAATATAGTAAAAATTAATATCATATAAACATAACAGACTGCGTATGAATATATATATATATATTCATACGCAGTCTGTTATGTTTATATGATATTAATTTTTATTATATTATATATATATATATATATATATATATATATACTGCGTAGCCCAGTGGACTAGTGGATATTGTCCTAGTCTTCTAGTGTGAGGGTTGTGGGATCGATTCTATCCAGAGATTCTGGTTTGTTACACTACAACGATCACATGGTCTTAGTAATTAATAAAATGTTTACAGTAGGTAAATATATATATATATATATATATATATATATATATATATATATATATATATATATATATATATATATATATATATATATATATATATATATTCATACGCAGTCTGTTATGTTTATTTGATATTAATTTTTATATATATATATATATATATATATATATATATATATATATATATATATATATATATATATATATATATATATATAGGACCTGTTCTATTGAAGGAAACCGATATGCAGTGTTCATATTTACCTACTGTAAACATTTTATTAATTACTAAGACCATGTGATCGTTGTAGTGTAACAAACCAGAATCTCTGGATAGAATCGATCCCACAACCCTCACACTAGAAGACTAGGACAATATCCACTAGTCCACTGGGCTACCTTAACATATAATTTCATCTAGTTTTTCACAAAAACAAAAAAATTTATAATATTGTTACGAAAATAAATAATGCCTAAAGAAAGGTACACTCAATTAGTACAGTGGTAGTCTTAGCTATAAAACTATATTGTGTGATTTGGTCTATTTGGTTGCTAACGTGTCACCATGACAAAGCCGTACTTATTTGTGAACTTGGCAGCATTACTAATTCGACCATCTTTTAGCCAAACCTAAATTATAGCGTTGAGCGCTGCTGCTGGCGCTGAAGTGACATATCAAAAAAGAGCTTTAACGTTGTGTCGTAAACAGTAATGTCAACTTAAATTTTCTACAAAATATAACTAAATAAAAATTTTAATAGTGATTAAGTCGCTAAATGTGGTGTGAAATAGTTAACTGGCAGTAATGTAATATATAAACAATAACAATACATATGAAGGCTGAGGCTAAGAAGGCTTTACCTACGTCAAATAGTTATCATTTTGCAGTCCACAGTAAAGTCGTTTTTAGGCGTAAATAAGTGTTGCATAAACGAATATTGAGTGCAAGAAAAATAAATTGCTGTATTAAGATAAACTGTATAAAAAATAAAATGAGGAAATAAATACTGTAAACAACAACAAAGTGGAGTTTATTTTATATCAATATTTTAACTGTTATATACAATGAATGCGTGACAATACTGTACAAATTTTTTGACTTAGATGACGTGGATGCTATAGCATTCATTAATAAAATAGAAAAAAGTGGTTTATTGGGAATTATTTAACATCATATATTAATCATTACCACTATACGCATTTAAGACTACATATCCAAACTATCAGAATTATTTTGATTTGCAGGTGGTAAATGCTACTCTCCAGGACAGTGTAGGCTTATTTGTATAATCCAGACATCGATATGATGTGAATTTAATAATTTTTTATGTATAACAGTACCTGCATTTTAGGAAATACGTTTTACGATTATAATTCGGTAGCGTTGGAGTTTTTTTTCGCAATAATGTGCATCTTTAAAATCATTTATTGGGTTGTACCTAACATGCGCTTGCTTTTCAAGCACGTTATCACGTTCATTCGAGTTTTTCGGTATTTTTTAAAGCGTATCTATTAATTTGTCCCGAAAGCCTAAAAAATTACCATTTGAATAATTTATCTCTTTATATAGTGATACGAGCTTCACACATAAATATATATATAAATACATACATTGTATTACTATAGTATTGTTACGTTTTTACCTTTTTATAAACGTGTATTTATGAGTTCGTAGATTGTAGTTAAACGAAAATAAATTTTGTGTTTGGTTATAATTAAAAATCCTTTATCCAACACAGTTTTGTGCACCACTGCTTGTAACCTTTTTAAAAGCAATAACAAATTTAATTCTTAATTACTCTGTCTGTTTACAACTTTGTAAACAACAACAATTACTTGGCAGATCTTTCTTCCTAAAGATCTTCCAACCCGATCGCAGTTATAACTTAGGTTCGATCACAACCTTTTCAACCAGAGGTTATCCACACTTAAGTTAGCAGGTTAAACGAATACCCTTATTAATTAATTAATCAACACAAAACATTAAAATTGTCCGTAAATTTGAAAAAAAAATGTTTTCTTAATATTTACTCTCGTATCACAAAGAGTGATTCAACTGTATATGTATATATTGTTACGTTTTAACCTTTTGAAAACGTTTGAGTTCTATTAAACTGCGTAAAATAAAATAAATAAAACGTATGTTATTGTTTTACTCTATGCACTTTTTCCACACTTTTACAGTATACAATTTTAACTATACAGTCTCCAGCATATTTAATATTCGCTAAGTACACCAATTTACTCAATACATGACTCTTAGTAACTTTACACTATGACTTTCAAACTATAAATGAACTAAATAATGCATACTTTACTTACTTACTTTACTTTATTCATCCAAATATTCTGTTCTTACATAATTTATCTTAAATTAATTAATCGTTTAGATACTTATTCTATGCGTAAATGATACTTATCATAGACTTATCAACTAAAACTTAATATACTGCAGAATAGCCGCAATCCATCACCAAAACAAGTCAACTCTTATACTATATTCCGCAAAAAATGGAAAAACGGAAACACTCATATACTTAAAACTAACTTAAAACACTACTTATAACTAATTAACAACAACAGGGCACAAATATCCACCTCACTGTGCAGTGTTATACACCAGGCTGTCCAAATCCAGCGTATTAACCCTCCTGTGATAAAATAGCAGGCCCTCGTCGCCATAGAGCAGCTCCTCGTCCTTCAACGTTAGGGGATCCACAAGCAACAGGTATCCTTATCACTCCTCTCGAAGCACCCGGTCACCATCCCATCCTCTAGGGCGGACGATCGTTCCAAAAATGTCAGCGCAGTCCTCATAAGAAAAACATCGATCCTCTCGAAACCCTCATGGTCATAAATGACTCGACAAGACGGTTTCCGGAACGAACCATCGGGGAACTGGCGAGCCCTTAATCCAAGGCAAGCCGACAAAATACGTCTCTCCCAGACCCTAAGCCTCTCCATTTGAAGGGACGAAATCCTAAACCAGACAGGGAACGCATAAGATATCAGTGGTCTGATGATCTGCCCGTATATAAGCAGCTTTACCTCCCTACGCAAACCTTCTCTTCGGCGCAGTAACCTACAGTAGGGGTGGTATATCCCCTTCATCCTATCCAAAACAGAATCCACATGTCGATAAAACTCAAAGCTTTCGTGGAAAATCACTCCGAGATACTTAATCCTGTCGGAGACTCTTACAAATTCACCGCCTACCCTCAGCACCGGTACGAAATTCCTTGCATTGGGATACAGCCGTCCACGCCCTCCTTTAAATATTACGCAATCCGTCTTTTCCATATTCAGGCAGAGACCCCATTTGCAGAAGTATCCGTGCAGTATACCCAGGTATTCGTTAAGTCTATTATTCACCCTTGCCGCTCTGGGGCCAGATGCCGCAACCAGCACATCGTCCGCATACAGAAGAAGTAAATCTCCGTCAGGTGGCCGAGGTATATCCGACATGAAATGTTGAATAGGACAGGTCCCAGTAGTGACCCCTGCGGCACTCCAGCAACAACATTTCTTTCATCAGAGAGTGTATCGCAGACTCAGGAATTCCGCAACAATTCCGCAGAGATGCGTGTTGAAACCAAACGACATCATCTTATGAATTACTTCCTCCTGCCAAACATAGTCAAAAGCTTTTGCGAAGTCCAGGCTCATAGCAATCGTCGGACATCTCCTATTCAATCCCCTTGCTACATAGTCCGCAAGTGCCATCAGTGCATGGGACGTAGAGTGGCCCCTCTTAAATCCAACTTGGTAATCCAGCAATATCTCGTTATCGTCCATGAACCTTCTCATGCGCTCTAAAATAAACCACTCCATAAGTTTACCCAGGCTAGAGAGCAGAGATATGGGTCTGTAGTTACCAGCACACCCAGGGTCAGGCTTGGGTACAGGCACAATGATTGCACCCTTCCATGCTTTCGGGAAGTAACCAATGTTGAAGCAGTGGTTAAGCACCAACGCCAAGCACCTCTATGTGGTGGCGTCCGTCTTCCTCAGGATCAGGTCCGGTATGCCATCTGGCCCGCTGGATCTCTTGTTAGGTCTACTGGACAATGCCCTGCCGATATCAGAGGGAGCCAGCAAAGAAAAACCTCCTTCAGCGAAATCCCCACCTCGAACACCATCCGCCGTAATATCTGGGCCAAATTCAATGATTGAGGCCTGATTCCTCAGCCCCGACACCTCCTCCAAGACCATCCTTACGATAGTGGAGGACTGGAGATTCACAGTAGAAACGTTCAGCCAAAAGATTCGCCTTGCCACCGTCATCCGTAATGAGTACTCCATCATCCCTCATTATGTCAGCAACCGCCAACCTTCGCCGCACACCTGCAGCACCCTTTACTTTTCGAAAAGTCCTGTTGTCCACCTTAATACTCCATAGATAATCCGTCCAATAATTCTGCTCAAACGCAGCAATTGCCCCCTGGATTATCCTATCAAGGTTCCTTACCTCAGCCCTCAATATGGGAATTCTTGAGACATCACCCGTTCTCCTCAGTATCCTCAGAACTCTTCTCTTCTCCGATATGAAGCCGAGGATGTTGTCGGGGAGTCTTAGCATGCCGGCATGACGCCCTGGTAGTCTTGGAACCGATTCCTCCATCGCTGTTCGAATGGCGCCAGTCATCGACTCGATGCAGTCATTAATTTCAGGGGAGGTCACATTCCGATCCATCGGAAGCATGAGGTCAGGCAAATCACGAGACAGTATCGAGTTGAAAGCCCTCGTATTCATCCTATCGAAGTCAAAGAGATATCGCTGCTCTCTACCGCAAAGTCCATCCATCTGCAAGATCAACTCCACAGCCCTGTGGTTAGACTCGTAATGCAGAGTCTTAAGCCCATCAGCACTTCCCGGCACCGGTACAACATCAGATGATGTCATGACTACGGGCCCTCCGTGCGACGTATCTCCAGCTCAAGACACATCCTCGTGCTTCGCGTTCAGATCCCCTCCAACCAGGAGCGATCCCGCCGCTGACCAAATCTGATGGGCAAAGAGTGTCCCTGGGTCGCAGATACATTGACACAATAGTCAATGCCACCCCACCAGAACGAAATATCCTCACCGCCGTACACTCCACATTTCCCATATCCAACGGAACCCTCTCAGCGTGCAGACTCTCGCGAACAAGTACAGCAGTACCGCCACCCCGTCCATTCACACGATTTTGCCTAAAGGTCGTGTATCCTCTCATCTCAAAAATATGCCTCGGAGACAGCTTATGTTCAGCCACCATTAGAACATCCGGTCCATGTTCCTCCAGGAACAAGTTTAGATTGTGTCTCTTATGCCTGGACACTATCGAGTTGACATTCACAAAGATACACTTAATTGTGCGAACCATTCCGAAGACTTAACAGCATTCCCAGGAGTGCCTGGGATTTATCCTCATCAGTCCTAAGTCTGCCGTATTCAAGAGCAAAACCTCCTATCTTGCTCAAGCAGTGCAATAAACCACCTCCAACTAAATAATGCATAATGCTCCACCTTTTATATACAATTGACTTTACTTCCGAATATTATTGTACTTCTTACAACATTCGATTTCCGTTAATTTCAAATGTAACACCCGAATAACCAAACCTAAATTAGAGCGTTGAGCGTTATTTATTTGTCAAAAATCAAAAATCAAATTAATCAATGTATAATCTGCGACCCAGGGACACTCTTTGCCCATCAGATTTGGTCAGCGGCGGGATCGCTCCTGGTTGGAGGGGATCTGAACGCGAAGCACGAGGATGTGTCTTGAGCTGGAGATACGTCGCACGGAGGGCCCGTAGTCATGACATCATCTGATGTTGTACCGGTGCCGGGAAGTGCTGATGGGCTTAAGACTCTGCATTACGAGTCTAACCACAGGGCTGTGGAGTTGATCTTGCAGATGGATGGACTTTGCGGTAGAGAGCAGCGATATCTCTTTGACTTCGATAGGATGAATACGAGGGCTTTCAACTCGATACTGTCTCGTGATTTGCCTGACCTCATGCTTCCGATGGATCGGAATGTGACCTCCCCTGAAATTAATGACTGCATCGAGTCGATGACTGGCGCCATTCGAACAGCGATGGAGGAATCGGTTCCAAGACTACCAGGGCGTCATGCCGGCATGCTAAGACTCCCCGACAACATCCTCGGCTTCATATCGGAGAAGAGAAGAGTTCTGAGGATACTGAGGAGAACGGGTGATGTCTCAAGAATTCCCATATTGAGGGCTGAGGTAAGGAACCTTGATAGGATAATCCAGGGGGCAATTGCTGCGTTTGAGCAGAATTATTGGACGGATTATCTATGGAGTATTAAGGTGGACAACAGGACTTTTCGAAAAGTAAAGGGTGCTGCAGGTGTGCGGCGAAGGTTGGCGGTTGCTGACATAATGAGGGATGATGGAGTACTCATTACGGATGACGGTGGCAAGGCGAATCTTTTGGCTGAACGTTTCTGCTGTGAATCTCCAGTCCTCCACTATCGTAAGGATGGTCTTGGAGGAGGTATCGGGGCTGAGGAATCAGGCCTCAATCATTGAATTTGGCCCAGATATTACGGCGGATGGTGTTCGAGGTGGGGATTTCGCTGGAGGAGGTTTTTCTTTGCTGACTCCCTCTGATATCGGCAGGGCATTGTCCAGTAGACCTAACAAGAAATCCAGCGGGCCAGATGGCATACCGGACCTGATCCTGAGGAAGACGGACGCCACCACATAGAGGTGCTTGGCGTTGGTGCTTAACCACTGCTTCAACATTGGTTACTTCCCGAAAGCATGGAAGGGTGCAATCATTGTGCCTGTACCCAAGCCTGACCCTGGGTGTGCTGGTAACTACAGACCCACATCTCTGCTCTCTAGCCTGGGTAAACTTATGGAGTGGTTTATTTTAGAGCGTATGAGAAGGTTCATGGACGATAACGAGATATTGCTGGATTACCAAGTTGGATTTAAGAGGGGCCACTCTACGTCCCATGCACTGATGGCACTTGCGGACTATGTAGCAAGGGGATTGAATAGGAGATGTCCGACGATTGCTATGAGCCTGGACTTCGCAAAAGCTTTTGACTATGTTTGGCAGGAGGAAATAATTCATAAGATGATGTCGTTTGGTTTCAACACGCATCTCTGCGGAATTGTTGCGGAATTCCTGAGTGGGCGATACACTCTCTGATGAAAGAAATGTTGTTGCTGGAGTGCCGCAGGGGTCACTACTGGGACCTGTCCTATTCAACATTTCATGTCGGATATACCTCGGCCACCTGACGGAGATTTACTTCTTCTGTATGCGGACGATGTGCTGGTTGCGGCATCTGGCCCCAGAGCGGCAAGGGTGAATAATAGACTTAACGAATACCTGGGTATACTGCACGGATACTTCTGCAAATGGGGTCTCTGTCTGAATATGGAAAAGACGGATTGCGTAATATTTAAAGGAGGGCGTGGACGGCTGTATCCCAATGCAAGGAATTTCGTACCGGTGCTGAGGGTAGGCGGTGAATTTGTAAGAGTCTCCGACAGGATTAAGTATCTCGGAGTGATTTTCCACGAAAGCTTTGAGTTTTATCGACATGTGGATTCTGTTTTGGATAGGATGAAGGGGATATACCACCCCTACTGTAGGTTACTGCGCCGAAGAGAAGGTTTGCGTAGGGAGGTAAAGCTGCTTATATACGGGCAGATCATCAGACCACTGATATCTTATGCGTTCCCTGTCTGGTTTAGGATTTCGTCCCTTCAAATGGAGAGGCTTAGGGTCTGGGAGAGACGTATTTTGTCGGCTTGCCTTGGATTAAGGGCTCGCCAGTTCCCCGATGGTTCGTTCCGGAAACCGTCTTGTCGAGTCATTTATGACCATGAGGGTTTCGAGAGGATCGATGTTTTTCTTATGAGGACTGCGCTGACATTTTTGGAACGATCGTCCGCCCTAGAGAATGGGATGGTGACCGGGTGCTTCGAGAGGAGTGATAAGGATACCTGTTGCTTGTGGATCCCCTAACGTTGAAGGACGAGGGGCTGCTCTATGGCGACGAGGGCCTGCTATTTTATCACAGGAGGGTTAATACGCTTGATTTGGACAGCCTGGTGTATAACACTGCACAGTGAGGTGGATATTTGTGCCCTGTTGTTGTTAATTAGTTATAAGTAGTGTTTTAAGTTAGTTTTAAGTATATGAGTGTTTCCGTTTTTCCATTTTTTGCGGAATATAGTATAAGAGTTGACTTGTTTTGGTGATGGATTGCGGCTATTCTGCAGTATATTAAGTTTTAGTTGATAAGTCTATGATAAGTATCATTTACGCATAGAATAAGTATCTAAACGATTAATTAATTTAAGATAAATTATGTAAGAACAGAATATTTGGATGAATAAAGTAAAGTAAGTAAGTAAAATATGCATTATTTAGTTCATTTATAGTTTGAAAGTCATAGTGTAAAGTTACTAAGAGTCATGTATTGAGTAAATTGGTGTACTTAGCGAATGTTAAATATGCTGGAGACTGTATAGTTAAAATTGTATACTGTAAAAGTGTGGAAAAAGTGCATAGAGTAAAACAATAACATACGTTTTATTTATTTTATTTTACGCAGTTTAATAGAACTCAAACGTTTTCAAAAGGTTAAAACGTAACAATATATACATATACAGTTGAATCACTCTTTGTGATACGAGAGTAAATATTAAGAAAACATTTTTTTTCAAATTTACGGACAATTTTAATGTTTTGTGTTGATTAATTAATTAATAAGGGTATTCGTTTAACCTGCTAACTTAAGTGTGGATAACCTCTGGTTGAAAAGGTTGTGATCGAACCTAAGTTATAACTGCGATCGGGTTGGAAGATCTTTAGGAAGAAAGATCTGCCAAGTAATTGTTGTTGTTTACAAAGTTGTAAACAGACAGAGTAATTAAGAATTAAATTTGTTATTGCTTTTAAAAAGGTTACAAGCAGTGGTGCACAAAACTGTGTTGGATAAAGGATTTTTAATTATAACCAAACACAAAATTTATTTTCGTTTAACTACAATCTACGAACTCATAAATACACGTTTATAAAAAGGTAAAAACGTAACAATACTATAGTAATACAATGTATGTATTTATATATATATTTATGTGTGAAGCTCGTATCACTATATAAAGAGATAAATTATTCAAATGGTAATTTTTTAGGCTTTCGGGACAAATTAATAGATACGCTTTAAAAAATACCGAAAAACTCGAATGAACGTGATAACGTGCTTGAAAAGCAAGCGCATGTTAGGTACAACCCAATAAATGATTTTAAAGATGCACATTATTGCGAAAAAAAACTCCAACGCTACCGAATTATAATCGTAAAACGTATTTCCTAAAATGCAGGTACTGTTATACATAAAAAATTATTAAATTCACATCATATCGATGTCTGGATTATACAAATAAGCCTACACTGTCCTGGAGAGTAGCATTTACCACCTGCAAATCAAAATAATTCTGATAGTTTGGATATGTAGTCTTAAATGCGTATAGTGGTAATGATTAATATATGATGTTAAATAATTCCCAATAAACCACTTTTTTCTATTTTATTAATGAATGCTATAGCATCCACGTCATCTAAGTCAAAAAATTTGATCAGTATTGTCACGCATTCATTGTATATAACAGTTAAAATATTGATATAAAATAAACTCCACTTTGTTGTTGTTTACAGTATTTATTTCCTCATTTTATTTTTTATACAGTTTATCTTAATACAGCAATTTATTTTTCTTGCACTCAATATTCGTTTATGCAACACTTATTTACGCCTAAAAACGACTTTACTGTGGACAGCAAAATGATAACTATTTGGCGTAGGTAAAGCCTTCTTAGCCTCAGCCTTCATATATACCCAATTTCCCACAGTTTGGAAAGTTCTGTAAATGCCTAAAACGGTCTCATATCCTCTATTTATATCTGTTAATTTTAAGCGTGTAAGATTGTGTTACCAAAAGATGGTCGAATTGCCCGTGCTGCCAAGTACACAAATAAGTACGGCGTTGACAGTGCGACACATTAATACCAAATATACCAAAATCCCACAATACAATTTTAAATACAGCATTTTTATTTTCGTAACAATATGATTATATGACTACCGTTATAACATTTGTTTAATTAAATTTTTGATATTTTAGAAAATTTGAAAATAAAACGACTTGCGTTTTATGCACCCTTTTAAAAATTTTACTGTCCACGAATGTATTAAGTTTTTATATATATTTTAGTTTTTCATTTCAGTCATAAAATTGTTTTTTTTGTTTATATATATTATATTTGGCAAGCAATTTAAGAGTTTAAATTGTTGCCTAAAATTTTGACATTTATTTCAAGAGGTTTTAAATATTAAAAATCTAAGATAAGAGGCATTAAGTAGGTAAAGGAGTAAATATAATATTATATATATAAAATATAATATATATGTTGTTTTATATATATTGTTTTAAACAGCAAAACCATAAAAAATCAATCATATCATAGGATTGTTTCAAATTACACCCTTAGAATTTTTATGCTTTTTAGTTCCTTTGTGTTTCCCCACTTTACTAACTTTCAAAACAATATCCAATTTGCAATACATACATAATGTATGTATTTACATTTTTGAAAAAAGGCTTTTTGTAAATCAGCTGTTTCTTGCACTTTGAATACTTGAGAGCTTTGCGAATACATTTTACTAATTTTTATGTTTCTAATTTTTTTTATATTTTTTAATTTTTACTACTTTCTCGCTTTTGTCTTTATTTTTAACACTTCTACATTTATAGTCAGCGTTGCCATTTTGGTCCAATCGGATCAAATTTGTAGTTTTTCGTTGTTTAGAAACAATTTGGTAGTTTGGTTTGTTGAAATTTTCTTACATTTTTGGTAAGTTTTTGCTGTCAAAAACACCGTACATAGTTATGAAAAAAATGTGGCTTTATTTTGAACAAACAACAATTTTCACTAATGTTAACACTGCTTGAAACATTTTTTCTGAGTGTTATAACTCTATGTTCTTTTGCTCAGAGATCGTTAACCATTCCTTTGCACATATATCAGATTTCAATAGACCCATTCACAGATTGCCTCGTATTGTCTTCAAGTTAATTCAAATATGCGAAGCGATCCATAGTCGTAACAATAAAAACTTAAAAGCCGTTGTTATGCAATTCCAAATAACAACAAAATTGCCTACAGCCAGCTCTATCGTTGGCATTAAGTATTTATGTCAGAATATCTTATTTTTGCGCCAAACCTATTGCTTTGTTCATAATAAGAGTATTTTAGTTGCTCAAATCAACTTTAGGATGAAGTATGTAGCATATGAATGTATTGCTACGTTCAAGAAAGTATACTTCGATGTGTCATGTTTTAAAAGTTCGAGATTAACAAGCATTAATACCACCATTATTATAAACGTAACTAAAAGTAATTAACTGATTTAAATACTTAACTGATTTTAATAATGATATTGTACACATCTCTACAAAAAAAGCTTTAAATATAAAGCTATAAAGCTTTTTATATATCTTTCCAAAATCGATACAGTAGAACGGGCGTAAAATGGATACATAAAATGAGGATGGTTTTCTATATGACCGAAATATTTACTTCCGATACTTTTTTTCCGTTTATAAACAAATTTGTATTGAAAAAGGATGTGACTTTAAAACAGTTACTCTTATGGATTAAATTTATATCTATGTTATAGACCAAAGCTACGTGATTTTATTTTTACCTATGCATGGGTGATATTACCCATTTTTAGCCTGAATTTATTTTAATATGTGTAGTCTTTTTAGCAAACTATTATAAAATTGGAAATGTATAACACTATTTAATATGATGTCCCCGAATGGGTCCAATGGGTAGAAAAGTAATATGCTTTTGTTTAATTTTTGCTAGTGTCAGCTATGTATTTTTGGTTCATACATACATATGTATGTTTTAATTTTAAGCTTAATTATTAAATTTTCGACGTGTATTGTGGGAAATCAGCAAGAGAATCAAGTTATGAGTCGTTAGGATCGGAAATAGCCAAGAACTTGTTGAATAAAGCCACATGAGCATATCATATATGGTATTACGACACTTTAATTAATTATGCATTGCAGCAAGATTTATACGAAGCCGTGCTACCGATACCGTGAGGGAAAATAGAATGAAAAAATGCCCACTGGAGTCTGTCAATTCGATAAAAGAAAGACCGTGAAGAATTTGCCAATAACATTTTACTCGTGCGACGGCTTAACAATAGTGTATGTACCATGGGTACAAACTACGATCTTGTTTATCCTGCATAGAAAAAAGAAAAGTAAACGTGAACATCCATTTTGTCGACCAAGTTGACCAATCAGCAAAATATGATACCTATTTGCTGGATTTGTCTGTTAATGCAGAGAGTCTTCACTTTTGACTGTAGTGGATAATATGGGCCAGCTCCAGTTTCGCCGAAGTATATGCAGAAATTATTTGAGATGTTTAGACGGTGAAAAAACTGATGGATGGCACAAGCCTTAAACAGGGGCATCAGGTATGAACTAAGATAATGTTGGGTACTTCCTCCAAAAGCTGGTAAGCCAACTACAATACGTTGTATGCCACAGTAAAGCTTATTGGCAATGTAAAAAATGCACCAAAACACACCGCATCGAAAAAGGATGTTTTGTAAAATTTCAAAAAATGTTAATACCACGTTCATTAGTTTAGTTTAAACACTACATATTTATGTACATATACACACATACATATACATATGTATTTTATAATTATTATTTAAATCATATAACAAATAACATTTATTTGTAGACTTATCATAGAAAACTCTTATACATATCTATATATGTACATAGATATAAAGTTTTGTAAAAATCAATAAAACTTTAAAGTAGAACTTAAATATGCACATACATACATACATTAATTTATTGTTCCTTTTTCCCTTTGCTATAGAAACTATAATAAATCACTTTTCCATTGTATTTAATCCTTAATAGAATATCTTAACAGGGTATAAAGAGGTATTAAATGCAACAAGTGGATAGTTGGAAAATTTTTATACATGCAAACATACATACGTACGTACATACATATATTTAAGCTCATACATACATAATTCAACCATTAAGTAAAATAAGAGAGCGATAAAAAAATAACAAATGCACACTTAAAAAATTTATGTTTGTATAATATTATAAATAAATAGTGTTACTTCCATTGATTTTTATGATATTTATATTCATATGTATATGGACACATTTAATCCTGCACTACCATAGTAAAAAATGTATTTTGTCGCCGTATTCTGTATAGTATAGCACGGTCCATAAACTGATTGATCATTGTTTTATTTAATATTTCACATTTTTGGAAGAATGAAGCCAGATAAGTATTAATGTGCAAAAAATATTAGTTAAATCCATTCCAAGGACACTGCAAGCTGTTTGTCATTTAAAAATTTGGTAGAGTATATCAAATTCGGAGTTTCTCACTTTGGTTTGTTTTATAACATTTTATGTTACAGTTGGACATTTATTTTTGGAATTCTTTTGTTTATTTAATATAATTAAAAAGAAATGTAATGCAATGAGTTTCATCTAGCTTGAAGAAATCCTATGTCAAGCCGGAAAGGCGTAGGAAATGAGAGGTCTGACAATCTGACGGTATACTAGTAGTCTGATCTCCGTGTTAAATCCCACCCTGCGTCCAAGCAACTTATAGTACTTGTGGTAGACATTTTTACCTCTATAAGAATGTGGTCAATATATCTAAAAAAATTCGAAAAATCATCACAAGACACTTAAATCTGTCTGAGTTGTTGATTCGTTCCCCACCAATACTAAGATGAGTAATGTTACATCTGCAATTCTTGTAAAGTCGTCCCCATCTACCATCTATCATGACAGTCTCGGTCTTGCTCATATTTAGTCGAAGGCCCCACTTCGTGAAATATTCATGTAAAACATTCAAATAACGGTTCATCTTGTTATTGAGGGTACCTGCTCGGAAATCGCCAACTATCTTGGATATCGACCGATCAAAACCAAGTTGCATCATCTTATATATGATACCCTCTTGCCAAGCAGTATCAAAGGCTTTCGCAAAATCAAGACTTACGGCCAACCTTGGGCATCTTCTGTTCAAGCTTCTGGCCACATAGTCAGTAAACACCATAAAAGCATGAGAGGCCGAGTGACCACCCCTTAAACAAAACTGATTATCCTTAAGAACCCATCCTTCCATTATCCTCTCTCGGATCGCCCTTAGAATAAATGATTCAAAGAGCTTGTCCAAAGCTGACAATAGAGATATAGGTCTGTAGCTCCCTACCTACTTCGGATCTGATTTTGATTTCAGAATCGTAATTATCAGGGCATCCCTCCTGGAAAGTAAATATTGTTAAGACATTGGTTAAATATTATAGCCATAAAGCGCCGTGCGACCAAACCGGTCTTCTTTAGTACAATGTCAGGAATTCCATCATTACCACTCGATCTCTTGTTAGCCCTTGATCTTAAAGCGTTACCTCCATCACTAGCAATAATTACATCATATCGATTCCCACGAACAGTAACAGTGCCATCCGCCATCACCCCTCGTTCAAAATGTTTAGACGATACATGATTATACAAAGTAGAAATACTTCGCATTACAGTTTCGAAAAAGGATAATTATTGTGTCTGCACCACCGTTGTGAACCTCACTATTACTATTATCATCTGCTACGAGCGTCTCTCCAGTGTCTATCAAATCAGAAAGAGATGCTGACTAAATGTCCTGCTGCCAATACGGATCTTTTGAAGATAGTCCAGTAGCTTTTTTGAAAGACAGCTCAATTGCCTTATGGTCAGACTCATACTCGAGTGTCCTTAGGTCACCAGTAGATGCTGGAGTTACATCAGATGTGATCAAGAAAAAATCCAGATAAGATGGGCTCTGGCTAGAAATCCTAGTAGGACCTTCAGTTTGATAATTATCTATATCTGGACAGGAGATTAAGAACTTACGAAGACTGTTAGCGTTTAGATCTGCCCCAATTAAAGGACTACCACGTGTGGACATCTCCACAATTGTTTCAAGATCAGTAGTTGCTGATATATCCAGGGATCGAAGATACATCGCAATCACGGTAATAACACTCCCATCCAACCTATGCACTTTGACAGCAGTGCTTTCAATTCTCCTAATATTCAGTCTAATCCTGGTTGAGCATAAACTATTTTTAAGGCAGTACCATCACCCCTGCAACAAAAACAATTCTGTCTGAATATCCTATAACCCCTGAAGTCTAGTGTATGTATATGTGATAGTCTATGCTCTGCAATTAATAAAGCCTCCGGCCGACGTTTCTTCAAAAACAATTCCAGGTAGTACCATCTGTGCCTGGATATAATAGAATTTACATTAATAAAAATACACTTAAATGGATTAACCATGTTGCAGTGTCATTAGCATCTTGAGAAGAGATTGAGATTTTCACCATAATTACTCAGTGATCTGTACTCCTGAGCAAAGTTCCTCAATTTGCCAAGGCAACCCAGAAGATCATTACCAAAAAAGGAGGAGCTCTTACCGTTTTGGGAATTTCCTAGATCCAGATGTGTGACCTACAACACAATTTACGCATTTGACAGGATCTGTTGTTAAGATCTCAACATTATCCTCCCCTTTCGGTGGTATGTCACACTTACATGGGCCGTGATCCCCACTGCACTTAACACACCTATAAGGCATGTTGCAATTAACTACCACATGCCCAAAGCGCTGGCAATTAAAACATTATACCAGACCACGTCGTCTGTGTTTTTCCATATATACCCTGCAATGAAGGATATATCTAATATCACGGAACCTCTTAATATCCGAGTCCTTATCAATGCGGAAGAGCCATTTCTCTATTCCAGGCTTAGTGAGCCCCACTATCTTAATGTTAATGTGAAGACTCACCTCTCGCTCTTCAAAAGTGTCAGAAAGACCCATTATCACTAGATAGAGTGGACGTTGACTCTCACGCCCTCTTCTTCAAGTAGTTTCTTAAGTAATTCAAAATCTTCCAGATATCAGATCCCTATATTAGTAACATGCTTACCTAATATCTTAATATTGTAGTCCTTGTGACCTAACTTTGCTTCTAATTTAGCACTAATAGTTTTAATGTTTAAATTATATGTCGTAACTATAGGAATTGACTTACTATTATTATTTTTCTGATTAATTGCCTCATTCTTCTTAATATCTTCTTTCTTTTTACATTGCTCATTTTTGCTTGAATTCTTCACAATAGTTTTATTTGCTTTTTGTAAAACATTTTTTTTAACAGCATTAGCTTTTTGGACTGTGGCTTTTTCCTCTATGTTCATTTTATTTTTAGATTCTTCTTCTTCGTCGGTTATTATTCGTTCTTCCAATCTTTTAATAAGGTCGTCAACAGTACGTTTTAGTTTTTCGTTCTCATTAGAAATATATTCATATTGTTACGAAAATAAAAATACAATACTATATTGTAGGATTTTGGTATATTTTGTGTCACCCTGTCAATTTCGCAGCGCTGCCACATCGAGTTAGTTATCGTTTATCGTTGTTAAGCGAACTCAAACGTTTTAAAAAGGTTAAAACGTAGCAATATTTAAAGTTTAGTTAATTTATAGTTTTGTCCTTAGCAGCAATAGCGCGCTGCAGCTCCTCCATTGTGACAACAACTCTAGGCGTTTTATTGCGGCTTATACCTTCATTTCCCTCCATATAACGCGGTATATGCTTAATTTGGTTATTATTTATTTTTCTCGCCTTTGAGCCTTAGTCCTTACTCTTTGTATGCAACTTTCTTTAGGATTGCTTAGAATAAGTATACAGTGGATTTGTTTTTTCAAAAACACTTGTTCACAAATTTCCACTTCCACACTTGTTATTCACAATTTATATATTTTTTCACAATTGTTCACAAAAAAGCAGCTGTTCACTAAAACACCTGTTCTTATCGAACGAATTTTGTGGATGTGTGTTCATTTACTGCGAATTATGGCTTAAATTAGCTGCAGTGAAAACGGTCTATGTTGTACTTTGTTGCCATGATACATTTAAAAAGGTGGTCTTGTCGGTTCGCCTGATTGTTTTTTTATGCATTGCAGTGATTCTTCATTGTCAGTAGTCTTATTTAGTTTACACCTAACCCTGATTTTACATGATTTTTTGCACGGTATTTTCCAAATGTTACTTAAATGTACAAGCAGGCTCAGGTGTATTTTATTATGAAAGTCAAACGTTTTATTATTTTAATTTTTTGCACTATATCGTTTATAATTTATCTATAGTGTAAGAATATGATTAGGTTTATTTTATTTAAAAGATAATTTATATTGATTTTATTGACATTCAAAAATCACAAGCAAAAGCAGCAAATATATGTCGTTTTTGTTAAAGAATTAGTTGTTGTACAGGGAACACTATCTTCTTCAATGTGCCTTGTTTGTTGCCATACAAAAATAAAAGAATGTTACTTTCAGATTAAATTATAAAAATTGTTACATTTTAAAAATTATTTTAATTTTATTTAATTATTATTTTTTTTTTTTTTTGAAAATTTTTTAAATTATTAATTTTGCTCAGTGCACAAAGAAGAAAATAAAAACACAATTCTGTTGAATCACTCTGAAGTGATTTTTTTAAGTAGCTAAGTTAAACGTCATGAACACACATCATTTACAAATTTTAGCCATTACGTGCGTGCGTATGATTGTGATTTTATGGGGTTTCCAATCACTCTGATGAAGAATGCCAGATTGTTGACACGAAAAATCGTGCTTTTTAAACAAATTTATCAAAACGATGAAATAGGCGAACAATTTTTTTTAAGAACAAATTCAATCAAGAACGACGAATACTATCATTCAAATTGACAGTTTATCACATCTACTGGAAATAGATTTCACATTCACATTCTTAAGTTATTCACATTTTTTCTCAAAAAACTTTTTGATTTTTAGTAATTTCTAGGCAACATGTTTATTTATGAGTTTTATGGCTCTTTATTTGTTGCAATTTAAATTAAAAATTTATTCTTAATAATCTGGTATCTCAAGTTTTTTCGTTTTCTTTATTCATGTTTGGTCTACGCAACCTCTTTTAGACCGTAAATTAGAATTGTACGTTTTTTTGTTTATTTTACTTTTGAGTTTGGGTTGAGGAAATCCCCTCTTTTGTGTGTCAATATAATAAAAGTTAACAAAGTTAGTACGTCACAATTAAATTAAGCAAAGAATGGAATGGATTTTATAAGAACTTGGATTTTGGAAAACCATAAACAGACATACTGACATACATATGTATGTATGGAAGTATGAAAATACGTATAATAGAGGGAGAGTAAATTGTATGTATATTTTTGTATGTATGCATTTACGCCTATACGAGTATGTTTTATTTGAGCATTCCTACAAATACATCCGTACGTGCTTCTCTGGTGTATAACATGAAAAAGGAGAATTTTTTGAATACGATTCAGGGTAGGGAATTTGTTATTACTCTAAATATTTACTGTATGTACTGTGTGTTAGGCTGCTTTTTTTAAGTTTGAACGACCTCCTTCATGACTTTAAAATGTTTTGGTTTTAACATTTTTTTCAGCAAATTTTGACAAAAGAAAAAAACAATTTGTTCAAAGAATTTATAGAGAACTTCATTAATTTTACGATATATAAAACTTCGTAACGTAGACGTGTTAGCTGATCAGTTTTTGCTTACTGAAAAGCAATGAGAGTTGTCAACCAACGTTAGTGTTATGTTGCCGGAAAGTAGCGATCTGTATGAAAAATTACATTCACTATATAGATTGTCTCGTATATGCATGCTTAATAAAAATGTTGACAAACGTTATCATTCTTAATACCGATACCGTTTAAAATTGAATACCAGTATTAATATATCCATAATTTTGTGCATAAAATATCTGTATATCACATCCCACATCACATCACATCATATATATATATATATATATATATATATATATATATATATATATATATATATATATATATAATATATATATATATATATATATATATATATATATATATATATATATATATATATATATATATATATATATATATATGATGTGATGTGATGTGGGATGTGATATACAGATATTTTATGCACAAAATTATATATATATATATATATATATATATACCGTTTAATATATATAAATTATAGTTTGTCAAGATTTTTTAAATCACAATTTTTGTACGTTTTCCTTAATGTATTAATAACGTAAAACGTTTTACATAAGTGATTTTGTTTCCTAGTTTAGTTTATCTAAAATGTTTGTAATTAAATATTTAAAATACATAGGTGTTCGAAAAAGTTCGTTTACGAGTTAAATCAAAAATTAAATGCATTCTTATATTTCAAACAATCTTTATTAAACCAAATATGTGCTGTTTTGATACATAACTTATTGTCACTTTAGCGGTAAAACAATTATTACATCAGTATTGAAATTTTGAGCGAAAAACGGATGCAATTGATACGGAATTTAAATTCACATCATTAAGTGAGTTCTGCAGAGATCAAAGTAAATGGTTATCTGAAGGAGCAAGGTCGGAGCTATATGATAGATGTATCAAAATTTCTCAGCCAAGCTCTTTCCGTTTCTGCAAGGTCAATAAATATGTGAATTTTAATTGAATTGCTTCCTTCAATCCTGTTAATTGTTGACAGCTGAGATCACATTCAATCGTTTGATCAGGTTGTAGAATCTCATAATGGAAAATGTGCTTCCAATCCCACCAGATAAACAGCATTCACTTTCTTGGTGTCAATTCTGGCTTTTCCACTGTCTGTGAATCCTCACCTTGCGTCGTCTATGATCTTTTTAGCACATTATTGTTGTACATAATTCACTTTTTACCGTCCGTAATCATTCAGACGTATCAAACAGGCGACGGTGTTGCCTGATGCAATTATTATTACCAGAGATATTAAATTTTAGAGTCATCTACCGAAAAATTGTATCCGATGATTTTCGAACGTCAATATTTTTCACTGCTAAGATTTTTTCAAAATCAAGATTTTTTTTTAGATGCCAAGCATTTTTCAATGCTGAATCTGGCAACCCTAACCAGAAGAGACATATGAGTTATAATTAATTAATTACTCTAAATTTTAGAGCTACACTGTTTGGAATAGTATACCCTCTATGCTATACATATTTAAACCTCGACTGCGCCATTGGCAACATTGATTGCGATTTAGGTTATAATCGATGCCAACACACCCGCACCCAGTCACTTAATAGAAATCGAAGAATGGGGCTTCTAATAACCGTGGTACCAGAATTAAATTTCCGGTTAGATACCGAGTGTTAGTCTCTACATTGTGTATTTACGTCACAGAGACTCAAAAGATTCGGTTTAACAAGCACTATTAAAAAATCCCATTTTCCGTAGGATATGGGAAGTGTACATAAGTAGAAATGACCCCAGATGCTGCTATTGACGTATACGTTTCAAAACCAAATTTTAGAGCTTGGCAGTAATGTGACACTCGTGTATATGTTGCGTTTGTGCCGCAACTTCAAAAGAGATTGGCTTATTATAAAATGATTTTCAATAACAAATGTTGTCATATGCCAGATAATATAAAGTATCTGTTAGATAATTAGTAACCTTGGAATTCTTAAGTAGCAATAAATTTTAATTTATTTATGTAATTTAATCAAACCGCAGGTCATTTTTTTCATATTTTATTCTAGTATACATAATTGAGATCTTGTGAATATCTGAAAACACTTTTCTTTTATATACAGGGAAAAAGGCCCTTTCTTTTGATAAAAAAAATTTCAACAATCCGTACACAATATTTTTCACTTTTAATCACATACATACATACATAGATACTACGTAAATACTTAGTTAAAAAGTCCTTCAATAGACGCTACCATCTAAAAGCTTCAATATAGTTCTATTCACAAATTTGCTCTATATTAAAAAACAAAGCATCCTAAAAAATAAATTACAATTTAATTATAATTAAAAATCAAATACGTCAATTTATTATGATATAAACATTCGTTTATTGATTTCTTCAACATTCAAAATTTGAAATTTGACTTATTTAAAATGCAAAATTTACAGAAATAAAACATAAGTATTTATTAAGAAATATTAACAAACAAGTTCAGGTTTATTTTTTACTCATGTCTCAGAAGCATTAAAATATTAAAAAATCCCATGGTTGTAAATAAAGACAGAAGTACGTATGAATTTATGAATATGACTGCTACCGACAATAGAGTGTTCAAGAGAAGTTTATTAAAGTCTTAAAAGTTGCCGATTCCTTAGCATATTCGTACATTAGTAGTGTACTTAACTTTTTTCTATTTTTTTTTTAATTTCGTACTCAATTGGCTTTGTTTGCTCTCGCAGTGATTTTGAAGTTGTATGTAAAAATACGTTAAAACAGAGTTGGGATTAATTATATATATTTTTTACGTATGCAATAAATCTGTTAGAAGACAATACCAGTATATGTAGTATACGGACTACAGTTTCAATAGCGTAATAAAAATATAATATTTTATTTAATAAAGCAGAAGCGTTTGAATCTTATAAACAAAATGATTTTATGTAAAAATTGAAAAGATTTCTTAACCTAGATTTGAGTGAATTCCTAAACTCACTCAATAATTTAAATTCTAGCTTTAAAATAGTTTACATAGACATATGTCTCAATGCATTTGTATTAAGAGTTCATAATTTTCAATAACTATCTCAATATTTACAAATTAAATATTGTGCGAGTTGAGTGTGTACTTATACATTTAATTGAAATATGGTATTGTTTAAATTATAATACGGTATTTTGATCTTATACTAGAACACTACAACATATTGGATACATTAAAAAAACTTGTATGAAACTCAAACAATTCAAACTGGATGTTATCGGCTAATGTTCAATTCGTCTAAAACCACGCAAACAGCTTTTCATATTTGAAAACTTAATGTTTATCCACTCCATTTGTACGATCCTAATACAATCGTTACAATATCAATACAAGGTAAAAATCAGTAAGACAGCTAGCTGTCATACACAAATTTGAAATATGAATTTTATATATATATATATATGTACTTCTTCTTGTGCTTATGAAAAAATTTGTTGTTTTTTATTGCTTTGTCGAAGCTCTCAAATTTGTGTATGACAATATATATATATATATATATATATATATATATATATATATATATATATATATATATATATATATATATATATATTAATACTGGTATATATATATATATATATATATTAATACTGGTATATATATATATATATATATATATATATATATATATATATTAATACTGGTATATATATATATATATATATACCAGTATTAATATATATATATATATATATATATATATATATATATACCAGTATTAATATATATATATATATATATATACCAGTATTAATATATATATATATATATATATATATATATATATATATATATATATATATATATATATATATATATATATATTGTCATACACAAATTTGAGAGCTTCGACAAAGCAATAAAAAACAACAAATTTTTTCATAAGCACAAGAAGAAGTACATATATATATATATATAAAATTCATATTTCAAATTTGTGTATGACAGCTAGCTGTCTTACTGATTTTTACCTTGTATTGATATTGTAACGATTGTATTAGGATCGTACAAATGGAGTGGATAAACATTAAGTTTTCAAATATGAAAAGCTGTTTGCGTGGTTTTAGACGAATTGAACATTAGCCGATAACATCCAGTTTGAATTGTTTGAGTTTCATACAAGTTTTTTTAATGTATCCAATATGTTGTAGTGTTCTAGTATAAGATCAAAATACCGTATTATAATTTAAACAATACCATATTTCAATTAAATGTATAAGTACACACTCAACTCGCACAATATTTAATTTGTAAATATTGAGATAGTTATTGAAAATTATGAACTCTTAATACAAATGCATTGAGACATATGTCTATGTAAACTATTTTAAAGCTAGAATTTAAATTATTGAGTGAGTTTAGGAATTCACTCAAATCTAGGTTAAGAAATCTTTTCAATTTTTACATAAAATCATTTTGTTTATAAGATTCAAACGCTTCTGCTTTATTAAATAAAATATTATATTTTTATTACGCTATTGAAACTGTAGTCCGTATACTACATATACTGGTATTGTCTTCTAACAGATTTATTGCATACGTAAAAAATATATATAATTAATCCCAACTCTGTTTTAACGTATTTTTACATACAACTTCAAAATCACTGCGAGAGCAAACAAAGCCAATTGAGTACGAAATTAAAAAAAAAATAGAAAAAAGTTAAGTACACTACTAATGTACGAATATGCTAAGGAATCGGCAACTTTTAAGACTTTAATAAACTTCTCTTGAACACTCTATTGTCGGTAGCAGTCATATTCATAAATTCATACGTACTTCTGTCTTTATTTACAACCATGGGATTTTTTAATATTTTAATGCTTCTGAGACATGAGTAAAAAATAAACCTGAACTTGTTTGTTAATATTTCTTAATAAATACTTATGTTTTATTTCTGTAAATTTTGCATTTTAAATAAGTCAAATTTCAAATTTTGAATGTTGAAGAAATCAATAAACGAATGTTTATATCATAATAAATTGACGTATTTGATTTTTAATTATAATTAAATTGTAATTTATTTTTTAGGATGCTTTGTTTTTTAATATAGAGCAAATTTGTGAATAGAACTATATTGAAGCTTTTAGATGGTAGCGTCTATTGAAGGACTTTTTAACTAAGTATTTACGTAGTATCTATGTATGTATGTATGTGATTAAAAGTGAAAAATATTGTGTACGGATTGTTGAAATTTTTTTTATCAAAAGAAAGGGCCTTTTTCCCTGTATATAAAAGAAAAGTGTTTTCAGATATTCACAAGATCTCAATTATGTATACTAGAATAAAATATGAAAAAAATGACCTGCGGTTTGATTAAATTACATAAATAAATTAAAATTTATTGCTACTTAAGAATTCCAAGGTTACTAATTATCTAACAGATACTTTATATTATCTGGCATATGACAACATTTGTTATTGAAAATCATTTTATAATAAGCCAATCTCTTTTGAAGTTGCGGCACAAACGCAACATATACACGAGTGTCACATTACTGCCAAGCTCTAAAATTTGGTTTTGAAACGTATACGTCAATAGCAGCATCTGGGGTCATTTCTACTTATGTACACTTCCCATATCCTACGGAAAATGGGATTTTTTAATAGTGCTTGTTAAACCGAATCTTTTGAGTCTCTGTGACGTAAATACACAATGTAGAGACTAACACTCGGTATCTAACCGGAAATTTAATTCTGGTACCACGGTTATTAGAAGCCCCATTCTTCGATTTCTATTAAGTGACTGGGTGCGGGTGTGTTGGCATCGATTATAACCTAAATCGCAATCAATGTTGCCAATGGCGCAGTCGAGGTTTAAATATGTATAGCATAGAGGGTATACTATTCCAAACAGTGTAGCTCTAAAATTTAGAGTAATTAATTAATTATAACTCATATGTCTCTTCTGGTTAGGGTTGCCAGATTCAGCATTGAAAAATGCTTGGCATCTAAAAAAAAATCTTGATTTTGAAAAAATCTTAGCAGTGAAAAATATTGACGTTCGAAAATCATCGGATACAATTTTTCGGTAGATGACTCTAAAATTTAATATCTCTGGTAATAATAATTGCATCAGGCAACACCGTCGCCTGTTTGATACGTCTGAATGATTACGGACGGTAAAAAGTGAATTATGTACAACAATAATGTGCTAAAAAGATCATAGACGACGCAAGGTGAGGATTCACAGACAGTGGAAAAGCCAGAATTGACACCAAGAAAGTGAATGCTGTTTATCTGGTGGGATTGGAAGCACATTTTCCATTATGAGATTCTACAACCTGATCAAACGATTGAATGTGATCTCAGCTGTCAACAATTAACAGGATTGAAGGAAGCAATTCAATTAAAATTCACATATTTATTGACCTTGCAGAAACGGAAAGAGCTTGGCTGAGAAATTTTGATACATCTATCATATAGCTCCGACCTTGCTCCTTCAGATAACCATTTACTTTGATCTCTGCAGAACTCACTTAATGATGTGAATTTAAATTCCGTATCAATTGCATCCGTTTTTCGCTCAAAATTTCAATACTGATGTAATAATTGTTTTACCGCTAAAGTGACAATAAGTTATGTATCAAAACAGCACATATTTGGTTTAATAAAGATTGTTTGAAATATAAGAATGCATTTAATTTTTGATTTAACTCGTAAACGAACTTTTTCGAACACCTATGTATTTTAAATATTTAATTACAAACATTTTAGATAAACTAAACTAGGAAACAAAATCACTTATGTAAAACGTTTTACGTTATTAATACATTAAGGAAAACGTACAAAAATTGTGATTTAAAAAATCTTGACAAACTATAATTTTTCTTGATTCTTGACAAGCTGTAAAAGGTCACATGGCAACCTTACTTCTGCTTAAAAATGTAAACAAACTAAGACTTTAAAGTTTGGTATTTAAACAATTTGTACGATTTCAATTTAACTCCCTTTTATTTAAGTCACTGTTCCACACTAATCAAAACTATATATATATTCGCTAGAACATATATTCGGATAGATATACGGCAAAGATACTTTTCATTATGATACTGGCCTTATCATATTTTTGGCAACTTTTTCATATTTATATAACTATATGTACAATATTTTGGGGAAATTCACGAATACAAATATTAAATATTAATTGAAGTAAGTATTCCTGGTATAGCTGCTAATATTCCTAACACATCATCACACCTTTCATCAAAAAAGTCGAAGGTAAAACAATACATTCGTCTTTAATAACGGCAAATGTAAAAGGGCCCTTGTGTGTAATGTTTGCACAGAACCGGTCCTGCTATAGAATATTTCGCTTTAAAAGCAGCTCCAAACTGTTAAATTGTCTCAGTTGAGATTTGATTGTTGCTTCGTTAAGTTATTTGAAGACAATCAGTGTATAATAATAAAAGTAAAGTAAAATAAATAAAATCTATAAAAAATACAATAAAATTGCTTAGAAAATTTTTTGCAAGCTGTAACAAAAACAGATTGTGTGAATTTCATAGGAAAAAATCATTAATAATAATTGAATTAAAAATCAATTAAATTTAAATTGAAAAAACACATTTTGAAATTAATGTGTTTAGTTTTATTAAACAAGTGGATTTAAGAAAAGAGACGGGTAAGTGTAAACGTACAGATTTTGATATTGAATTGTATGGCGACAATTTTCATTTGTTCTTCTTGCAGTCAAGCTATTAACAAACAATAAAATTCAGTTATATTTATATCCATTAAAATAGTACATACATACATACATAGATATGTATATCAATATTAATATATCGCAGACTAAATCATGAACAGTCACAACTCAAAATTTGTAAATGTTCAGGAGAGACAAAAAACTGTTTCTAATAATATTATTTTTTTTATATAATCAAACTGAGTTCCACATTGAAGTAAGCCGTCTTAGTAAACAGTTTATTTTGTTTGTTTATATTTTGTTTAATCTTGTGTAACAATTTTGCAAATATGAGGTAACTTTGAGTTGTGACTGTTTAATTGAAAATGTATATAAATTTTTTTCATTGAGTTGTGTGTATTATATGAAATTGTGTCTCTTCAACTGGAAATATATTTAGATTAACTCAAAATTTTGTTCATTAATAACGTCACAACTCAAAATAATACTATTTATGTGAAACAAAACTATTCAGTTACTCATAATCTCACTGTCACAACTAAATAAAGTACTCTTTAGTTAATAATGTAGAAGCGGCACAGGAAACATAAAAACAGTCCTAACAATAATTTCTCATGTAAGGAAGACAGTAATCCAAACGAAATTTTCGTAGTCGTTAGAGATTAGATTTGTGGGTTGGTATATAAAAAAAAATGTGATTTTGATCAATTTTGGGTTGTGACTGTTCATAATTTAGTGCGCGATGTGTGTCTTTTATGCTTTTAAACTACATTTTTTGGTTTTTAATTTTGGCAGACGTTATTTTTTCAAAAGTATTTACATTTTTTCTTTTCATTTGTCAATGTAAATATTAATTTGGCTTTAAATATTTCATTTTTGTAGTTCACTTTGTATCAAGGCTAACAAGAATTTTTCTTTTTGTTTGAACATGGTTTTTAATTTTGATCGACAAATAGTTTTATTTGAATCTGTATTAGTTAACCGATATATATATATATATATATATATATATATATATATATATATATATATATATATATATATATATATATATGTACATATATAGAAACATACATTACATGCAAAGAAACATACATAATTTAATAATACAGATACAATTTTATTTTTTGAATATCACCTGGGATCTATACAGAGGTTTATAATACAAATACATTTACTAATAATATTGTTTAATTATTGTAATACGTAATAATACACTTAATCTCAGGTCAATGTGTGTAAATATTTTTAGTTTCTAAAATGTTTTTTATTTAATGCAATATTTTTTTTCCAAGAAGACGAAAATATTTGCATTATTTATTATTCATTGAAATAAATTTAAATATTTCATGATAATATTGTGTTTAATTTAACTCATAAAATTATAGACACAAATCCATACATAAATTAAAAACAAGTAAAACCACTAAATAAAATTTTGCATAATGAGTTAAAATGAAAATAAGAGACACTAACAGATCACAGAGATTAAGAGCTATCCAAAATGAACAATATATGTTGATGTTAAAAGCGCATGTTTATATGTATCCTAATAGGGCAGTGTTATTCGTATGCATTACTATTTTCTATTCATGATCGTGATATTTAGGTTCTTTTAATGTGAGTATAGCTTTTTTTATTATTATTTGGCAGCATCCTCCATTGACTTTGCGATTTTTCTTACAGTTATGTTTCTTTCTTTATAAATCTTAGGAGGTTACCGTAAATAAAGTAATTGGCCTCGACATAAAGGTCAAAATAATGTCATTTTTAAAAATCCAATAGGACAATTTTTACATCCTTTTGCAAAATATACATAAGTTCACTATATTTAATTTTTTTTTTAAGAAAAATAAATGGATTTTTTAATTTGTTTTTATGTAATAATTTGTAAGTTCCAAATAAGAGAGAAGGTTAAACTCTTCCTCCCTCTACGACTAATCCCATTTTCATATAGAAAAGGCAGGTTATTTTCTGATAAAGAAATTACACTCTGGGTCCTGGGTTCAGAGTATGTAAATTGGTCGGGACATCAACTCACGACCACCAATCTTAATTACAAGCAAATGTAATATACGGATGGGTCTAAAATGGATGATGGTGTTGGTGTGGGCGTTTTTGGGCCAAAGTTTGAAAACCCGTAGATATGAGCGCGGATTTGGTTTCAACAACGCTATAATAAATACATATTCTGATCGTCAAGCAGCACTAAGGGAACTTTCTTCAGATTATATAGCCTCGAAGTTGGTATACGAATGCTAAACGAATATTTACACTCTGGAGTTGAAAAACAGGGTAGCAATTTGTTGGGTCCCTGAACATAGAGGTGTTATAGAAAATAAGATCGCTGACGAACTAACAAGCCGAGTCTCGGTGGCTAGACTTGTGGGAACAGAACCATGTTGTGGTATTGACTGGTTCACGGCCAGGTGGAAGATCGGCAAGTGGGAACATGAAATCTGTTCGTCCTTTCGAGCACAGTGCTCTGGTCTTAGGTAGGCAAAGCGGCTATGATACCGTTTCTATGATAGGGAGCCCACATGAACAGGCAAAATAGTGAGTTAGCTGATTGGTTTTCTGACGTGCCACTACTACCTGAAATATTACTTCTTAAACCTCAATTGGGTACGTGACTCGGAGCGCAGTTTGTGCAGGGATCAATAGGAGACGACAAAGCATATTCTCTGTGAATGCATTGCTTTGGCAGACATTTGAAGGTGAATGTATATGTGGACGGGAACTCATCGGAATATTGCGGTCTTCAGGCAATTTCCTGTCGATAACCATCTAACTTTTGTCACTGCAAAGTAGTTGAAACAGGCGATCTTGAGTGCCTTTGATTATATCGCAATAGTTAGCGCATCCATGCCAATGTCCTTCTAATTTTTTTGAAACTGTATTGACGATGAACTTCACAATAAATACAAAACAACTCACGAATAGCAATTTTGAAATGAGCAATAAATACTGTGTATTAGCTCATTATAGCTGCAGCAGTATTCGTGGCTGATCCAAGCCAAAATATTTTTAAAAGAAATATTATTTTCTAAATTTTTTGACTATTCCAAATATTGTTTTATCTTTAGTAACCGTCTTGAGTTTTTGACCAAAAAAACGTTTTCTCACAAAGAAAGAAAAGATCTTAATTTTTTTTCGTCTGCCATTTCATCAATACGTTCAGATAGAAAAGTATTACTTAAAGGAATGGTTTGTGTAATTTCGTGTGGATATTTATGCATAACTGATGAAAATACTATAAGCTTACAAGGCTTACTTTTTAAATATTTAAAATACTGTTAGAGAGAATTTTTGTGGCACCCTTTAGATGTTTCTTTGGTCCCCTAAATTTAATTTTTTTTTGTAGTCCTTTTAAAATACGACGTGGCGCCTATGGGCCATATGGAGCTGTAGAACTTAAAAAGTTATTTTCAGATTCAATTTCTCTTTACAAAACCTATTTCAGATAAAGAAATTTGATGCCATCTTAATAATTTTTTAATTAAAATTTCTGTATCAGCGATCAGTTAATTATGCGTGATTTATTTTTTTTATTAAACTAACATTTGTTGGCAGTATTGATTGTTCTGAGTTTATCGTTAGTAATTACAAAGTCAATCTGTTATTTATTGTATAAAAAACAACTCAAAATTTGGAATATACTCCAATATTTTTTAATACAAAATTTAATGCCTCTGGAAATCAAATAAGATAAATTTTTATTCAGTTTTTATTTTTTATTTTTTAAAGAAGTTTTAAAAATTGTTTTTGATTTCAAAAAATATGTGTATATATATTGTAAATTTTAATTAGTTTTTGTTGTCAAATATAATTTAATTTAAAACATTATCAATATGAGAAATTATTATATTAATTTTAAATATCTATATACCTACATATAAACGTTTAGTTAAATAAATTTGTAATCGATTGTTAAATATATGCTTTACACGTATACCATAACAGTTATTGCAAAATCTGATCATATTTACTAATTTAACTACTTATTACATCTTATCTAACTTTTTGGAAAACTATTTACTTTATTTTAAAAAAAGTAAAAAATATATAGTATTGAGCACTAACAATAACATGGAAACAGTCGGAAAAAAAAGTGATATAAGTACTAATAATATAACGGGTATAAATAAGGACAAATTAGATCCAAAGGTGTCGGTAAGTGTAAAAAACTATAATTTAGATAGCTAACTTTCATTTGTTTTATTATTATTTTGAATTAAATAAATTGAATTTTAATATTATTTATTAAATGTTGTGCAGCTGAGAAGTTTTAAAACGTGTTGTATTAAATCGATTCTATTGATAACAGATAAGAATTTTAACAAAATAAATTAAAAAATATATTAAAAAGCGTGAACGTATAGAACACACGTTCTGTACACACGTATATGTGAAAATATATGTGTGCTTGCTTGTAAGTATGTATATATGTTTGGACTTTGTAGATAGCTAAACGGCTGAACCAATTTTCTTCAAAATTTTTACAGTATCTCTCTCTGTAAGTCTGGAAGAGACTATAGGCTATATACATATCAAATATTCCACGGTGCCACGGCTATATAAAGGAATATTTATTTGTCTATATCATCTAAATTTAGTCCAAATAGCTTCCTAGTCAATACAATTAATCAGACAAAAAGTGAGCGGAATCGGATAAGTGGGCATGGTACCTACCATACAAAGTAAATATTGCTTTTTGTATATCTTTAGAACGGTTAAAGCTAAAGATTCTAAACTTAATCCGAATGACTATATAGTCAATACAAATCATCCGTAAAAAAGTAGGCGGAATTCGACAAATGGGCAGTGTACCTCCCATACAAAGTAAATATTGATTTCTGTATATTTTGAGAACAGTTAAAGCTAAAGTTTCAGAATTTGGTCTGAATAACTTCTTCCCAATCAGAATAATCAGTCAAAAAGTGGGAAAAATTGGACAAGTGGACGTGGTACCTCTTATACAAACTAAATATTTATTTTTGCATATTTTGTGAACGATTAAAACTGAAGTACCTGAATGTGGTCTAAATGACTTCAGTACATATCAATCATATCAATACATATCATCAATCAATAAGTGGGCGGAATTCAACAAGTAATTCAACAAGTAAATCCAACAAGTAAATTAAGTAAATATTGATCTTTGTATATCTTGAAAAAGGTAATAGTAGAAGTTTCTAATTTAAACAATGCCGTGGTTTAAACAATGCCGTGGACAATACACCTCATCAGTCAAATACTGGGCGAAATTGAATAAGTTGGCGTGGCACCTTCCACTTACACTAAATACGGAATTTTTTATATGTAGAAAACAACAATTAAAGTTTCGTTATTTATCCAGATCAATCAAAAGCGGGTAAGATTGTGTGAGGGTTTTGCACAAAACACATCGGATAAAAGCTATCCATATACATGTCTTATATATAAAAATTAATGTATACAGCTAAAAAGCAGATTATACCGTGTTTTTCTGGAAGAAACTATGGGTTAGATTGGAAAAAATGGTAAAAATGATAACTAAGAAAACAGTCAAGGTAATAATTAAGAAGTCAAGTCAAGGTAATAAATAAGAAGAATAGCGAAGCGCGCAGGTTTTTTTTATTTATGCAACATTAAAAATAATATAGAAGAAAATTGTTTTAAAACAACTAAAAAGTCTACGATCGGCCACGTTCAATGATGTCACAATATATTTTCTTGCATAACAAGTTATTTGTGTGAAAGCTAAAGTCAATAACAGACCGATCCATGGCGAATTCAAACCAGGTGACCTTGGCTTGCTACGTAAGCAACAGCTGATAAATGACTATATGTCAAAACGATTCGCCATTACTATTTTTTTACAACAAATATATGTGACACACAGTTATTTTGTTTACTATTTGCTTACTACGGTATTGCATTATTTTGATACAACGTTAAAGTCCGTTTACAGTATTGTATTCGTTTTTCAAATGAGACCACCTTGTTAAATTCGCCTTTGACAGATCGTTACAGTGATTCGAAGTTGTACAGAAAGTAATGCCATATTAAAAAATTTCACTATGGCAGTAAAAAATTTGTCTTTGGCTGCTAACTTTAAAATGGACTGATTTTTTTTAAACATATTTGATACAAAGGTAAAAGTTTGGTGTAAATTGAGTATTTATTTAAGGTTTTCATTCAAAAAGATTATAATATACGAATTTTCATCAAGTTACCTAATCTATAAAATAAATTTGTGTTTATATGCGTGAAGTCTATAGAAAGCTAAACGGTTGAATCGATTATGAAATTTTTACAGTATAATTCTGTATATCCCGAAGGAACTTTAAGCTACATGTATATATTTGAGAAATTTCAACTGATTTTATTTTTTTTATTAAATGTATGTCTATATTTTTAAAATGGTAGCAGTAAGGATTTCTAAATTTGACCTGAAAAACTTCGTGGTTAATACAAATCCTCAGTAAAAAGTATGCGGAATTGAATAACTTGGCAATAGAAAACCCATATGGTATATGTATGTATAGTAAATATTGATTTTTGTATATCTTGAGAACGGTAATAATGGAAATCTTTAAATTTTGTCCAAATTACTTCATTGTCAATAGACATCATCAGTGAAAAAATAGGCGAAATCGCAAGAGTGGATGTGACATATCGCATACATAGTAAATATTGTTTTTTGTATAAATAATAATCGCCCTTAGAATATTTTTTGTAGCTATGTAGATATCTACACATGTTATCTAAAAAATTTAAATAACACTGAAAATATTAAAGTTGTTAAAACACATTCAGATATTTTTTGCCACCAGCTGTTTTTTTTTTCAAAATAAATAGTAAATCATTGTTATAACAAAATATTTTTAACTATAATTTATTTTTGTTTTTAGATCGATATGGAGGCCCCAGAATTCCGCGATTTTGCTAAAAGTATGGTGGATTATATTGCCGACTATTTGGAAAATATTAGAGACCGGTAAGTAAAGAATAGAAACTCATTGCGAAACCGGTTATAGCAAATGTTTGTTTTTTGTTGTTGTTAACAATGTTTATTACAACTTTGTAACAAATTCTTATTAAATGTACTTTCAAATTAAAACGTTTTGTTTTCATAAAAAAATCAGGAATTGGAAAAAAGAAATAAAACGGAAATGAAAGTAATTTACTGGTGGTTGTTCATGAATTTTGTTAAAATTAACTTTCAAAAAAATTTCAATATTTTCAAAGGGCATTTACTTTTGTAACAAAAATCATATAAATTACGCACATACATCCATACATACACAAATATTAGTTATTGCAACAAATTTTAATATTGTTTTAGTCATATTGATCTGGTTTAAATGGAATAAAAAACCCCCCAACTAATTAACAAATTACTGGTTTATAATTCTACGTTTAATATAAACAAAGCCCTGCCTGTTTGGTTTGTTTCACTGATTTTTTTATTTACCTTCTAAAATGACTTAAAATTTTTTTTTATTAATTTATAAGCTATGTACTTGAACACACAGATTTCAAATTAATATGTTTTTTTTTGTTGAAATACAATTGTGTTAAAATGTATTATTAATCTTGTAGCGTTATTGTTGAATTTCAAACTGTATGTCAAGGTTTTGTTTTTAGAAAAGAAACTAAAAGTAATTTGCTTTACGTTTCTATTCAATAATTTTATTGAGTGTTTGTAGCAAATGTTTGATGTGGTAACTTTTGGCTTGAAAAATAAATTCTACTTGTAATGAAGTATTTAGCTTTACGGATATTCAAATATAATCATGCGATCAATTACTTTGACAATTATGTAAAATAAATGCTTTAATTGACAATAGCGTGTAAAAAATTCAAAGTTATGGTTGCAGTAGAGATGAATTGATTATAATTCAAATAAAATGTTTTAGGAAAAATTATTACAAAAATTTCGTATTTTACAATAAACATTTATTAATCAGAAGCATCATTTCATCAAAAAATGTAAATTTTAACAATGTCGAACATAAATTTTTTATTTAATTTTACATCTACATATTTTTTACATCAACATATTGAGATATATATGTATAAAAATGAATTGTGATTTGTTTGGATGTTTAAACCTTAAAAACGACTGAACCAAATTGGATACTTCCTTCTACAATTTTATTCGTAATTGTTACGCGAAGATTTAGGAAAAAAGAATGTTGAAAAGTTCTCAATAGGTGGCGCTGTAGGACGTCATCCTTTAACACGGAAAAACACTCTTTAGTTATTTCTAAATATCTATGTACGAGTATACAGAATTAGAAGTGTTATAAGTTTAACATGTATATTTGTTCATCTGGATTTTTGTTGCGGCACCTTTTGCTTAGCTGATCTTATGTATTGTATTCAAGTGTATTTTTAGCTATAATATAATAAAATCTTCTTAGTTATTTTCTGCGAAAAAGCACAAATACACAATAACGAAGGTTTTCTAATTTCAAATTCTTTTTATAGCATTGTAGCTTCGAAATAGTTCGACATTTTTATCTAAATAGAACATTTTTGATTAAATTAACTGTCAAACAAAATAATTCTATCAAATTTGATGAGTTAAGACTTACAATGGTGTACTCTAAATACTTAGTTTCGTTCTTTTGCAATTTTGACTTTACTACAAATATTTTAGTATAGTCAGATCCACTCAGCGGAAAATACCCATAGTCTTCAAACGTTTATTACTATTTTTCATGTTTAGTTCCTTAAAATAATTTTGCATATTTGAGAGCGGTAGGCTAAAATGATGATGCTGGTAGGCTGAAGTGCTCATTAAGATGTAGTTTTTTGAGTTTATATTATAGTTCACTGAGTCACATAACTCTGACCAGAAATATAAAACCGGTATCTGTGATACTGTGGTTTCCAGTGACTATAATTCCTGCCTAGTTGTGATTTAAATTTGTTTTAGGTTCGATTTTGTATTAGACTGGGGAAGAAACAGGTAATTATTTAGATAGGGTAGCCTTTAATTGTTAATCGAATGAAGTTTGCAATAAAGGCTTTGGTGGCAGGCAGGCAGTGCGTTATGTCCATCATAAACGATGAGCTTGTTAATACAACGAATAATGTATGTGAAAGTCTGACTTAGTGCAGCAAAATTGCCTGTGAACCTCTTTACTAATTTACGATCTAACACTTTTTGTAAAATACGCGCAGAAGACAGGTGTTAAGTGTGATTGTGACATCTTTAAATTCCACATGTAATTCAAGAGAATTTTTGTTCAGTCATTTAGGGGCAATACATGATGGAAAAAACTAAGTAAATAGTTAATAGGGTATTAGATGGAACCATTAATAGTTAAGCTGCCCAAAATGTTTTGAAATTTTTTTCGTATTTTAAAAGACTCCTGATGATAGCATTGCTAATAGTAAAAGTAGTAGAAGAATATTAGGCAGACAATATAATAAATCTTCGTGTACGAAAAACCATCTTTTAGAGACTATAATTATGATTATGATTGAATTAGATGATAAAGCCAAACTGTTGCAATTTTAAATAGTTCTTAGGCACTTCAAATCCTCAAAAGCAGTTCAATTTTCCATTACCTTGTTTTTTTGGAGTTTTCCTAACCTGTTTTATAGAAATTATTAAATTATTCTTTTTTTATTTCAGACGTGTTTTACCTGATGTTAAGCCTGGCTATTTGCGTCCTCTTATACCCGATACAGCTCCAGTAAAACCTGACACTTGGGAAGATGTTATGAAAGACATTGAACGTGTTATTATGCCTGGTGTAACCCATTGGCATAGTCCTAAGTTTCATGCCTATTTTCCAACAGCAAACTCGTATCCCGCTATAGTGGCTGATATGTTAAGTGGTGCTATCGCTTGTATTGGCTTTACCTGGGTAAACAGTAACAAACATATTGCAATGAAAACGTTTGTTTGAAAGATTTTCCAATATATTTTATAGATTGCTAGTCCAGCTTGTACAGAATTGGAAGTTGTCATGCTAGATTGGTTGGGCAAAATGTTGGATTTACCCAAAGAATTTTTAGCCTGCTCGGGCGGTAAAGGAGGTGGTGTCATACAAGGTACTGCTAGTGAGGCCACATTAGTAGCATTATTGGGTGCTAAAGCTAAGAAAATACAGGAAGTTAAAAAGGCACATCCTGAATGGGATGACAATACTATCATTTCCAAATTGGTTGGCTACAGTTCGGTACAGTCGCATTCTTCAGTGGAACGTGCCGGCCTTTTGGGTGGCATTAAGTTAAGATCAGTACCAGCTGATGAAAATAATCGTCTAAGAGGTAATGCTTTGGAAGCGGCGATTAAAGAAGATTTAGCCGATGGCTTAATACCTTTTTATGTGAGTTTTTTTAAATTTTAAATTAAATATTACGTTACTTATAAATTACGTTTATTTAATAGGCTGTAGTAACTCTGGGCACAACAAACTCTTGTGCCTTCGATCGTTTAGATGAATGTGGTGTTGTGGGTAACAAATACAATGTTTGGATACATGTTGATGCGGCCTATGCCGGTTCGGCTTTTATATGCCCAGAATATAGGCATCTTATGAAGGGCGTTGAAACTGCCGATTCGTTTAATTTTAATCCCCACAAATGGATGTTGGTGAACTTCGACTGCAGTGCTATGTGGTTGAAAGATCCCAGTTGGGTAGTTAACGCTTTCAACGTTGATCCTCTATATTTGAAACATGATATGCAAGGTTCCGCTCCCGACTACAGACATTGGCAAATTCCATTGGGTCGTCGTTTCAGAGCTTTAAAATTATGGTTCGTTTTACGTCTCTATGGTGTGGAAAATCTACAAGCTCATATACGTCGTCATTGTAATTTCGCTAAACAATTTGAACAACTTTGCAATGCCGATGAACGTTTTGAAATTGTCGGAGAAGTTAACATGGGTCTCGTCTGTTTCCGTTTGAAGGGGTCGAATGAACTGAATGAGAACTTGCTGAAACGCATTAATGGTCGTGGAAATATACACATGGTTCCTGCTAAAATACGTGATGTGTACTTTTTACGCATGGCTGTGTGTTCGCGTTTTACTAAAACTGAAGATATGAAATTCTCTTGGAAAGAAGTTAGTGCTGCTGCTGATGAACTACTTAAAGAATAAATGGTTGCATAGACAATTGCTTAGAATGACAGTATTTTAGCTTTTTTAAAGATGTTTAAATACTTAAATGCGGGACCATTGCAACATATTTAGGGAATTATATGTGCTTCAATAAGATAAAATATATTTTATAGAATTAAGCTGTTAAATAATTATGTATGTTAATCTAATAGATATAAATTTAAATGTTTAAATATCGTTATTTAGTTTAAATGGGACACCTTTTAAATTATATTTACATATTTATGACAAAAACTCAGTAATACTCTCGAACTATACTTAAACAAAAAGCTTACAAATAAATACGAATTTTCCTTTTATTGTTAAAAAAGATCTTATTTTTTATATAAAAAGCTTTCTAGAATGGCTAGTCGGGTCTGCAAGATCACCATTTGCCATTTTTCCATAGACAAATTAGAATCTTTTGCTCCAAATACTAACACAATAAATATCACATTTTCGCTATTCTTAAAAAGAAAAAATAATAATAAATTTCAATAATTTTATTTCTTTTTACCACTACTAAACTCAAAATTTTGTATATAAAATTTTAGCAAGCGTTAGACAGAGCTCTATACCATTAAATTTTATTGTTACGATTATTTTTGGAATAAAAATCTATAATGCGTTGAGCCTCTCGTATGCCACTCATTCTGGCGCCGTCTATTGTACCAAAACCATCGACAATAGTAGCATCACCGGCAAATAATAAACTCGGTGTCAAACCTAAGGGGACCAATAGAGCTTGTATGTCTTTTACACTGCTTCTTGTAGAAAAATATGGTCGTCCTCCCAGAAAACAAGCACTACTACTCCAATTTGATCGTAAAACCCCTGAAGGATATGGGATTTCTGAATTTGTTAAACATTTCCTTAAAAGCTTTGTAATTTCGTCTACAACTTCTGTATCCGGTAACTTTTCTATTTGATCATAAAAGGACCCGCCTATGGTAATTTCTAAAACTCGATTGCTGGTAGGTAATTTTGATATTTCAACCACTTGTTTAGTCCATTTGAGATCAGCTGAACGCTCTTCGGCCGTCCATAAAGGTCTCACATTCGTTGGAAACCATGGTTTAATATTTTTATTATATTCAAAATATATTTTTACGGGACTGCCAAAACCAATATTATCTATCGACTTAAGCTTCTCCGGCGGCAAAGACGGTTTAAACATATAACCGGAAAATGTCTTTAACACACCTAAGGGCAATGTGCATATTATATGATCGGCAGGTACAATTGAACCATCCAAACAATTAACGGTCTTGATTTGATCCTTATTTGTTCCATACCATTGTATCTCGCCCACTGGTTTTGCAGTTTGCAAATTTTCTTCACCAATGTTAGTTATAACCTCCTGCAGTATACTGTCCAAACCACTGGGTATGTATAAGGGATAGTTAAGTTGATTTTTAAACTTTATTAATTGTTCTATATTTAAATTTTCTAGGTTACAGCCTAATTTTCCACCATATTCCTTCATATAGGCGCTGAATATATCACCTACTAATTTACGATCATTTTCTTTGAACATATTCTTAATGATCTTCGATGTTTCAGCCTGAAAATATGTATGGACATTATCTAATTCATGAAGATTGCCTTTTTTATAGTGGTTTTTCAGGTCTATGCCAGCACAAAGTCTTTTAAAGTAGACATCCACTACATCTGGTATATGTTTAGAGACTTTCTTTCCTTTGGTATCAACATATAGTGTTTCAGTTTTCTGTTCAAATTTCTTTGGTAATCCAGGTGCTTGTCTCAATAATTCATATATTGAATTTTGTGATACATCAATAGCTATATATTTGGCACCCAATTCACAAAATGCATCACCAAATTGTTTTGAGTTTATACGACCGCCATAACGATTCATAGCTTCGAGAATAATGGTTCGCTTAAAACCATTCTTGATGAGATGATTTGCCGCCGACAAACCTGCCAAACCTGCTCCAATAATAACAATTTGGACATCATTTATAGCCTTTGATGTGGTTGCAGCAATGGTTGGTACTTCGGTTTTAAGTACTGTAGCATTGAATATTTTACGCTGTACACTTTTGAAGCTGCAAAGAAATTATATAAAATACATACGTACAAAATTAAAAAAGTTTTCCCCAAAGTTGGAGAGTTAAATTATTAGCCATATGTATGTTTTAAACTGTGAACAAAAACCTTGTAAACTAATGTGTCCAGAGGTTTTAATTTGTGATGAATATTTCATGCAACTTGTCTTTTTGTAACCAAATTTCAGATACGTCTGAAACAATTCTAAAATTTAATATTTGTGCCTGCACAGTTTGATGCAGAATTTTAAAGGAAAATAAAAACGAAGTCTAGAGCTGATTTTTCTAAAGTAGTGTAGACATGGTCGCATAAAACAAGAAAATAAAAGAAAATTTCCTTTTCGTTACATTTATTTTTATTTCTACCGTAGTCGGTATTTATTTTTATGATTGAGTGAAATATAGAAGGGGAAATAAACAAAATATTAAATGATTAATTACAGCCTGACGCACGATATCAAAAAAAATTTATTGGAACGAAAGGCAGTCACTCACTCTTTTTCGTAACATCGGCCCACTATCTTACGATTAATCGTTCGCCTGGCTTTACGTTTCAAACGTAATCCAAATAAATAATTGGATTACCGGACTATATACAGAAAAACGCAACTGTGCAAACAATCTAAAATATAGTGCAAAAATCCTTATTCGTAAAACCTTAAAATTTTATTGTCCTAAATTTGGTTATCATTTAAAAAAGTCAGGTTTAAAACGCCCTCTTTTATTTGTTTTAATTAATAACGCCTATTGTCGCGTATAAAATACTATTTTTACTTATTTATTTTATTGAAAGTGGTTTTTGAAAATGTGTATGAATATTAATTTTTATACTGTAAATAAATTAAACAAATGAACAAAAAAGTAAATTTATAAAAATAATTTCTAATTCTTTTACACGATGGTGGCTAGTAACGCAGCCAGTACAAGAAGAAGCATTTCAGATAGCTCCAGTATGTATTTTATAATACAAACAAGTGCGTGATTGTGACATTTGTGTTCGTACGAACATCAGAAGAACGATATAGTGAGCCGCAATTTTGTATTGAAATGCTTACGTTATCGTTCTTATTATTTTTCTTTCAACTAGAGAGTATTAGTGTGAAACAAATCAGCTGTTTGGCGTTCGAAATTACAACGTTAGACATTGTGGGCCAGGTTGTTAATGTTATTGTGTAAAATAAATTTCTTTATTTTCCTTATAACAAATTTCATTTCAACGGTCGTGATAGAAATAGATATTACCGGTCAAATGACCGGATAGGGTATATTTAGTTTTAAATGTTGAAAATAGTGGAATTTCTTACTTATTATTAATTATTATTGTGTTTTTTCCAGGCCTTAATTTTAACCAAATATTATTTTTCTCTATTGCTTTGGTTGAACGATGGCCAGACAGCGTAGTTTGTAGGAGAGGTGATAAAGAAGTGAAGTATGTAGTACAAGAATGTTTGCAGGACATTTTTTGTTTCTGTTTGTTGTTCTGTTGCTTTATTATTATGATAATATTTGTTCTCATTTCTTCTTAATTTAATACTGTAGCTTTAGGCAAGAGTAGAAAAGATTTGAAGAATTGCCTGCCCATCGTTCAACCGAATGTGAAAGCAGACTTTGGATGCAAATCGTCATATTTGGGATTCATATCTAAGATATTTCAATCACAATGGGATCAATGATTTATTGGATATCAGTTGAGTCCACGATAATTATGGTATTAGTGTCTGTTGGAGCTCTCCCCCTTATGGCGAATAAAATGAAAAAAAAAAAAAAATTACGAGAAATTGATCCAACGAAAAAAAAAAAAATTCTGAAAAATTCCACAAACTTAGAAACAATAAAAATTTCTCATCAGAGTTTTGTGAAAAGGTACAGATTTCATGGGAAATTTTATTCACACTTAGGGTGATTGTTAAGCAAGATAATTCTATATCTATTCTTTTACATAGGAAGCGACAAAAAGATTATTAGTCTCCAACGGTTTCGAAATACAAAAGGAAAACTCAAAAATATCAAAAAATCAGTTTAAAAAAGTTTTTATATTCTTCACCCCTTTTACATCCGTTTCCTTCCATAACATACATATTAATAAAAAATTTTAACTTTTTTCATAAAACAAGCCAATTAAATCACTTACCATTGCATGGCAGGCTGTTTTTGGGGCTTGAATATGTTTCACCTAAAACTAAAAATTTTGTACGAAATATTTCGAAAACTTTTTATTTTGATTAATAAATAATTTAAATAAAAAGTATGTTAAGAAGTGAAAATCTTGTTTACTTCCAAATGTTTATGTCAGGAATTTTGTGCTCTATTTTTTGGGGAAATTGACAGCTGGTTTTAGCAGCTGAGAATAAGTGCTGCCAACTAGATTCATTTAAGTCTAATAACTACATACATATAATGTCGTAATCAAAAATTAGAACAAAATGATGACACAAGGTTTACGTCTAGGATAACCTATAGCAAAGACCCCTGTGTATAACTAGTGGTTACAAGATGGCACTGTTTTCTTAACAGTGTGACGTCTTGTTGTCTTACGTTACAAGTACGTAATTATTATTTGTTTTCTGCGTTAATAATATAACTAAACTCTATAAGAAATATTTACACCGTTTTTAAGATACGTAGTATAATAATATAAAAACAAACAATATAAAATGTGAAATGAAGAACATCAGATACATATGTATATAATGATTCTTCGTTTAGTTTATTAATATTAATTTCTTTAACCTTTTCTAGTCAGTCATCACAAGTTCATAACAAATTCCCTATACCTGCGTTTGTCCAAAGCCAACTTTTCTATTCACCAGCTTTTTCAAAGTATGGTTTCTTCGGCTTCTTTGTTTTTACAAGATGTGCCCAAACCATATTTCTTTCGCAAAAGTTTTTTTATTCCAAGAGTTCCATAAGGAAACGTTGGATATTGTTTAGTTAATGTTTGATAAATGCTTGAATCCAATTGACATCCTTAACTGCTGCATTGCACGATTCGCGATCATACAAAAGTGTGAATTTTACATACGAGTTAACCACCAAGGTCACTTTCAAAACTGATGTATACAAACTAAGGGTCTGTTTAGATGTGACTTAACATATCGTCATAACCGTAACTATAGTCGATACAACCAAAATCAAATTGGTTGGTTAATCAAATAAGGTTGGTTGTTATGTTAAGTCGAGTCTAATTGAGCTTTAAACAATATATAAAGTACCGGTATTACATTTTTAACACTTTGCTTATGTGTGTGTTTTTAGGAACATTATTATTGTATAATTTCACTTTTTATAAAATGTATGCTTATATAAATACTATCTAAATCCCTGCGTGCCCCTGTCTTAATTATTTTCTTAATATTATATATGTAATTTTTTCTTATCCTTTTTCCCCATTTTATCCTCTACCGGTTCAAATACAAACACTTAAGATAGACTATAGTTCCTTCCAAAATGAATGGCCTGTCAAAGAATGGTTGTTGCGACAAAAATTTTACGTAAGTTGGTTTTGTAATCACACACCAAATAATATAAAACAGTTTATTTTCAAACGAACAAGAGCAAAAATCGTTTATTCGTTTCAAATATTTTTTTCAGAATGACAATATTTTTAATGACGTGAAATACATAAAAACATAATATAACTCGATTGAAAAATATATTTCCGCACCCCCTCTCAATCGATCAACCCAATTTCTTCACGTAGCTTAGTTAAACGAATTGAATCAGTAGACTTTGTTAAAATTTCGGCGAATTGATTCTGAGTACTTATTGGTTCAATTTTTATACTTCCATTTGCAACATTATCCCTTACGAAATGATGTTTGATATCGATGTGTTTTACACGTTTACTTTCAAAATTGTTAGTTATTCCAATACTGCCTCTATTGTCTTCATAATATGTAATTGTGCAATTATCATCTACTTCTTTAAGATCTGCCATTATACCTCTTAACAATATCGCCTCAGTAGTTGCTAGGCTAAGAGCTACATATTCTGCTGCTGATGATGATGTGGATAATGTCTGCTGCTTTTTGCTGCACCATAATACTGTGCACCCATAAACTTTAAATAAATATCCACTTATCGATTTTCTATCAGACAAATCAGATGCCAAATCTGCATCAGCATAATCAATTATAGGTTCAACATCTCTTTTGGTAAATTTGAGTTTCAAAGATGATGTACCTTTCAGATACCTTAGTAATCTTTTAAGATGTTGCCAATGTTCTTCTGTAGGATTCTGTTGAAATCTTCTGAGATAACCAATGTGGTAGCAAATATCTGGTCTGGAGCACAGCATTATGTACATCATACTGCCCAGAAGTTCTCGATACGGTTTTTCTAAACATTGATGATTTGAATTCAAATTGAGCTTCAATCCTTTTTCCATTGCGCTCTTGACTGGATTACATTTCGCCATACAAAATTTTTGTAAAACTTTATTAATACTAGCTTCTTGAGATATTGTTAGATTACTTCCATCTGTCATAAACTTTATGCCAAGATAATGCTTCAAAGGATCACAGTCAGACATTTCAAATTTAATACTAAGTACAGCTTTCAAATTTTTGATACTTTCGTTCTTATTTCCTATTATAAGCAGATCGTCAACATACAAAATCGTATATAGAATATCAGATTTCTTTTTATCAATTTTGACATATAGACAATAGCTATGTTTTGATCTTGAAAGCCCAAGAGAAATAAGAAAACTGTTGTACTCGTCATTGCAACATTTCGGTGCCTGCTTGAGTGATTTAACTTGCAACACATATTAGAACTTTCGTTAACACCTTCTGGTAGATACATATAAATGTTTTCCTTTATTTTCCCATGCAAAAATGCATACATCAAATTGATGAAACTTTTAATTGTGATGTACACCAACAGCTAACACAATTCTTATAGTTGTTAACTTGGCAACAGGTGCACATGTTTCCCAGTAATCCACACCATATTTTTGAAGGAAACCTTTTACCATCAATCTTGCTTTGTATTTGGTAGGAATTCTATTGTCATCTTCTTTTATACGAAATACCCATTTTGATTTGAAAGGTTTAACTTTGGGAGGAGCTCTTATTAAATCCCAATCTTTATTTTTCTCCATGGTTTTTATTAATCCTTGACAGCTTTCTTCCAATGTTCCGTATCTCGATTAAAAATTTCGGCATAAGTTTCAGGAACGTTGTTTTGAATGAAACCAGTTATGTAATCATATAATTTGCTGGGTAAACTTCTTATTCTTGAACTTCTTCTTAATTGACTTTCAGTCTCTGATACGGCATTACGAGATTGTTTATTGGACTCATCTTCATCACCGGATACATTGCTTGTGATAAGATCAGATTCAACTTCAATAAGAGAACTAGGAGCGACATCTTCGTTATTAATAGCCGAACTAGACGATATATATTCAGCACCAGAAGTTTCAGAATTTTCGTAGGAGTTTTCACATCATTTAACATCATCAGACACAGCAACACAACCAGCACCTTCCTCCTCTTTCTCGTGGCTGTTAGTAGTTTTATAACGGTATCATTGATTTCTTGATATTTTTAAAAAGGAAACACATAGATTCAATATTCCATAAACGAATACCATTGGGAGCGTAGCCTATCATTACCATTTTCTTACTTTTATCTTTTAGCATCAGGTACCCAAGCATACGCTTTACATCCAAATATTTTTATTTTTGTAAGACTAGGCTTTTCGTTACACCACAATTCGGCAGGAGTTATATTTTCATCTAAGGCTCTTGTTGGACATCTATTTAAAATATACACAGCTGATAAGGCGGCTTTATTCCATAAATATTTAGGAGCATTGGATTCAATCAACATAGACCTTATTTTCCGGCACCGTTCTATTGAATCTTTCGGAAACACCATTTTGTTGTGGTGTATAAGCAACTGTAGATTGAACCTGAATACGTTTTCGTTTGTAACAGTCTTGTTGTTCCTTTGACATGAATTCCTTACATTGATTTACGGTCAACGTTGAAATTTTTGACTCAGGAAACATAGCACTAATAAAAGTTTCATACTCTTGACACTTTTGAAAAACCTCGGCCTTTTTCTTGATACAGTATATTATTGCAAAATAGGTGAAGTCGTCTATGAAAGATACAAAATATTTGGAACCGTCCCAAGCTATAGGTGTGATTGGGCCGCAAATATCTGAGTGGGTTCTTTGCAAAACTCTATTTGATTTCGGTCTTGTACTACTAAATGGGCTTCGACATAACTTAGCTTCCATACCTACGTCACAAAAATCTAATTTTCTTTACTTTAGCTCAGGTTTTAGCAGTTGAAGTTTTCGAACCCAGATATATCAATATGCCATAATTCAACATCCCTTTTTGTACAGGATAAAGCAGACCTTATTCCACAACCCAATTTTAATTCATATAAACAGTCTCGCAGATAAACAGTCGCCAATTTTTCTTCACCTTTTAAAATTATAGCAGTATTATTTATAAAATTAACCAGTTTCTTATTACAGAAAAACATGATTTGTCATTTGCCATGTGATCACTTGCCCCAGAATCAAGTTTAAAAACAATTTCATTACCTTCCATTTTATTTTGGCTTTCATTTCTTATCACTATAAAAGAAACTGCTTTGGTTTTCGTCATTCGAGCCTCACCTTTCCAACAATAATTGGATTGATGACTAAATTTGTTGCACTTAAAACATTTACCGATAAATTTCTTTTGCTTTGGGTACTTCTTACTTGAAAATGCAGCTACATTGCCAGCAACTTCATCATTACGATCGGATAACTTTTCCTCCTCCGACATTAAACGTGGCTTCAGATTATTTAAGTTCTATTTGTTATCGTCTATATTTTGGAGAGCCGTTACTAGGAGGTCATACTTCTCAGGGAGAGTTAGGAATAATTGTGCTATTACATCAGAGTCATTCATCGTAGCACTAGACATTTTTAATTGTCGAATAAAATTTTCGAAAGCCAAGACATGAGGGACAATCGAATCACCTTCGTTCATTTTTAAATTAGCCAGTTTCTTAATAACTGGATCACTACACAGACTTCTTGGCAAATGCTGCTTGCAAACTGTTCCGCATCTCGCTTGCATTTTCTTTATCTCCCACAAAGCTCAAGCAATCTGAATGTATGAAACTTACGATTTTGTCCTTAGTTTTCTTTAAATATTCTCAATATTTGAAATAGTGTGAAAAACAAAAAAACATAACTCGATTGAAAAATATATTTCCACAGTTAGCGGTCACTATAAAGCCCTAATTTCAATCTAATGGATAATTTTTAAACAAATATAATTGGGTTTCGACGAATATGTTGGAGCTATGACAACGAATATAGAGAATATATTTAAATTCCTTAAAAACACCACATAAAATAAGGATCTCTAGCAAGAGTGTTACAAAGATAAGCGAAAAGTGCAAAACTAACTCTACTAGTACATGCGGATTATTTTATATGATTTGGTTTCTCTCATTCCAGTATTGGAATATGATACTGTTACGAAAATAAAAATATAACACTGCATTGTGGGATTTTCGTATATTTTGGGTCACCCTGTCAATTTGGCAGCACTGCTACATCGATCACCTTTACGTTACATTTGAATTAGTTGATTGGAAATAGAAGATGGTCTCTATTTCCTGAACCTTCCAAACAGGCAATTGGGTATATAAAGGGCTTTACCTACACGTCAGTTAGTTACCGTTTGCTGTCGTAAGATAAAGAAGTGTTAAAGCGGAAATAAAAGTGTTGTATAAACGAATATTAAGTGTTGTATTAACACAAAGAGTATAAAAGTTATAGTGAACTGTAAAACAATAAAAATAGCCGTGTTTATTTTATTTTAACGCAATATAAACGAACTCAAAATTTTTAAAAAAGTTAAAACGTAACAATACTTTTTGTCAATGTCTTTCCCAATGGACTTAACAATGAATAAATTTGTAAAGTTTTGTTTTATTTGAATGAGTATTTAAATTTTTATAAGAATTTTTTCCGTTCTGCTTCAAAACATCCACTTGGTTTTGCTCCTAATTAATTGAGCGGCAATTAATTGTTACTGGTTATAATAAATTGATCCATTTAGAAACTAGTAGTTGGGAGGTCTGCCTTCCCTACCTTATATTTCAGAGCTTGCCAACTACCATTTATTCGATCAATGCTGAACGTTCTCATTGGAATACGTTTCATTATTTTAGTGTTTAAAATCGGTTTGATTCGTTCTTAAAAAGGCTTAAAAAGTAAGCAATTCTCTTAACGCAGAAACTATACGTTGCTGGTAGATAGAAAGGATCTTAGTTAAGGAGGGCCAAAATTTTAATAAATGTACATACATATGTATCACACGGCCTACATTATGAAATCGAGATTATATTGTGATCAGAATTAGCAGAAAATCCTGCGTTATTAAATTATACTCCTAATAAAAAATTAAAACAAAATTTTTATATAACCGGTTTTCAAATTAATCTTTCTATTTTTGTAAACAACAAATGAAATATGTATATACATACATACATATGTAATGGGAGATTTTTTTTCGATTTGGGGAGATGAGTGGGGAGAGAGAAGAAAAGAGATTCGAGTTTTAATATTGTTCATTTCTAAGTAAAAGTGTAGGGATAGCAGCGTTGCCACACAAGAAATTGACTTCCTGCCAAAATTTTCAAAAATTCTACCAAAACCGTTCAAGCTTAGAAAAAATTTAAAAATACATTTTTGAAATAAAATCGAAATTTCTGTTTAGTTATACATATGTAGTAATAATAATAATAACAAACTCCAGTTTTTAATAATAAACATAAAAATATACATAAAGTAACAACAAACATAAAATCAAAATATCATTTAAAATAAAAAAAGGATGTACATATGTATGTCTATTGTGGTGGATGAAATTTTATGGATGAAAAAAAAAACTGAAAAGTCGTATAATAAAAATAAAATCTGCTCGAAATTCTGAGAAACTTCAAAGGAAACCATAGGTCTAAAATCAAATCCCATTCTACGCAAATCGACATAGACTTTCAGTTTCCATTATTCTATAAACTGTATAACTGTATTAAAAAACACAATCACCTTATTCAAAAACCGCAAAATGATAATAAAATATTGTATTTTTCCTTCGAATGTAACATTTTATATCATCAATGCAAACAAAATAAGTTGCTGAATACAACATTTAAAATACAATGTAAGAAAGACTGCTAGAAATGTATTTAAAATAGATGAAACAAATAAAATTGAAGTACTCTTACTGAAAGGAATTTAAATCAGTTTTTTAAATCTTTTTTAGTCTCCAATCGCGGTGATCTGATCCGACTTTCCACAGTCACTGCCATAACATAATCTTTATTATTTTCTATAACTCGTCAAGAACAGTGATAAGCAGTTGCAGACATCGTTCAGTAAGAGTGGTAACATTATTGAAAGTTATTAATTCAATTCAAAGTTACTTTTTTAAATTATGTTATGTACTCGTACTGTGCTTAAGAGGAAAAATTTACCATGCCTAAAAAAAATTGCTAAGGGAGGAAAAACTACCAAAAATGTAAAAAAAATTGCAACAAATCAACCAAGCTACCAAACTTTTTTTAAAAATTAAAGACTACCAAGTTTGGTTCAATCGGACCAAAGCGACAACGCTGAGGGATAGTTACCTTAAGTGTGATTGTTTGCCAATGAAAAGATGATTTTTTTATTTTGATGATTTTTTTCCAATTCACTATAATTCTTTTATTTATTCTAGGGTAAGTATTTAATTTAAGTAGAGTAGTTTTAGATAGATATTTAGTAGTAGATTTAGGAATAGATTTAATTAGATTTAAGTAGATTTAGAATTTAGTTAGATTTATGTAGATTTAGTTTCAAATATTATAATTTATTTTAATTTAGATAATAATTTATATTTTAATTTATATTTTTTAATTTAAATATTTTATGAAGTTTATGTGTGGGTTATTTGCAGTAGTATATGTATGGACTCGTTATTGTCCCTTTGACTGTTGAAAGGAGAGTGAGTTGTGTACACGATTAAGCGTAATACGAAAGTGCTATATTGTGGAATTACAATAACTAATTGTAAATTGACATTTGGAAATTCCAATAAATACTCTACACTATAGTTGGGACTTGGTAGTTAATAATAGTTACATTACAAGAATTATTTCATAATTAATAATTTTATTTAATACATAAAAAAAATGATTATTGTCCAAATGAAATTGGACACCTTTCTTTTTATTTACTTTTTGGCAAACTGGTTCGGAGGTTGTGTAATTTCTTTTTAACCTCTCCTTCGGGCACGTCTATATCATTGGCTATTGCCTTTAAAGCGTTTTGTTTTTATTTTATTCTTATAGTCTTTTGAGGACATGTCTCACAACTCAGGATAACTAACTTTTTTGTTTTTCAATTACTAAATGTGTTTTTTCACTATTCCAAACTTATTTAATTTGGTCAATTTTTGAAAATTTGGAAAAGAACTAAAAAAAAAAGAAAACACAAAACAAAACTGAAAACAGAAGAGAATACCACAAACTGTTTACCCGACGTATACCCGATTTCTTATGCAAGTCTTTAAAACACTTGCAGTTCACAGCATAGCAAGCAACTAAAACGTGTTTCCACATATTTGCTGCAAGTAACTTCTGCCAGCCGTGACTTCTGGAAGTCGACTTTTAATACATGTTTACTCTACAAAAACCTCTGTAAGTAACTTCTGACAGTAACTTCCGCATGAAAACTTGATAGTAGACATACGGCTTCACGCAGCACGAATTTTGATAATAAAATTTAATTTTGTTCGTTTGTTAAGAATAGGCGCTTAAACTTGAAGAGACGATCAAACTTGGCCTGATAGAACGACTTGATGAGAGAGAGTGTTTTGCTATTACACTATCATGCCATGTTTGACAAACATCAGTATACAAGCAAACACTGAATAGTGAAGTTTGTATTTATGACGGCTTATGAATTAGTTACTGCTTTGGTAATTGACGAATTATTGGAAGATGACAATTAGAAATTAATTTTCAATAGGTTTAATATTAATTATATTTAATACTAGCTTTACCCATCTGGAAATGCCCGGAAATACGCATTGTTACGAAAATAAACAATATCTAAAAAAAGATATACCATATCAGCCTTTAAAACTGGATTGTGGCATTTTGGTAACACTGGGTTGTGTAAAGGTTGTTAATGTGTCGCTCTGGCAATGCTGTACTTATTTGTGTATTTGGCAGCTTTTCCAATTCGACTATCTTTGTGTGTTAAATTTTAAATTAATGGTAATTGAATGTTGTAGGAAGAACAAGAACATTCAGAAGTAACGTCAATTGTACATATACATATAAAAGGCGGCGCCTTATTCATTCGTCTTAGTTATCGTTTTGCAGTCATTAAGTAAAGTCGTGTTAAGGCGTAAATAAAAGTGTTGTGTAGACGAATATGAAGTGCAAGTAATAAGCTAAACTGTATAAAGATAAATTGAGGAAATAAAAACTATAAAATAACAACAACGTGGTGTTTATTTTATTTTGACGCAATTAAAAAGAACTCAAACGTTTTAAAAAGTTTAAAACGTAACAGTATTTATGTATATTATAAATGGGAGATAAATTCCATTTTTTCACAATCATATCCGCTTTTTTTTTGCCAACTGCCCGTCTTTAGAAAAAAATGCTAAGACTACTTTTTGACGTCGTAGACTTTGTACGATATTTAGTATTTTTTATGGGAAATGCCACACTCACACTCCCTGTTTGTTTTAACAGATGCTAGATGTTCTTGTTCTAAGACGACATCCATTTGTGTTTTGATTTCCTGCCAGGCGAAATCAATATCTTTATCTTTAGTATCCATGCCACAGACAACAAATCGCAAGAAGTGCTTACCACGATGCTTAGCCTGTATCATATAGATTTTTTTACGTTCGGTCAGATAATGCAATAGGTCTGTGGTACGTTTATTATCACCCTTAGGTCTAAAGCATACTAATCCTAGCGTTCTTTTAGTCACCAATTCAAATCGAGGATCTGCTAGGACATAATTTTCAAATCTCTCTGCTAGAGTTATGTGTTTACGTATATGAGCTCTGAGTCCTTCAGCGCCTACCGTACGAAATGTAATCCAAACTTTAAGAGCTCTGAAACGTCTACCCAATGGTATTTGCCAATGTCTAAAATCGGGTATTTGTGTTTGACCCTCGTATTTATGTTTTAGATAAATGCGATCCACATTAAAACTATCCACCACTTTGTTAGCATCCTTTAGCCACATGGCGCTACAATCGAAGTTGACCATTAAGAATTTGTGTAAATTGAAATTTAAAGAATCCACCAGTTTCAGGCCGTTTCTGAGCTCTGAAAATTCGTCTAGAGCAAAAGCTGCTCCTGCATAGGCAGCATCTACATGCAGCCACACATCATATTTGTTGCATATTTTGCCTAATGATTCAATCTCATCATATGCACAGGTACCTGTGGTACCTAAAGTGGCTACACAAATAATAGGTATTAGGCCCTTAGCTAAATCCTTTTCCACTGCCTTTTCCAACATTTCACCTTTGAAAATTAAATCATCGCCAGTTGGTAATAGGCGTATGGGCACAGCTGCCAAGACACCGGCTTTTTCTATGCAACTATTGCTCTGATCACTAGAATAGGCCACCAATTTTCCTCGGATTTCACTTTCTTCCATTTCAGGATGTTTATCTTTAAGACGTCTTACGGCATGCTCCCGGGCAGCTATTACGGCAACAAGTACTGATTCAGATGCCGATCCTTGAATAATACCGCCACCTGGACCATCGGTGGTGTGTAAGAATTGTTCGGGTAGTTTAAGAAACTTTGCTAACCAGTCCATTACAATAACTTCGAGCTCAGTACAAGCGGGACTGCAAATCTACAAAGCAAAAAAGAAAAATTAGAGTTGAATACGATTAACAAAAACCAGTACATAAGCAAGCATAAATGCTTGGACTTAGACCGGAAGGAGATAAAATGGGGAAAATTTTTAAAAATAATAACAAAGACAAGAATTAAATTAATAATTAAGATAGAAGTAGCGAAGCACGCCGGGACAAATATATTTGACAAATGTTGCTATACATCTATCCAGGTAAAATGATTTAACAAATCAATAAAAAAAAAGGAAACAACTTTCGAGGAAACGATTAGATGATTTCTTTTCAGGGCTAACCAGCGTTGCCACGCAAAAATTTTTTTCCAAAATTCTACCAGAACCAGTCTGATAAAATTCAAATAAAAATTTCAAAATTATTTTTTTTATTAAAATCGAAAATTTCAGCATATGAGCGATAAGATAACAAAACGGGCCTTTTTGAAGCTAATACAAATGTAAAAACAGGGACAGACAGTCTCTGAGCAAAATAACATAGAGTTATTACATGGATAGAATGTTCTCCGTGTGCACCTCACCAGAACCGGTAATTGGACACGGTACTGTTGAGACTTACACGGATGGATCAAAATCCTTGGAGGGGGTTGGGGGCGGCATCTTATTATTTTTCCTGTATACGGGGTGAGGGAATCCTTTAAACTGCCGGACTACTGCAGTGTCTTACAGTGTCTCCGGTGTCTACTTGACATCGCAACTAGTGTGTAAATGCCGGGCATCTCTTAACGAAATGGCGAGACATTCAGAACTGGAGATTATCTGGGTAAGGGGTCACTCGGACACCCAGGGGAACTGTGTGGCGGACGGACTTGCGAGGGCTGGCTCTCTCCTCAGAAATGAGGAGATTGACCACTCAGTTGTGATACCACTCGCCTCTTGCAGACTTATGGTCATGCGGTACATGTTGAGTAGGGCACAGCTACGGTGGGATGATGAACCCACGAGCTCTATATCGAGGCAAATCTGGCCACTATATGATCGGGCTCGCTCGGAGTCTATTATAGGGGTGCCCCGACTTAGGCTGCGAACTCTTGTGGCTGTGATTACTCGGCACTGTGTGGCTGGTGCGCACGTTAAGAGATTGGGTCTGCCGTTCAATGACTATTGTAGGGGTTGTCAGGATGAGGAGGAAGAGGAGACTGTCGAGTACTTCCTATGCCAGTGCCCGAGTCTTTCGGACATTAGGACTGCTTTCCTTGGCAGTCCGTTTCTGGATGGCTTGTCGGATCTGGCCGGTGTGAATATCGGCAAGATCTCTTCTTTTGTACATGCGTCTGGTTGGTTCGGATTACACCGGGACGCGGACATATAGGTTGTCCATTTTCTGGATTACTGATGGGTATCACAGTGGGATCAATACTGGACCCAGGTGAGCTGGACGTGTCTGGCTACTCGTCGTAACTAACTAACTACATTTATTTTTTCATCGAAGTTTCAGCAGAAGATTTTTAATGCTTTGAAAGTGTTTCTGTCCAAGAGACACTAGAGGTGGGTTTTCCGATTACGAAAATGAATTTGACAGTGTACACTACACTCGTACAGACTAAACTAAAACCATTTTTTGAAAGAAATCGGTTTACTACAGTTACTAAAAGTGCATGTTGTTGGAGTCGCCAAATATATCTTAAGATGCAAGGAAAAGCTTGTTTACCTGATTACAAGCCAATATACTACAATGGATCGGCAAATTTTTGGTGTTATGAAGTACCATAACATAACTAAAAGCTGCGATAACACTGGTTTACAGCAAAAAACACCTCTAAATAAAACTATATGGAATATATTGATTTTGATGCGCTGAGTTCAAATCCGTTTTCAGTTTTTTTCCATTGCGCTAAAATTTTTTTTATGGACGTGGTAAATTTTTCGCCCAAAATATGGTAGTTATGTCAATATATTTCATCATAATTAATTATTTTAAAAGTAAAATGTCCCATTATACTTCCTCTAGTTCTTATCACGGTTGTTTTAACATGAACATTTACATCTTTTATATTTTATAAATTTATAAATTTAATTAATGTATCTTAGAGCTTTAAAAAATAAATATCCATACAAAATACAAAATTCAGATATTTTAAAGAAAAGTAAAAGTGAGAAATAAAAACTCATTTCATAATACGAACATCGTAAAAACTCGAAAAAAATTTAAATAAACAAAAGATTCTCTTTTTCGTCTTTAATTAAATTGTTTGTTTATATATATACATATATGTATGTAATATCCATATTATACACATACATACATATGTATATATGTATGTAAAACTATGTATACACATCTTATATAAACGTACATATAATCAATCATTTAAATGAGTGAAACTTCTTTGTTATGCAAAAGATCAAAAGATCAGTAATGTTACAGGAAAATTTGGATCCATCAACAGTTATAAAAATGTTCAACTAAAAGATGTGATAATTATTATTTGAGGCCACTTAAAAACTTGTTTTACTTAAACAGAGAAAGTTCTTTTTTAAAGAAAAAAATAAAATTGAAATTAAAAGCAAGCAAAACATGTAGTTACAGTATGCCAGGTCTGAATAAATGATGCTCTATCTCACAATTAATTTTTTTCAATAATTAGTTACTTGAATAAAAGTTGTTGCAATATAATCTAAGTATTTATTATGAGCTTATTTTCGATAAACTCTGCACTATGCCAAAACCTTGTTTAAAATTGTTTTCTTTGCCGAATTAATTAAACTGTTTTACCACTAAATCATTGCAGTTTTCTTTGAGCTTTAAGAAAATATGCTCTGGCTCTTTGGTTTAGTTGTGGCCTAGTATCCAAATAGTTATGGGTAAATAGTCGTGTGATATTTGAGGTTATTTCCGGAGTGAAGCTCCCAAATTGAAACAATTGGAATTAATCCTGTCGCTTAACCTACAAATTATACATTTTATATATTTTTGGACAGCTAGGACGTTTTATAAATCGCCCTTAATCAGATTTTTAAAATCTTTAAAGGTCTACGAAAATCTTTCTTGGCAGCTAAAAACATATTGTCTAATTTGGAGAAAGAAGCAGCTTCTCAAATGACGACTTGAAATCAAATAAAATAATTAGCCTTAGACAGATAGAGCCATGGTCCCTTGTATAGTAGATCGTTAAAGAAGTTATTAATAATAACAAATCGCTTCTCAGAAAGTAGAACTTTACACATATTTAAGTTTATTTTTACTGATGATTTTACAGAGCTTCTTAAAAAGTAGGTCTATATAACAAGTACAGAACTACTCGTATGTATGTAATTCCGATTTTAATTTAATTAAAATTACAAGTTTAATAAACCATGTTAATAAACCATAAAATTCTTTTGAAAAAAGTGGCCAAGGCTAATTTGGACAGAAAACCAACGAAGTGATATGCTGTATTCCACTGAAAAGTGGGTCTATGTTTTTTTGAGCAGTTGTTACAAAATTCAGCACATCTTTATATACTCAAGAGCGATCGTAGGGTGTAGATTATATTCAGCTAGATCTTGTTCTATTGAGGTGTGCTTTCATAAAGCAAATAAATATTTTGAAGATGTTTTCGGATAATTTTAAATTTTTTTGTAAATAGTTTTGCACAGTGGGTTGGTTTTTCGTGACTTATAAATTGTGAAATATGTTTAATTTGAAAATTTGTAATGTTTTTCAACAGTAAGCGGATAAGTGTATATATACAAAAAACAGTACGACACAAGGGTTAAGGCAAGGCAATATCCTGATTATACTCCTCGACGTAGTCAAAAAATACAAACAACAATTGACGACTTGTACAGTAGGATAGTAGAAACTGCAACCAGTAGGAATTAGTATGCTTGCATACGCGGATGATGTGGCCCTTATTGTAAATACGGCGAATGAGTCGTAAAGCAAATAGTAGTGGAAAAACAAATAGTAGTAGAAATAAAACGTTTAGGTTTAGATGAAATAATAAAAGAAAAATATTTCTATAAAATAGTTATGTTTTTTCGTCATATACTTGTCAGATGTTAACATACCGTTACTAACGCAAACAAATCGTTTAAATATAAGATGGGATGGGGACATTGCCAGTATGACAGACTCCAGAACGCCAAGACACTATTGACGACATCTTCAAAGAAAACAGCATAGACAGTCAAACGGTTAAAAAAAAAAACACAAATTAGACAGAAATGGCGCAGCATTTACAAAAACCTCTACACCAAAAGTTAAAAGAGGTCCAGAATATATAAGTTAGTAAAATTGAATATTAAAATTTTGATTTTTGCCAAATACAAAATCCTAAGCCATTTAAAAATATATTACTAAAGTTCAGTTACAATACTACATACATTCATATGCAGTTAATTTTTCAATCTTAAGCAAATTTTATTATACTTTAGTAAATTTTGTTTTCATTTAAACATACCCAACTGAAACCTATTACACTAAAACCGTTTGCCAACATATCGCCTACAATGGAGGGATATGAAGAGGCTGTTGGGTAGTAGGCATGCATATTCGGTGATTGCCAATGTGTGATGCCTGGTTTAATAAAACGATCAATATCATGTAACACATCCTTCCAATCTTGTGGTTTTTCTGGTATTTCTTTAGGCAGCAAATCAAATAAGTAACCAGGTTGTACCGAAGGTAAAATATCACTTTAAAAAATAAACATCACTGTTATTAACAAAATTGCACCATTTGTTTTTTCTTTAATTTTGATTTAAATACCAATCTCGTATATTTTCCATATAATCAGCTATAAAATCAACAGCAGCTTTTCCAAACTCTCTAAAGGTATTTGCATCCATTTTTATGTATTCTTTTAAATTAATTTGAGCTTTTTAATTTCACACTTTATTTAATTTTTTTTTCACTTTTATAATAATTTATGGTTTAAAGTAACTGACTGTTTAAAACACGTTCGTTTAAACCATGTATTAATGTTTTTTTTTTTTTTTTTTTATAAATTTCTTCTTGACTTAGTAAAAGTTTCTGTTCGACTGTTAAGGGTTTTGGTTCTGTTGTGAGTTTTTATCCATTGATTTCATTGGTTTTAGTTTAAGATGTGATGCTGTTGATCAAGAGCGAGTTGTGAGTAACCAATAAAGTTTTATGGCTTATGTTTTCACTTTCTATGAGATATATTTTAGTGGTACAGTGGGTTAAAAAGTGTTTTAATATGTGTATTTAAAATATGTTATTCATAAAATTTATTAATAAGTTTTCATTTTAAAATTTCGAAGTGTGCGCGTATTGTAGTTAAACTTACCCAAGAATATATTGTTGCGAAAATAGGGTCTTAGAATCACTGTCGCTTATTACATAGATAAAAAATAAACAAGGGTACAAAAATGACTACTAGTTTACAAATAATAAAACCGAAATCAACAAAACAGGCAGAAAAAAAAACAACAACAACAAAACAATAAGACCTGAAACAAACCAGTTGTTTATCATTGAACTTTTTTATAAGATGCAATTAGACCTGACTTATAAGAACTAAAGGTTCAATTAGACGTAACTTAACATAACGCCGTAGTTGTAACGCAACCGACTAATCTTATGCAGTACAATGTGCTCGATTAGTGGTGACACCATAACGCCAATCTGATTTCCGTTGTTTTGACTGTGGTTACGGTTATTACGTTTTTTTTAATTTACGTCTAATTGATTCTTTATTACTCTCTGAATCTTTTAAACTCACATTACGCAGACTATGGTTAAGATTATGACGTCATGTTAAGTCAAGTCTAATTGAATCTTAAAGATCTTAAAAAATCTTGAGTCTTAATGATCTTAAAGAATCTTGAATCTTAAAGATCTTAAAGAATCTTGAATCTTAAAGATTCAATTACACGTAACTTAACATAACTTCATAACAGAAGCTATAATGTTGGTTCGTTGCGTTGCAACTGCTTGTAAAAAGGTTACAATAAGTGAACTACATAATTGTGTAAATAAAGAATTATTTCATTAAGACCAAATAAAAACTTATTTCAATTTAAACTGCAAACGAACTCATTGAATAAGCGTTTTTTAAAAATAAAAACTAAGGGCCATTATGGTAACTTGCCTTTGGCAGATAATTTTTTTTTTTCATTTTAATAATAATAATAATTCCCTTAACATTCCATGGAGAAACATGGCATGGGGACTTCTCTCACTTAATGAGCTGCACCTGATTCTATTTTTAGACTCACTGAAAGGGAACTACAGTTTAACGCCTGTTCCGAACGAAAAATGTATTAAAAAAGTTTTCAATAGTAAGTAATACTCATAACCAGTTACTAGCTAATGTTATGAGGCGATACCATTGTTGAAAAAATTTTTTTCTTTTCCAGATCGTTTGGTCTGGTATTGAACCGAGGACCTTCTGGTTGGTAGGCGGATGACTTACCCTACCATACCACAGCGACACATTTTCATTGCTATAAGTATACAATAAGGTAAAAGTTAGCTAAAGGAGAGATCATCCTACCTGTAACTTTTAAAATTACTAAGCTTATGTTTGAACTTGCCATAAATACATACTCGTATGTATATATTAAATTCATTATGGCAACTTCAGATATAAATATGAAAAGTAAACATTTATATAATAATAATTTTTGAAATTAAAATGGAAAACGGATTACAAAAAAACCTAGAAATAAAAAATAAAGAAAATCATACACACAAATTTTATAAACAAAATGAACAAACATAACAAAAAAGAAAGCACGTCGTTGCCAGTGCGTTTTTAAAGAACTTGTTTAATTTAGCAAAAGTTATCGATATTGCTCAGGTACTGCCATATTTTAAAAAAAGTTAACTTTATTTTACATGTAAGTTGTGATAGCGAAAAAAATTTAAAGGTGACTTTAAAGTTAACTTTGGCTAAAGTTACCTTTTATTAAATTCAACTTTAAAGGCAAGTTGTAAAAATGGCCCTAAACCATATAAATATGTATGTGTTAGTAAAAAAAAAAATTCCTAAACCCACCTTTAACTATAGCTATCAAAAATTATTATATGATTATTAATTCGTGTTTGGCTTGACAACAACCTATACCGTTTACACTTACAATCCGTAGAATATTTTGGGTGTCTTCTATTAAGGTCTAAGTTAAAGAAGGGTACACTATTAATGTTTCATAGTTTCTTTAACTTAATTTTGAAATAAGAAATAATAACAAGGGGCTAAACCTGAGATTGTGCTGGATGTAGTAGCCACTCCATAATTTCATTCCATAAATTTTGACTTTTTCTTCGCTAAATGTTGTCGTTAATATATAAAATCAAAACTGATTGTTTTACCTCTTTTCAAGGTAATTGTTGTAAATGTCATAGTTTGCATTTCAGAGAAATGAGTCTATGTGATCTTATTGGTTAACAGGCCCACTTTAAAATCTTTATATTTTAATTCTTTTTGGATAACATGTATTTTGTGTTTAATATATGTTTTGTACCCAATTATAAAATGATAAAGAAACTTCTGCGGAAAGCCCCTGTTCAACGCTAAACATTCCTCAAAAGTAGTTACACGGTTGTGCTTATGGTTCTGTTTAAGTAATCGTTGTATCTATTGAGTGGATAAGGTTTTGAATTCAAGCTTTTATGCAAATTGTAATGTACATATCTACTAGTTTGAGATACATACAGTCTCACTTTATTAATTTTCAATCCCTAAACATCTAATACCATTTCATGGACTAGGCGCTTTTTAAACAAAAAAAATTATGGTATTTCTCAAACCTCTTTTTGGTTTCGATGATGGTTATTTTATGTGAAAAATAGTTTTTATTTAGCGTACAAAATTTACTTTCTATATGTTATTACGTTCTAACTTTTTTTTAAAAGTTTGAGTTCTTTTAAATTGCGTTAATTACAGCAAATGATAATGATATTGTTTTATTTTATACAGTCTTTTATTTCTACAATTTAAATTATATAGTACCAACTTATCTAACGTCGACTAATTACACTAATTTACTTACTTTTTGGCTGTTTGATTATGACTGACTGCCTAAGTACAATGTGTCGCCTTTTACAGTAAATTAACATTAATTTCGAAGTAAATTCTAGTAAATTCCAAAAAGTACTATTTAAATTCCAAAACCTACTATCAAATAATTAGATCAGATGAAAAAATTATTGTGGTCAAATAGAGAGACACCAAAACAGTTACACAGCATATGGTCAAGATCCAGAAGGTACAGTAGAAAGATGGAATAAAGAACAAAGACGCCAGATGGAAGTGACTTGTCCTAATATCGTCATGGAATATAATAAAAACATGGGTGGAGTGAACACTTGCGACTAACTGATGGAGTCTAAAAAATGGAGTTTAAAAGTGACACTCCATTTTCTTAATTTTGAAGGAATATCGGCTCGACTGTAGATATAAAAATATGCCACGAAAATTTGTGAAAAACCTTCTTTCATTTAAACTAGAAATTGAATTATATATATAGTATACACCCGAAAGGAAATTCAGTGAGTTGAATGAATCAACCAGCATCTCAGTAGAAGAACATTGGACAGTGGTCGACAAATTGAAGACAGTACGAGCGTACCGGTTAAAACAATGTAATTGCTGCACTCGAAACTCGCTGCGAGATATGTGATGTTTATTATTTGTTTTATAGAAATCGAAACCAATGAATTTGTTTTTTTTTTGTTTTTTTAGTTTTTAATATTACACTTATGTACAAACATATGTACATATCATAACTACAACATACAGAAACAACAGACATTTTATTGTTTTAGCGTACATGTAAAATGCCAAAATTAGCTTTTTTGTTTACGAAAGTAACAAACCGTTTTGATATTTTTTCTAAGAAATTACCATAAGTGTCAAAAAATAAAAACTTAACGCAAATAAAAATATTAAAAAATTAATTTTTACTTTTAATTTTATATTTTTCGCTTTTTCACAAAAAACACAAAGTGATTGTTTATAAACAAATATAAATGTTAACAAATTTGACATTTCAACGGGACATCAAAACAAAGGAAAAAAACTAGTTGGTTTTGCCTAATATTCTTGTACCATGGCTTGCACAATATAATATTTTTTGAGTAATTTATATTTGTTCATAAATGAAATAAATAGCTTATAATCGAAAAACGCGGGTTATATAAAAACACAAAAAAGTACATGTTATATTTATTAAAACATTAAATCTTAGTTGATATTTAAAATAAATATCCTGAGTTTTACATACTCATATTTCTATGAAAAGTAGTTTTAAAGTAGTTTGTCTTTTTGTTTTTAATTGTTCATTAATTAAAAGAGTTTATATATATATGCTTTGGGAACTATAATTTTCTAAGAAATTTAAAAGAACATTACTCGTCTCTATCGCTTGTGTTAAAGTAGAGTTCCATTTTTATTCCCTTCTTCTTCGGAACTTACATAGGCCATGGACACTTTCTTGAGTTTGACTGACCATGCTAATGATTTCATCATCAGACACTATGACAAATGGTGCCACACCAATATATCATTTCATCGACTCTGCGATGTCATCAGCGTGCAGCCGAACGGTATTACCATATTCGATTGTATTTCCAAGTGGTTAGTTATATCATTTTTGGGATTTTCATCTCGATGATTTTGATCACGACTTGCAAGATCAAATTTTATTTGTGTAATAAAAAACATAGTTAAGAACACATGAGCACGTAGCAAAAAAAAAAAAAAAAAAAAAATGAGAATGAGCCTGCCGGTTAATATATGTAGCCGGTTAATAGAGGCCCGAATAATCGAGGCTCAACTGTATATGAAAATTTTTATATTTTGATTAAGTAAAAGCCCAAGGCACACATATGTGTATGTCCTTTCTCTAAGGACATGAACTTCGTATGGACACAAAAATGCATCTTTATGATTTTTTATGACAAATTATTACATACCAAAAGTTTTATTGAAAAAAATTTCAAATTTTAAACTTGTTTGTTACGGAAAGGGTTATGCAAAAAATTTGCAGAACTACAATGCTGCAGTAAAGATTGTAAAAATTATTAAAATTATTGTACAAACAAAAAACTGAAAATTAAGAGTTTTAGTTCTTTTTTATATTATTTTTTTATTTTTTATTTCTTCATAGTTCTCCAACAATAGTCCCAAAAACTCGCTCGTAGGAAATTAAGTGTCAGTAAATACTTTTACTATGCTCGTCAATCATATTACCAAGGTTTCTGGAAAAAGTACAAATGAAAACGTAAAAAATGTATTTTAAGGGACATATTTACACCCATTCTTTGGAATTTCTTCGGTAAATCAGCAAAAATATTTTTGCAATTTGTAGTTTTTTAATTTTCTAAAAATTCTCGAAGAACAAGTATTAAAGAGATCTTTACAGCGAGTTTGTCGCCGGCTAAGGCTAAACATTTTTTATTTTAAAGATCCAAAAGTATTCCTAGTTTTTATTTAGACTCACAAAATTTCGAAAATATGTAGATAAGTATCGACACGCCGGTTTTGTTTTCTCTAAAGTCCTCACAAAAGTTTATCTACCATAAAACGTTTCTTCGTTTACATAAATCTTTGTTATATTGAAATATTTATACTTTTAAAGGCTTTGAGCTATAAAAAGTTAATATGTGTGGGAGGTGCCTGCTCTCCTATAAAATTGCACCTACTTTCTGGTTAATGATGTGTATTAGCAACGAAGTTTACCGTTCTCAGGTTATACCAAAAGAAGGCGGAATTGTAAGCCTTCTTTTTGGTCCAAGTAACTTTCATAATCAATTCGGTCCCAACAACTTCTAGTGAATACAGACCATCCATCAAAAAGGCGATTGAATTGGACGTGGAACCTCAAATAAAAAATAAATATTGATTTCTGTATATCTTGAGAAACGTAAAAGTGAAAGTTTCTGAATTTAGTCTAAACGACATCCTAGTCAATACAAGTCACCAAAAATGAGCGTGGTATTTTCCATACATAGTAAATATAATTTTTCAATATAGTGTTTTAAGACCGGTCACAGAAAAAGTTTTTTAATTTTCAATACACAATAATTTAATAATTAATAATAAATAATAAAAATAATTAAAAATAATTAATTTTCAATACAACAATAGGGTGAGATTGCAATATTGGGCGTGACTCCTCCATTCATACTAAGAAAGGAATTTTAAATACGTGGGGAATAGTAACAGAAAAAGCTCCGTTATTTGTTCACTTCAGAGACGATATGGAAAAGCAGATATTATAAAAGCACGCATATATAGTAAATATGTGTGTTTGTTTCTATATAAGTATGTTTTTTGAAGTCTGTATACAGCCAAAAAATAGCACCAATTACATACATATATGTATGTATCTTGCCTTTCTTAAATTGTCTTTCTGAAAGGAACTGTAGGCTACCTTAAATGTTTGGAAGGTGATAAAACCGAAAAATCCATAAAAAGTTATTTATTCACTAGTTCGTATCTAATGAATCGGGTAGGCTACCGCTATTAGATCTATTTTATGTGTTGTTATTTTCATCACTCTTCAAAAATATAATTAATTTTTTCGAAAGTAATTCGGATTTAAGATAACATAACTATTTACTACTTTTTTCAAATTGAGTAAGAATTAATTGTTAATTTATTTAATTATGTTTGATATAGGTGCATAAAAAAAGTTTGAAAAATATAATGGTAATTCCGAAAATGGGCAACTAAGATAAGTTTATAACTGATCCTAGCTGCCAGAAATTCATAAGGTTCAGTAATTTATTTATATACTGAAGTAAAGTTAAATCAGTTTTTTTTTTATAAAACTTAAAACATATGTGCAAGATTTGCTGAAAATCAGCTCATAATTGAAATAAACCTACTTTAACCCAAAGGAAATTTGGGCTTAAAACTTTAATGAGATTAAGTTAGACTAAAATTTTGCTTATGTTCAATAAATTACCTACAACTTTTTTTTATTTTTTTATAAAGATCTATAAAGGAGAGTATATTTTTTGGTAGGTAAAATTAATGACGTCGATTTAATTGTACAATTGCTTTAAATAGTATTAACTTTTTCTGAATGTAATGAACTTTGTGAAAAAAGGGGGAATTGGTGAATAAAAAGGTAGGAGTTGTTCCATTATTGACCCTAGCTACGTCAAAGAGATTGTATTTGCGACTGACTTTGTTTCAAAAACTAAAGGCTGTCTGAAAAATAACATAATATTGTTATCGGCTTTCGGTATCAACAATTTAGCCACATTTGTATAAAATAGTAATGGAAAATTTCGTCAAAACAGCTCGAATGTACTCAATAAATAACCCTATCCTTATTTTGTGATTTAATAAGAAAATAATAAACTACTTAATTTAAACGTTGAATTAGTTTTGAGGGACACTCTTTAGTTAAAACTTATTTTTCAAATTGTGATTAAAAAACATAACATAATTATTTTAAGACTTTAATAAATACATATATTTTTTTAAGTCAACCACATTTTTCTAGCTTACCCAACTGAAACCGAGCACACCAATACCGGCTATTAATAGTTCACCAATTATAGAACCAGCTGACGAGGATGAAGGAAAATAGGCATGAAAATGTGGTGATTGCCAGTGTGTCAATCCAGGTAATATAATATGTTCCAAATCATGTAAAACAGTTTGCCAATGTTCAGGTTGTTCAGGAATTTCCTTGGGCAATATATTAGCCAGCGTATATGGAGTAGCTGTGGGTAACACATTGCTGAAAAAAAGAAAACCTAAATAGAGCCAAATATTTTCTTCTATTACAAACAAACACTTACCGTTCTCGTATATTTTCCAAATAGCTTATAATAAATTCTATAGAAGCATGGCTAAATTCTCGAAATTCATTGGAGTCCATAATATTCTAAAATAGTTTTTATTTCCTATTATTTATTTCGATATCTTAGATTTTTTAAGGCGTTACTATGTTTGCATTTAACCGTACCACTGCTTTTATAATTCACAAATGCGTTGTAATAAAACTCGAAAAACTTAATTGACTTCAAAAAATGTTTTGGCCAGCAAAATTTTTTGTTTTTTTTTTTTTACTTCTGTTTACAGACAATGAAGATGTCAATGTCAATCTAAAGTTAACGTAAACAAATACTATTTAAACGCTATTTAATTTACAAGTATAATGTATTGTTTGTTTATATACCCTGCACTACCTTGATATAAGATATAAGTAATGGGTTTGTGCTAAGGTTAGTAGTAACCTTTAAGAATAATAATGATAATATGAATACAAGTTGATAATAAATGGTGCTAGCTTGAGATTATTGCTTTTTGTAAAAATCGATCCGCTATTAAATAGTCCATATATGTATAGCTTTTTGACATAAATTTTGAAACGACTGGTGAGTGTGTGTATTAATAATAATAATAATAATAATAATAATAATAATAATAATAATAATAATAATAATAATAATAATAATAATAATAATAATAATAATAATAATAATAATAATAATAATAATAATAATAATAATAATAATAATAATAATAATAATAATAATAATAATAATAATAATAATAATAATAATAATAATAATAATAATAATAATAATAATAATAATAATAATAATAATAATAATAATAATAATAATAATAATAATAATAATAATAATAATAATAATAATAATAATAATAATAATAATAATAATAATAATAATAATAATAATAATAATAATAATAATAATAATAATAATAATAATAATAATAATAATAATAATAATAATAATAATAATAATAATAATAATAATAATAATAATAATAATAATAATAATAATAATAATAATAATAATAATAATAATAATAATAATAATAATAATAATAATAATAATAATAATAATAATAATAATAATAATAATAATAATAATAATAATAATAATAATAATAATAATAATAATAATAATAATAATAATAATAATAATAATAATAATAATAATAATAATAATAATAATAATAATAATAATAATAATAATAATAATAATAATAATAATAATAATAATAATAATAATAATAATAATAATAATAATAATAATAATAATAATAATAATAATAATAATAATAATAATAATAATAATAATAATAATAATAATAATAATAATAATAATAATAATAATAATAATAATAATAATAATAATAATAATAATAATAATAATAATAATAATAATAATAATAATAATAATAATAATAATAATAATAATAATAATAATAATAATAATAATAATAATAATAATAATATAATAATAATAATAATAATAATAATAATAATAATAATAATAATAATAATAATAATAATAATAATAATAATAATAATAATAATAATAATAATAATAATAATAATAATAATAATAATAATAATAATAATAATAATAATAATAATAATAATAATAATAATAATAATAATAATAATAATAATAATAATAATAATAATAATAATAATAATAATAATAATAATAATAATAATAATAATAATAATAATAATAATAATAATAATAATAATAATAATAATAATAATAATAATAATAATAATAATAATAATAATAATAATAATAATAATAATAATAATAATAATAATAATAATAATAATAATAATAATAATAATAATAATAATAATAATAATAATAATAATAATAATAATAATAATAATAATAATAATAATAATAATAATAATAATAATAATAATAATAATAATAATAATAATAATAATAATAATAATAATAATAATAATAATAATAATAATAATAATAATAATAATAATAATAATAATAATAATAATAATAATAATAATAATAATAATAATAATAATAATAATAATAATAATAATAATAATAATAATAATAATAATAATAATAATAATAATAATAATAATAATAATAATAATAATAATAATAATAATAATAATAATAATAATAATAATAATAATAATAATAATAATAATAATAATAATAATAATAATAATAATAATAATAATAATAATAATAATAATAATAATAATAATAATAATAATAATAATAATAATAATAATAATAATAATAATAATAATAATAATAATAATAATAATAATAATAATAATAATAATAATAATAATAATAATAATAATAATAATAATAATAATAATAATAATAATAATAATAATAATAATAATAATAATAATAATAATAATAATAATAATAATAATAATAATAATAATAATAATAATAATAATAATAATAATAATAATAATAATAATAATAATAATAATAATAATAATAATAATAATAATAATAATAATAATAATAATAATAATAATAATAATAATAATAATAATAATAATAATAATAATAATAATAATAATAATAATAATAATAATAATAATAATAATAATAATAATAATAATAATAATAATAATAATAATAATAATAATAATAATAATAATAATAATAATAATAATAATAATAATAATAATAATAATAATAATAATAATAATAATAATAATAATAATAATAATAATAATAATAATAATAATAATAATAATAATAATAATAATAATAATAATAATAATAATAATAATAATAATAATAATAATAATAATAATAATAATAATAATAATAATAATAATAATAATAATAATAATAATAATAATAATAATAATAATAATAATAATAATAATAATAATAATAATAATAATAATAATAATAATAATAATAATAATAATAATAATAATAATAATAATAATAATAATAATAATAATAATAATAATAATAATAATAATAATAATAATAATAATAATAATAATAATAATAATAATAATAATAATAATAATAATAATAATAATAATAATAATAATAATAATAATAATAATAATAATAATAATAATAATAATAATAATAATAATAATAATAATAATAATAATAATAATAATAATAATAATAATAATAATAATAATAATAATAATAATAATAATAATAATAATAATAATAATAATAATAATAATAATAATAATAATAATAATAATAATAATAATAATAATAATAATAATAATAATAATAATAATAATAATAATAATAATAATAATAATAATAATAATAATAATAATAATAATAATAATAATAATAATAATAATAATAATAATAATAATAATAATAATAGTATTTCCCACAACATTTCATAGAGGAACATGGGCACTTCTCGCCGTCAATCAACTATAACCGATTCTATTTTAGACTCTTTAAAAGAGTCATACAGTTTAACACCGGGCTCGAAGCCGCAAATAAGGTACCTTAGAGAAGTTTTCAACAGTAATAATATTTATTTGCCAGTTACTAGTTAATGTTATGAGGTAATACCGCTGTGGAAATTTTTTTTCTCTTTCAGATTGGTCTGGCCAGGGATTGAACCAAGGACCTCGTGGTTGGCAGGCGAGTGCTTTATCTACTATACCGCAGCAGCACTCACACAAATATATAATACAAAAAGATAAGCATCTATTACACATAGTTATGTTAAAAAAATAGCAGATGGGCACATCGAAAATGTTTTATTCATTTATAAATGCTGTTCATTGAGGCATTACCCCATGAAGGTTATTGTCAAACTCAAGAGAAATTATCAAAATTGTTGGGAGCTACTCAAGCAGTAATATCAAGACGCTTCCAAACAGCGGGTTTCACATAAAAGGAAGGAACTACACATATTAAAGCCGAGAGCTGTTGAAAGGATGTAAAAATATATCATATTGCTACGTTTTAATCCCTTTAAAATGTTTGAATTCGTTTATATTGCGTTAAAATAAAATAAAACTATTTTTTTATTTTAGTTGTTCTACAATCTGTCTCTTTCTTTATTAATTCCACTGTATTTTAATACACCAAATTTGCTTTTAAAAACATTTTTTATTTGCGCCTTAAACAGTCTTTACTTCTTGACAGCCATTTCACAACTAACTAACTCACCAGTCGCAATTCGCCGCTTTTATAGTATTTCATCTTAGTTTATAATATTCTAGTAGGGACATGAATCTTCGATTTTAATTTAAATGTTCTAAAATAGCACAAAAAGTAACCGATCCAGGCAGCACTCTTAATTCGTGCAGATAATTTTAGAAGTTTTTAAGCCTTGACACAAGCCAATACATTTTTTTAGCTAAAAGCTCATAATAAGCTCTGACGTAGTGAATTTTGTCTTTAGCATTTTCATTTTCGTAACAATATTAATACTTGCGGTGGAAAACGGATTCATTACGACAATTAGGATTGATGTAAAGCGTAGCCAACAGAAGCAACACAAAATCCGAATATCCGCTGGGTTAAAGTAATGCAGAAGTTACCTCAAGTCGGGACATTTGATCACTCACAGACATGTAGCAGTAATATCCTTCATGAGTAAAGTAAGGCAAGTTAAAAACTACTTAGAAAATATTGGTTGGCAGTTCCTTTGACGCGGAATATATATTGTTACGAAAATAAACAATACCTAAAAAAAGGTGCACGAAATTAGTATACTAGTAGTTTAGCTATATACCTTATTGTGGCATTTATTCTATTGGTTTGTGTCAAGACCACCCTGGTAATGCCGTACTTAATTTGTGTTATTAAAGGTGTTACCAATTGTGTATTGAACGGTGTTAACGAACCGATTTTGGGTGCTCCATTTGAAATTAACGAAAATGAGTCGAATGTTGTAATAAGAACAAGAACATTTGGAAGTAATTTAAATTGTATATAAAAGGCGGCATCTTATGCATTAGTTAGTTCAGTTATAGTTTGAAAGTCATTGTGTAAAGTTGTAGAGACATGAAGTAAAGTCGTGTTTAGAAGTAAATAAAAGCGTAGAAGTTTACAAATAAAAAGAACTGTAGATGAACAAATTCGTGTATTTATTTTATTTTACGCAATATGTTTGAAAGGTGAAAAAAGGTCATAGCTAACGATGAACAAATTAATATCGTTCCATTGTTTCACAAATAAAAGCGGCCGTAATTTATGTATCAAACATCAAAAAAGTGTGTATCAAAACATCAAACAAAGTTTTACAAACAATGTTTTGATTCATCTGAAAAGGAAATTCTACTTGTCACCGCAGGTCATATACGGATCACGTAAACCGTCTACAAATCGTTATTACACACTCCGTTAAGAAGCGCCATTTTAACTTGCTGTCCTGGCCTTCAATAAGGATTTTAACAACTTTGCATTAAACGCATTGGCATGCAGAGGAGCTCCTAGAGATATCACCGAAATTATTTGAAGTCCAATATTAGGTTTAGACAACGTCTTTGATATCCTGTAGGGACAAAAAAAGATAATATGACTTAGCTATCGTAGTTTTAAGTTTGGTCAAAAGCTTTGTAGGTGTTAACTTGACCGATATTGCCTTTAAGTATTCCAGTTTACCGATTGTAATTTTCTAACTTGTTGTTATAGTATAGTTCTTAAGAAATGCTGAAAATGCGGTGGCTATTACAATCATGCTTCTGAGCTGTAGATGTTCATATTTTAAGATAATTTTCTATTATCTATGACATTGTCTATTGATGGACAAATGAGTTTATATTGTTCATTGGTGGCACCATTGTTGTTTTTTTGATAAAGTCTTTAATTGAATGAATTTTTATTATAATTATCAAATTTGTTATTTCTGGGAATGACTCAATCTAAATCGTATATTTTTATTAATGCCTTTAAATATGCAATAGAATTTGTAGTTAAATCATCTATTGAGCATAAAGCATTAAACAATTAGACGACTTTGTGCAGTGGGCAGCATGATGGCGGAATTAGAATACATACGGTTATATGAGAATGAATATTTTGATGGCGGCACAGCAAAAGCCTAGACCAGGGATGCCAGATAAAATTTCCAAAAAATCGTAATTTACCGATAAATTTATTTATTTATTTAAAAATATCGTCATTTTAGTTTCAAGAAATCGTCAATGAAATCTTAACAAAAAATAATCGAGTTTTTGGTGTTTTCAATTTTTATTTACAGTAACTATATAGTACATATAATAAATTACATATTTTTAATGCGTGCCAAATGGATTAAGTCCACTTTTAGAAATTTATTAGATGGTAATGTGAAATATGTAGTTTACTATGCATTTCTTACACAATTTGGTGCTTATTTTGTTAAAAAATTCACATATTATTCTTAGATAATTCTATAAGTTGTTATTGAGGTTATTTGGCAACCATATAAAAAGCTTCGATATTCTGTTCGCATTTTTTCTTGCTACACTACTAATTACGTCGTCAGCTTCAGCTACTAGGCCAGACCTTACTTTTTATTCACGTTGAACTCAAGCAATGATCAGATGAAGTAAGTTAGTTGTCTCACCTACAAAGAGTTATGAATACTTTTAGAGCTGCCAATTTTTCATAATCAAAAAACGTAATTTTAGAGGTAAAAATCGTCAAACGTCATTTTGCCAAAATTTTGCTAAAAAATCGTCAAAATGGCCTAGACATCAATTATTGCAGCTGCCGCCCAATTTAGGCTAATTTAAATTTTCTTGCAAAAACCAAATTAGTAATGGTAATACAATATAAAATGTTGAATAAAACCGGGTTTTATTTAACAGTAAAAACGGTAGAACATAAAAATAGATTTAATTATTTTACTTTATAATAATATTTATTTATATTCATATAAATAATAAAGAAGTTTTATAGCCTTTTTTCTACGAGCAGATATGAACTATGCAAACAAAAAGTTTCTGCACTGAATTTATTTTATTAATTTTTAAAAGAGCACTAAATAATGAATTTTATGTGCTTTGTTATATGTTTATGGCACAATGCTATAATATTTTATGTAATATAATGTTTATAGTATAATGCAATAAGCACATAGACGACAGCGAGCATCACGGCAGCATACATATTTTGAAGGCAGTAGTGACATTTGAATCCGTAGTGTATATACATACTTAAAAATTTTACGGTCTGTTTAGTTGAACCTGTGTGTTGATTAAGCGGATGTCTTTCCCACAAAATTTAAAGAAATTGATGGAAACTTGAATTTTTCTTTATGTTTTATAATAAAAATTTTATTTTTACGAGGTGACTTTAACAAATTGACTGAAATTGAAACATTGTCTATTCAACTCGAAGCTTGACGAGAGCTTAATTGTTTAAAGTTGTTACATGTAGATTTTTAAATGTAGGATTATATTGTATGCAATCACAAAAATTTCAAAAATTCCCATCGAGGGTTTTTTTTAGTTCTCTTCAAAAAATTCATTCAGTTACATTTTGAACATAGACAATGATGGAACTGAATTTTGTAAATTCTGTGGCAGCGGATGAACGTTGAATAATTTCAATTTACTATTGAATCTGTTAGGGAAAAAATTGATAAATTTTCAAATAGAAAAGCCATTGAACCAGAGATACGCTTGTGTGTAACAATAGTATAAGCATTTGTTTTTGCAGTGTTTTAAACTAATAAAAATAATAATTTTAGGTTATTGGTAAAGATATAGTACCCAAGTTTTTGATTGGTAGTATAAACTAATTTCTACAGTTCGGAAAACCCTATATGAAACGTGTGATGCAATTTGGGATGAGCACTACTGTGACTGATCTTAAGAGAAAAACGGAAGAAATATCATTTGAAAACTGGTATGCCAAATTGCTTAGGAGCGATTGATGGAAAACATATACATACATACAGTTGTGAACATTGGCTTAGCACATTACCTACATAAGTATGTGTACATTTTTGTATGTGTTTATTATTTTATTCATTTCTATGTCCTAATATATCACTCGTGGTTCAAGAAATACGTAGCATTAGTTTACTTTAATTTTGTTCGTTTCAATTGATTAATTTTGTGTTAAAATAGAGCAAGACTCAAAAAAATGGCTGATCATTAATTTAGCACAAATTAGATAAAAATTAGTTTCAGCAGGAAAATAGACAAAACTAATTATTTATTTTATTTAAAACTAACAACATGTTTATATGTATAACCCTTTTTCTTAATAACATCTCTACATATTCTTGGCATACTGTCTATAAGTACCATACAACGTTCCTTTGGTACCACCATTTATTTCAGATTTCTGCCAATAAATCACTAATATTATTAGGTTTAGCAACAATAACGCATTATTCGACATCATTCCATGGATCCACTACAGGACTGAGATCTGATGATTGAGCTGGTCAATTTAAAATGTCGTTTCTAATTGTCTCTAAGCAACACTTCACTGTATATACGGGATAAATGTCATGCATGAAACACCATCTAAGTGGCGTGTTGTCCTTTGTAAATGGAGCCATTGTTTTTAAAAGTATTTTCTTTTAAGCATACTGATCCATTTGTGTACCTATTTTGATTATAGGACTATCACCGTGCCTAGAAATTGCGATTAAAATATCGCATTTCCGGCACCATGCATTACTGTCATTGATGTTTACCTGGGGTTGCTTGAAGAACGCCATATAAAATATCTTCCATCGGATTCAAGCCGAAAAAGATTTGGACTCGTCATTCCAGAAGACGTTTTTCCAAAAGAGCGGCTGCTTCACTGTATGCTCAAACAAAATAAAATTCGACACTTCAAGTTCTTTTTTGATACGTGTGCCTTATTTTTTTTCATTTTTCTTCTTCTAATTGTTCACGAGGAAATGTCAATACCAAATTTTGTTGAAAACTCCTTTTGAATTTGAGTTGAGGATTTAAAGCGGTTAGCATCTATGGGTTTCAGACGCATTGTTTTTATTAGTACCTATAATTATTTTCATCAAATGTATTTTTTATGCACAACACCTAAAAGAGTACCAAAATTTACTGATTTTTACAGCTTGTACTTTTTTTTATATAATAAAAAACATTATTCTATTTCGCCAATTGATCAATTTGGTTCAAAAAAAGTCGGTAATCATCGCACGGTACTTTGCTCCATTGACTGTACCGTTACGATTGTCGTCGTTCTTGAAAAGTACGGCCCAATGATGCCGCCGGTGTACAAACCGCACTAAAGATTGCATCTTCCAAGGTGCATTGGCAGCTATTGAATTGTCTCTGAGTGCTTTTCACACCAAATTCGGCATTTCGGTTTATTGAAGTACCCATTGAGCCAAAAATGAGCTTCGTCGTTGAAGACAAAATTTTACCAAACAAACGGCGTTTTAGTACGTCACCTTCCTTGAGTTTTTCCGGCAACGGCGACGAATTGACATATCGTGATCTTCATCGACATTGGCCAATACAGTAGCAACATTCTATTTTGTACGCACTCTTCGCATACGGGTTGGTGAATTAGTGTTCAATGTAGTGAAACCGGTGTGAAATTTGGGAACGGCTTGAATAGCCTGTTCGGTGGGTCGACTATGACGACCATAAAATGGACGTAAAATTAACTGAAAAAATTTACCTTGGAAAACCAGTATGAAAATCACCCGTTACATAACAATATTGAATCTTAGAAAGAATTATTTTAAATTTCAACTAATGGCTATGAGCTCCTTTTTATGTTTTTGCTTTTTTTGTAATTTTTTCTTGGCTATTTAATTTATAATTAAAAAACTTATGGTGTTTTCTTTTCTGAAAAAAAATTTTGCATTTTTAAATAGTAATATTTTTAAAATGTCGTCTTCTTATTTCAAAAATGTAACCTTTTTTTCATCACAATAGAACAACAAAAAATGCCCTTTTTTACAGGTGTTCACCAGCCGACATTTTCTTTGCGTATTTTTTGTATACATACTTCAGTGTGCGTCTCCTTTTTTATTTTATTTAATTCTGGTCTATGGATTACATTTCCTTATAGACTGAAGTATAAAAAGAAGTATTGAAAATTCATAAACATTAATTCAAATATAAAATAATTTTTCTCTTTACAGCAATAGAATCAGAGAAATCAATTAAATGATAAAAATTATTAAAGTTCAAGCATATCTAACGAAAGGAGTCGTTATTTGCATAAACTGATCGATAATACTTCAAGGTTAATAGTTGGAAGTTGCGGGTCTAATAGGAACATTAAAAATAATAAGACTTAATAGAAACTCCGAATCGATGTCAGCTTGAGTTAAGCTCCATAGAAAGGAAACACTCAGTATAGTTCGTCGACTTTTCAAAGTAGGTAATTTAATAAGCGCGAGCCTGCTTTAATACGAGCTCCATCCAAGTCCTCTCAAACAAAATAGAAGAAAGTGTTCTTGCACCGATTCAATACTGTTACTGTACGTATTGAAGTAATAATACCATATAATAAGTTCATATTCAACGATTGGAAAATCAGAAAATGCTTTTGATCAATGCTTCATAAATCCAAGTACGCTATTAGCTTTATTCAACATCATTGAGATATGATCATAAAATGTTGATTTATGATCCAACAAAATCAAAAGATCCATAATACTAATTACTTTAATCAGAACAGTTTCATTAAAATAATAGTTGGTATCAAGTTTAGAAGAACAGAAAAATGACATATGTTTGCATTTTTTAATAAATATTTAAATCCAATAAATTACACCATTCAGTGAAATAAGTGATATCAGTTTGTAAAGATGATTGACCAGTAAAATTATTAAACGAATTAAAAATTTTAACATCACCGGCATACATCAGGATATTGGAATGAAGAATAACAGATGGTAGATCGTTTATAAATAATGTAAATAATACCGGGCCAAGATGACTGCCTGGAGGCACTCCGGAGGGTACGTCAATAGTTTTATATATAGCATTTTTAAATTTTACTTGTTGGGTTCTACATGAGAGATACGATTTAAGCCAATGAATTGCATTATTACTAAATCCCATGCCTGATAACTTGTAAAGTAAAATATCAAACGCTTTACTAAAATCAGTATAGATAACAGTTTTTCAGTTTTTCTGTTATCAATAAAACCATCATCTATTTTAGTTGTTAGCTCGAAAATGTTAGTAGCCGTTGAACGTAATTTTCGGAAATCATGTTGGAATGGAGATAAAAGGGATGAGATTTGATGATATAAATTGTCAGTGAAAATCTTTACAAGAAATTTTGGGATTGCATTGAGTTTAGCGATTCCTCTATAGTTCGAAACATCAAGCTTACTTCCGGATTTAAGCAATGGAATAATGTATGATTGTTTTCAAATAGGTTACAAGTAACCCAATTCAATAGGTTTGTTAAAAATTATAGTCAGGGGTTCATAAAGGTGATCGGAGCAATTTTTAAGAATACAATTCCGTATGCCATCAGAACTAGCAACAGTTGAATTTTGGAGAGACCTTAAGTTCGATAATACGGTTTCAGCAGAAATAAACGAAAAATTTATACTCGATGAATAAGATATTCCGTAAGGATATGAGGTTTGGTTATCAAATGGTTAATCCAAATATGGTGTAGCAAAAATAGTCTGCAAATAAGTTGCTTATAGATATGTCATCCTCACCATAACATGAACCAAATTTCAAATTGGTAGGATAAGCACTTGATCGATGTTTAGAATTAATAAAATTATAAAAAGCTTTCGGATTAGTCTTCAATATCATTTTCTTTCGAAATAAATAACTATTATATGCCAATTTGATCTATTAAAGAGTAATTTTTGAAATCCAATGAAGAGCCAGATAAGTTATATATTTTATAAAGTTTATTCTTTCCGTTCTTTATGTTAGATAAATAATAGTTACCCCATGGAGGGCCTTTATTTTTGTGTACCCTTATTTTGGGTACCGGTTCGGATATGCAGTGATGTAAAACAACATAGAAGTTGAAAACCATACAATCAAGATTAGTCAACATATGATCATAATTGATTAAATTTTGTGTAATTTGCACGAGAAGAGCAAAAAACTTTGATGTATAAATTACCATGTGATTTCAATGGAGAGAAATTAGAGGAATGAAAAACATCCAACTGTAATGTGGGATGGCGACGATCTTCAGGATTAGTAATAGAATATAAGCTCTGAAGGTATATATCCGATGGCACATTAACAAATGCCAGATCAAGTAGTTTACCAGATGCATTAACGAAGTGATTAATTTGAAAAAGCCACAACGCAAGCATAGACTGAATACGTTCATTCAATCCTAAAGGAATTAGGTGGCTATGTTCAGGAGGTTTGTCCCACAGTATGTTGGGAATATTAAAGTCTCCGAGAGCAATAAACAAATACGAAGGCTTAAGTAAATCAATAACGCATTTAGTAGCAATGATGTGATTGTTGTATACTTCGACCGGTGAGTTAGGAGGTATATAAGAACATGTAATATATAGATGAACAGTATAAAGTTTTATCTTTACGGAAATAGATTAAGTATTATTCTTGGATTGAAAATTAATTACTTCGGAAGGAAAGGAGTCAAGAAAAATTTTAAAAATTTTATATCTTGGGCATAAAATTTCAAAATTGTAAATGTGCTTTCTATCATTTAACCAGGTCTCAGAAAAGGAAATAACGTGATGAGAAAAATCAAAACTAATGGCGTAAAGCCTGATTAATTTATCATTACGACCACGTACGTTTTGGTACGCGATATTTATCGTGTTTTCAATAAAAAAATTTAGTTTTTTGGAACAGTATTATCCCTCGATGAAAGACGTACGACATTATTTGAAATTTGATTGTCCTTAATAATGTGCTCTCGAACGAAAGTGCATACAGGCCAAAATGATAAACTAAGAATTATATCATAAAGATCAAATAGAACGGTAATTTTGAATGATGTAACATTTCTTCGTTCAGAATACGTACTCTTTTTCACATATACATCCGGAGTGAAATTTAAATTTGATATTAAATAGTTTAGAATATCATCAGGAGAAGTATCAAATGCAAATCGAGATATAAAAATAGATTTACGTGGTGAGTTCTATTTGTGCAGAATTAAACGGGGAAAGATTTTCATTGGGTAATACGTTTTTCTGAACAGAATTTTCAAATTCTGCAAATTTAGAGCACAAGAATTGTCATCATTAACATTTTGTTTTGAGTTAGATGAATCAACATTAGAATTTGAGTTATCACTTATTTTAGATGGAACAGCTTTATTCGAATTTTTGGCTAACTTTCGACACTTAGGCGATGGTTGTGTGGTAGAATTAAGATTCAAATAAGATCCAATGATTTACAACTCTTAAACAAGTACCCGTACGTAGCTACACTCTTAAACACTTCAGATAATTTATCCTGAAGTTCCAAAAATTTTTTTCTTGTACTTTAAAAAAATTTGTAGAACTCAACGCCTAATTTTCTGCAACCAGTATAGCACCAATGTGTGTTTAAAAATAGATTCGGCAACTAAAACCGGAAGGTTAGAACATTTGAAATGACATAAACCATGGCATAATCAACATATATGTAACAAATCTTTCATGATCTGAAGTAATCGAACAATTTTTATTCAAACAATCGCAAACCACGCAGGTAAAAAGCTTCAGCAGATGTTCAAAAAGTTGTATTTGATCCGAACTATTGTCTTTTGTGTTTATTTATTCGATTAGTACAATACCACAAGAACAAGGTTTATAGTGTTGGTTAGTTAATTTGACATACATACATATGTATGTACATATATAAAAAGAAATTGAGAGAATAATAATGATTTGAAACTTGCAATATCTAACTGTAGCGGAAGATCATTTGCATAAATAGAATATAGAAGCGGTCCAAGTAAATACTCTGGCTTCTGTCACTGAGATATGATGTCAAAAGCCTCAATGCTGTTAAAGAAAAGTTGAACATACAGTGGCTCACAGCTTATTTCGTGTGCATTCAAAATATAACTTTGAACGCTTACAGGCATCAAAACTGAGGATGATATCAAAAAGATTTTAACGCAAAATTTGTATAAAAACGGTTATAACGGTTATAAGTTATTTTAAAAAAGTTATTTTTTACCGTCATTTTGAGGGTTTTACAAAAGAGGTCACTCAAAAACGTTATTTTTTCAAATGAAAATAAAAAGTTAGACGAAACGGACAAAAAGAGTTTTATTTATTATTATTTATTTTTTTATTATTTTTGAAGTTTTATTTTTTCGATTAGATCGCAGATCACTCAATAATAGTTTGAGTACAGAAAATGCTCTCTCTACGTTACTTGGGTAGTAGGGACGCATTGAGCAACCTTCGTCAGGGCATACATATAAGGGTAGTCAGTTTGTTTTTTCTCCCAAATTCAAAAAGACGGCCTTCGATTGAATATGGCTTCGGATTAAAATGATCAATTTCGTAAAAAGATTTTATCATTCTTCCATCGTATTCATTTTCATCAACTTCTTCCCTGTCAACATTAAGGGGACTTTTGCACTTCGCAAAGTACTTTGACTAACTCTTTTGCATTTTCATTTTCTTTTTTTGTCTTCTTTTATCGGGTCGTTCTATTTTTTATACAACAACTTCACTGTGCGAAATAAAAAATAAAAGAAAATGTCAAATAAAACTTGTAACCAAATATAACTATATATGTATAAATACGAACGAAGAACAAAGCAACTTTGCGAGTACACACTTTTGTTTTTCTCTTCTCCCTTACAAGCTTAAGACATTGCAAACTACTTTGAACGTGCAAAAGGCGTCTAATAGAACTGGTTCAAGTAGATAACAAAACTAGAGAATGCTGCGATCTTAATTTATAATGGTTAGGCTAATTAACCAAACTATAAATACAATTATTATTGATGTGGTAATTTTCTACCTGCTAAGTACATGTACATTTGTTAGTGCACTTTATTATAGCAGCTGGGTCCTTTTTCAATAATTGTATAAAAAATACGATATAAAAAGATTAATATAACAAAAAAGGCAAATATTGAAGAATATGTAAATAAAATATCATCAATGATAAATAAAGAAAAACAACCAAAATCCGTATACAAAAAAAAAAGAAATTAAATTAAAATTTATCTTCAACACCTTGTCTTGCTATTTAAAGCCACATACGTTTTAAATTAAAGTCCCAAAATGAGTTTTATTTTATAACGGAAAGATAAAACTTGTTTTCGACTGTTTTATCTGACCCTTAATTTTTACGTCGAAAAATTACAGTTAAAATCGGATTTCAGATCGTTTTTCGAATATCACCACAGATTCAGAAGGGCACTTAAAGACGATTTTTTTAGTTAAATTTTTTATGAATAACTGTTATTTGTGGTCAAAGAGTAGAGCAAGACTCCCTCCAAACTACCCAAAAAAATGGTTACATCGACGGAAAAACGTCTTGTATGGCAAATAAGGGAACTGGAACAGAATCTACAGAATAAAGTGCTCAATCATATTCGTATGTAAGCACTAAATTGCCCAACATTGCAGAAAAATTCAGATTACAGACGGCGGATATCGTTTTTGAAGATGGTAATGATTGACCGCCCTAGTTACCCTGCCTTAACCCCACCGTACAACTCTGTGGTATGCCTGGAAATTCGGAAAAATTGTGGACATGTGTGCGACTAGTCTGGAATCGCAAAATACTAAGGCTATACAAAATACTAAGCCTTAAACAAGTTATAAAATTTTTTAAATAAAGTAAACTCAAAAAACCCTCTCAATGACCTATTACATACGTTTTAGGTTTTTTTTTTATAACGGTACATATTACAATAAAGATATTTAATTGTAGTTGTAAATAAAAGTCCTACAGTCCTATATATATAGTATTTAGCTTCGTTGTTGTACTTATATGTACATATGTGTTTGTTAACACTAGCTAAACATTGAGGCGAGATTTTGAGTGACTGTATGTATAGAATAAATAATAAAATAGCATATACATAATAAAAAGTAAAAATCATAATATTTAGTCTGATCCCATAGTTTTATATAAGTATATTTACATAGGAAAAAAGCCTTGTTAAAAGCTGAATGTTAAATAGCTATCATATCAGCTACAACCTCTCTTAGAATAACATTTTTCAATCTTACCAAAAACTAGCGCTGAAACTTGCTTATATTCTCTATCAGTGATGCAAATAAGTCTACAAATTGTACTAACTTTCATGAAAATTATTATTTTTCTTTATTATTATTATATTTTTATTATTATTATTTTTTAATTTAATAAAAATTAACTAATTAATGTGTAATTTCAAAAGGTACACGAAGGACTATTAGTTCTGAGATCTAAATATAAAAGGATCATTTATGAAACGCTTACTCTTTTCTAAATAGATAAAGTAAGAATTAGATGACTTCAGTATATCCTTTGTTTGGATTAGAAAGGAGTCAATCGGGACAGTCTCTTCTTCTCTTTGGCTTTTATTGTATTTTAAGACGAATGTGAAATTATGAAATAGTGCTGAATTACTTATTGGGATGATATTGTACTGTTGACTAACAAATAGTTCTATAAAAATTACATTTGTACCAACATCTCATCCCTGTTCTATATATTGTTACGTTTTTACTATATTTAAGAAAAGCGTTTATTTATGAGTTCGTAGATCGCTATTAAAACACAAACTTGTACCACTGTATACAATTCTTGTTGTAGTGAAAACCACTGGTTTTATTTATTTACAATTAACACTGCCAGCGCCCTCTTTATCTGATAATTTGCATTTTGCTTTATCACTGCTGTATTACGACTACCTTGCCATCCTTCTGCTCTTCCTTATATATAGGTGCTAAAAGTTATGGAAAGTTCTTGATCGTATCGTCTGGTAACTTCTATCTTGAGCCTTTTTGTTCCTTTTGTTTAAGTTTTGTTTGTCTTCTTTATACGTGTGTGGATGTTTCGCGAAGTTACTTTCTTAAATTTATTTGTGTAACACCTGCCCACTTAAGACTGTTCGTCCCGAATAGGCTCACTATTACCCTTTCCATAATTTGCCAACCGTTCAATGGGACTTACTTTCATTTTTGTTCGGGGGCTATTATGCTTCTGTATTCTATAGACGACATCGTTTAATCTTTTGATGATTTTGGCCAATTGGCTTGTAATTTGTGGCACAGTCCTTTCTTCCGTCGAGGATTGTAGAGTAAGACTAGTTCACCCTCGTGGTAACCCTCGGTATTTGTGCCCGATCATATCTTGCCTTCATCCTGTCGCTAACAATTTTTTTTTTCGAGTACCCACGAATTCATGTAATTTATTAACAGCACCTTGTCTTTCGCCATATCTGGTTTCTTCCTCTGCGGTAGGTTTGACACCAAACTCTAAGTACCTGGTAATTTCAGTTAATATCAGAAAATGAACTTGGCGGGTGTTCTCGATGTTGAATCATGGGCCGCTGATCTGTACGATATTAAAAATTTCGGAATGTGCCTGTCACAATCTGTTCTTCTGTTGTTTGCTCACTGTTTTTCGTAGGTACTCCTCAAAAGTTTGATTAAAGCGTTCTACCATTCCATCCGATTGCGGGTGAAGCGGCGTAGTTCTGGTTTTTTTTATTCCATATATTTGACACATTTCTTTGAAAATGGCTGATTTTCTTCCTTGCTCAGAGTGTAATTCCATCGGAACACCATAGCGACGACTAATCCATTAATTAAAAAAAACGTTTAAAATTGTGGATGTCTCTTGGTTAGGTATGGAATATACCTCCGGCTACTTACTGAAATAGTCCATAACAACTAGTACGTACCGATTTCCCGCGCTGATAACTGGAAAAGGAGCTGCTACATACATTGCTATTCCCTCAAATGGCGTTCCAGCAACATACTGCGGCTTCTTCTTATTGGACCTTTTGCTGTCATACATTGTGTACAGTTTGCTATCCAATCGGTCACAGCCTGCTGACATCCAACCCAATAAAAACGTTGTTTCAATTTTTCTAAAGTTTTTGTAACGCCAAGGTGTCCAACACTAGGACCATTATGGAACTTATTTAAATCTTTAGTCACTTTGGTGGCTGGGACTACTATTAAGGTGGGACCTGTCTTGCCATCTGCATGATATAAGCATCCATCGATTCACTTTAAGCTGTTCCACTGAGCCCAATAACCTTTCATAAGAGGGCCTTCTGCTGATATTTCATTGGGGGTAGGCCGTCTATGCTCTTCCTTAACAGCAATAATTTTTGCCAATACTTAATCATTTTTCTGTGCCTCTGACCAGTCTTTATTAACGTATAGACGTATAAGCCGTATGTCCACAATAGATTCCTTGTTTTCAATTTTAGCGCAGTGTTTACACTCTAAGTTACATAGTCGCCGCGACAGAGCATCTGGATTACTATGTTTGATGCCTATTGTATGCTCGATGCTGAATTATATGCCTGTAGATGTTCAATCCAACTCGTAGGCTGCCCTTTGGGGTTTTTGAATTGTAACAACCATCGAAGTCCACAAAAAATGTGGACCATATAGATATTTGTAATAATATTTTATGCATTCTAGCACTGCTAATAGTTCGCGTCGGGTTACGCAGTAGTTTCGCTCAGGCTTTTTTTTTAACTCCGTTAACTAGTTGTGAGAGCACACCACCTATACCATATCCGCTGGCATCAGTTTCTAATACAAATTTCTTGCTTGGAACTAGATACGCTAGCACCGGAGCTGCACACAATATATTTTTTTAAGTCTGGAATTCCTTTTCTTGCGACTCTCCCCATTGGTACGACCTAGCTTTCTTCGTGAGCTCATATGAACTGGCTGCCACGCTTGCAAAATTTGGCACAAAGCGCCTGTAGTATGTGCAGAGCCCAAAAAAACTACGCAACTCTTGGAGATTTCGGGGTCGAGGCCAGTCTTTTACAGCTCGTGTTTTATCTTCGTCTGTGGAAATACCATCTGCCGTAACACACTGTCCTAAATATTTCACCTGTTTTTGGAACAACGCACATTTCTTGGCACTCAATTTCAATCCAGCCATTGAGATTCGCTTTAGAACTTCTGCTAAATTTTTGAGATGTTCGGCGAAAGTTTTACCCATTACAATTATATCATCGAGGTATACCAAGCAAGTTCTCCGAACGGCATAACTTTAAATTGCCATAAACCGCCGTTCACGCTGAAGGCAGTTTTCTCTTTGTCTTTTTCTGCAATCTCCACCTGCCAATATCCGCTTTGCAAGTCCAGTGTTGAGAACCATTTTGTACCGGCTAGCGTATCTAGTGTGTAATCAATTCTTGGTAATGGGTACTGTCATTTTTGGTAACATCATGCAGCTTCCTGTAGACCACGCAGAATTTTGTGTTGCCATCTTTCTTTTTTACCAGGACTACTGGACTTGATTGCTCGATTACTCCGCTTTCCTCCATCTCACTAACTAGCTCCCTCACCTCTTTACGCTTGGCTAATGGTATACTTCGAGGTACCTGTTTTATAGGTCTTGCTTCGCCATTATTAATCTCATGCTTTATAATCGATGTTCTCCTTTGGCTTTTGGTTCGACTGACAAATGCGCAGGCATATTTCTTTAATAGCTGTTTAGCCTTCTTTCGTTCAGAATGTGTTAGTCCTGATACCCATTATTCCACAAGTCCCGTAAATACCTTTTCACCTTTTATGGGACTATTCGCGGGTTCTGGCGTTTCCTCTTCATTTATTACTGCCTCTACTGGAGTGCAATGGCCTACCTCAGAACTTTCGTTTATGGTCTTTTCTTGGCGTGAAAGGTCGAGCAGCCTCACAGACCCTATTCCTTTATTATTAGATCTGACGAGGGCTTTGGCTGTTAATACCTCTGTTTGGATTTCTGCTGAATCTACTACCCACAAGCGGTTGTCCACACAATCTCATTCCATACGTACCCATATTAAGGTTTCAGACTGGGTTGTTACCTTTTGTCGTTCGATTGCAAGTAGTCTTCTAACGTGATTGTGACTGTTATATCCCACATTGAGAGGTATGTCCTCACTACGCCAACTCATCATCTGTTGCCCCATATCTAAGTTGATGTCATGTCTTATCATGAAGTCGGCACCAATAATAACCTCATTCACAATATCGGCGACGATAACACATGAATTACGCTGACGTTTGCTAAAGTCACTTTCACTGACTTCTTCCCATAGACATAGGCAGTCTATGGGAAGCCGTGCGTAATCTGACACTGTTCAGTGGTTCATACTCCTCCTTTACTATATCGGGCCTGATGATGGACTTCGTCGCCCCAGTATCTATAGTGAAGATATGTCGTTTGCCATTAATTTATCCACACGCTGTAAGATTGCTGTTTCCCTGTTGCATCACCGATATGAAGATTATGGGGCTCACACTTGTGGGAGCTAGCTCTGGCCCCTTAGTGCTAGCTCGTTTTAGTTTAACGAAAGCTCTTCAGATGTTATCTTGTGACTTCCATTTCCCTTACTTAATAGGTTTGTGGCTTAGAAATTTCTCGCGCGAACTCCTGGGCCAAAGCGAAAGCGACGGTTTCAGCGAAGGTTGTTTTCCGTGTAGAGCACGCAGCGGCCTTAATATCCGGGTCCCGTATGCCGTTGACAAATGCCTCGATCTTAAAATGGTATACTAGCGAGTATGCGAGTTGTACCAGCCTCTCAATTTCCATTGAGAAGGCTTGATTGATTCATTAGCTTTTTGTGTTCGGCATCTAAGCTCCATACGATACAATTCTCTTTTATGGTCGTCCCCGAATTTGCGCTGAAGTGCAATAATTAAATCTTCATAGTTGCCTCTGCGGCTGGCATGGCTTCTAAAATCTCTGCCGCTGCTCCCTTCAAGACAAGAATTAGTTTCAGAGCCTTATTGTTGTCATCCCGATTGTTTCTGTGTTTCAAACTGGGACTTAAAAACTGAAAAAGTTGTACTACCATCAAAAGAAGGGGCCCTCATTCGGCTGAAAACATTCGATATAATTTGTACTTGTTCTGGTCGTTGGCACTGAATGTTGTTGATTTTCGCTTCCATTACGCTTAATTTCTCCTGGACAGTTCTTTCTAAGTCTGAGGCTCGTGCCTCCACGCCATCTACTTTTTTACTCACAGCCTCTGTTTGTCGCTTGAGAAGTTGCTTCGAATTTACCATCAATTTTCGACATTTCTGCCAAAATCATTTTGCCTTGTATTTGCATTTTTTCCATCATGGGAGGCTTCCAAATTATCAATGTTCAAAATTATCAATGTTGATGCTGAAACTTCTCAATTAATCGCTTCTGCAGTTCATTCTTTGTACTGGTTGTAGACAGTTCAAGCTTATTTAATTCTCGCTTAAGACGGTCCACCTTAAGCTCAGAGAATTTAATTTTTTATTGTTAAATATGCGATCCCACTTCTGAGACCAAATGTTACGTTTTTACTATCTTTAAGATCTACGTTCGTAGATCGCTATTAAAATAATAATAACTTATTAAGTTTATAAATAGGACCTTTATTAAAACACAAACTTGTACCACTGTATACAACTCTTGTTTCAGTTAAAACCACTGTGTTTTATTTATTTACAATTAACACTGCCAGTGCCTTCTTATCTGATAATTTGCACTTTGCTTTATAACTTCTGTATTACGACTACCTTGCCATCTTTCTGTTCTTGCTTATATATAAGTGCTGAAAGTTCTTGATCGTGTCGTCTGGTAACTTCTATCTTGAGCCGTTTTGTTCCTTTTGCTTATAATTTGCTTGCGTTCTTTATACGTGTCTGTATATGTCGCGAAGTTACTTTCTTAAATTTATTTGTGTAACAATATTATATTACGGGGCATATTTGCCCCAATATTTTAGCTGCCAAACTCGCGAAGTGGACTTCAGTGGTATTCTGCGGATGTCTTTGGAAAACAGCTGCTTCACAACTTTCGGAAATTTTCGACGCAGCCAATTCAATAAATTCTTGAAATATTTTGCTATAAATATTCTAAACGTTGTCTGGTTTCTGGATTAATTAAATAACTCTAATAGAAGAAAAAAAATATACGAACCATTCTCGTGGACTAGGGGGACAATCTGTATATTCGTTTTCATAAATTTTGGTCCAAAATCCTCGTAGCAAATATTTCCAACAGTACTGAAGTGTAATACAACATCAATTTTATATTTTTATTATATTAGCAGAAAATTACTTACCGCTTGGAACTATCATAATTGTCTACAAATTACATAGAATCCATATATCGCAATCTTTATTTTTTAGTTTACCAACAGCACTGCCAGAGGCAGTAAGTTCCAGCCCTTACAGCTTTTGTAGGAATCATGTAACGTTTTCTAATTCTTTTTTACTTGATTTCTATAAAATTCCTTGCAATAGAAATTTTCAACAAATTTTTTCACAATATATGTACGTATATATGTATGTTCTCACCATTTAATTTTACACAGCTCCAGCTACTTCTCTCCATCCTAAATCCTTTTTTTATATTTTATGTGACTTATACGTGATATTATATGATTTATACAGTTTTATGCGGCTGCGTATTTCTTCTATTAATATTCCTCAATTTCCATATTTCTTTCCATAATACTTTCTGAATTGTCTACAGAAATGTGTTTAGCCAACTCCAGAAACGGACATACACTCCTATATCATAAGGGTACCAACACAGTAATTTACCATTTTTGTCATATCCTTCTCTGGAAGTTCAGCACAAGATTTGGTAAAAAAAAAAAATATATATTTTCGTATCATAAGCTATAAGACTATCAACAATTTCGCTATACCTACAGAATGTAATCAATATGAAGGATCAAAACATGGGCTATAAAAAAAAGTCAAACACTGTGGTTGTTCCCTTATGAGATGGGGGTATTGTCCGCATATTGGGTTGGCAAAATAAATTTTGTTGACGAAATAATGAATACAAAGTATGATATTGATAATTTAAATGAAAAAGTTAAGGAAAGTGCCGAATATTTTGGAATCAGTTTAGTTGATATAAAGGGCCAAAATGTAATTGAGAATCCTCCTCAGTCTCCAGAATTAATTGTTATCGAAAATTTGTGGGAAAAATTTAAAGGAAAGTAACCAAACGCAGGTCATTGAGGATTTTCTTTCTAAAGGAAGTCCTAGTAGAAGAATGGTAATTTATTGCATTCGAAGTTTATAGAATCTTGTTTGAAAGTGTACCACGACGCCTTCAAGTTATGATTCCAAGCAATGGAAAAGTTTTCAAGTACTAAAAATATATTTATTTAAAAAAATTAAAAAGAAAAATACAGTGCCCCATTTAAAGTATGGGCTTCAGTTAACAGGTAAATTATAAAATGTCTAATTTTGATAACATTCTTATTTCTGATATATCAACCACCATCAGATGGCGACCTGCTCTTAATATATGCAGATGACATACTCATTGCAATGAACGGTCCACGAGCAGGTACCATGAATAACAAGATGAACCGGTATTTTACATGAATATTTCATGAAGTGGGGCCTTCGACTAATTATGAGCAAGACCGAGACTGTCATGATAAAGGGTAGACGGGGGGCGAATTTACAAGAATTGTAATATTGAACGGGTCAACACCTCAGACATGCTTAGGTACCTTTGTGTGATTTTTCATGGGAATTTCGAATTTTACAGGCATATTGACTACATTATTGTAAAGGTAAAGATGTCTACTACAAGTACTATAAGTTGGTCGGTGTCCAAAATTCAGATTTCATTTTAATTTTCATAAAAAATACTTTTTTTCAGATATTAAAAATATTTTTATTTCAGTTTATTACAAATATGTTCCGGTTAGAAATGAAAAATTATGTCGGACAAGTGACCCCACTACTGGCTCGGTAGACTCCCAATCTTTTACCAAAATTATCAATCCATTTTCAATAAACTGTTGTCAATGGTTGATATCTGCTCGATAAAGTTGGTTTTAAGCTCTTGAACTGTTGTAGGATTATTGCTGTACACTTCGATTTCAGAAAATCCCACAAAAAATCTTAAGGTGTCAAATCGCACGGTCTTGGTGGCTAATTTACTTCTTCTCTACGAGAAATAATGCGATTTCCGAACTTTTAGATCCATTGTTTCTCTTGCTGTGGCACCATCCTGTTGAAACCACATATTCTCTACGTCTAAATCATCAAGTTTCCGTCACAAAAATCTTTGGATCATCTTCCTGTAGCGCTTTCCATTGACTGTAATCGCATTTTCATTTTCGTTTTCAAGAAATGTGGTTCGATGATTCCTCCGGACCACAAACCACACCAAACCGTAACTTTTTGTGAATGTAATGGTTGCTCTAAGATATTTCTTGGATTCTCTTCAACCCAAATGCGGCAAATTTGCTTGTTGACGTATGTATCCACTGAGCTGAAAATGGGCTTCGTCGGTGAAAATTATTTTGTTAAAAAAATTCTCATTTCCTTTTTGCTTTTCGTTGGCCCAAGAAACGAAAAGCCGACTTAGTGCGCGATCAACTGGATCTTATGAGCCTTTAAATGAAGATCATGATGCAATATGTTGAATAATGTGGATCGTTTGATGTTTAATTGCTGCGAACGATGACGTACATGTTTTTGGATCTTCTTCAACACTTCTGCTCACAGCTGCTATAGTCTCGGTTGAACGACTACTACGTTGATAAATTCTGATTCATGAACGGATCCAGTTTCTTCAAATTTCGCAACCATCAGCTCGATGGCACGATTTGTTTTAGCATTTTTTCTACGGAATTTTGTCATAAATTTTTTAATTACATCTTGAAAACATTTCCATAAAAAAAAAAATGTTTTAATAATAAAAACACGATGTTCCTTCGTGTAACGTTTCATATTAACTAACCGGAATGTATTTAGAATCAGAAAATAAAAATTTAGAATAACAATTACAAGTAGAAAAAAGTGGCAGCAAAATCAAAATGATACTCGAATTTTGGACACCCTTTGATGATTGGGTCGCCGTTTGAATTACTTAGAAACACTCCAGACGCGTCTAGAGCCGGCAAACACGAGAAGATTGCTGTCAATCGTTATCGAAGTACGACTTCAAAGTGTTCGAAACACCAATTTGTTCCCTCTTTTTTGTGCTTTAAAAAGCTTAGATAGGCACATTTTTACACATTGCCCTCAACAAATACTAAGTTAGCCACTCCAACAGCTGATATACAACCTTAAACCATTTGTGATATTCCACCATTCTTCACACATGATCGCAAATTGTCATTATCTATTACTGTATTAAGTTTTTTCCGCGCCATTTGTTTTGCTTAAGAGCAAAATATGTATATTAAATTTCGACTTTTCAATGAATAGTACATTGTTCCAGAATTTGGTTGACTATTTGAGATCGCCATTGGTAACAATAGTCTTCTAAGTCTATTTTGGTTACTAATATACGTTTTGTTTTCATTAATTCAGCTATGATAACTACTATAATAAAGAATTTTTGTACCGTAGATACGTTACTTTATTTATCAAATATACTTTCAATCGTCGACTAATTTTGGGGCTAAATAGGGAACTATGCTTTAGTTCTCTGATTATCTGACGCTCCTAATTATGAACTTTGATTAAAAAAATTTTTTAGTTTTGCGTGTTATCCGATTTTTCTTTTTCGTATCTTTTAATTACGACTATAATTAATTATTTCCGATATTTGGAATCAAAATGTTTCGGCTGTATAATGAAAACTTACCAATTGCCTCTCATTTTCACTATTCATATTAAGTTCTTATGTTTTTCACTCAAACTCCTACGAAGTGCAAATAATTTTAATAAAAATTATAATAAATCAATCTATTAACGCTAAATTGCATTGAAAAGTCACTTTGTTTGATTTCTTCTATACGGTTTTAAGTGAAGCAACAGAACGTACAATTTTTGTCAGTTTTACGTAATTTTTTAATTTTTAGATTTTAGTGATAAAAAATAGCACACTTGGTATAAAAATAGCAATTTATATAATTTCCAAAACATAAATGGCCTTCAATGAATGAATAATTTTTCAAAACCATAGTGTACGATTTATAGTGATATACACTGTATATCATATATTACAGTGGTGTCACTTTCAGTTTTTCGCAGTCACAAAAAGTTTATTTTTAAAAACATAAAAAATAATTTTCCCGAACAATTTGACTGCAACTGAATCAATTAGGAATAGAGAACGGGATGAATATATTCGTTGCTTTTTCTGCTTAAACAAAAACGTGTGATGTGCATTGTACCATTTTTTGCAATAAAATGATGCATTCAAATCGTTTTCTGATCAGCGCTCAAAATTGTTGCAGGTAGATTTTGAAAATAACATTATATCTATAGTTATTATATCAATACATAACAGCAAAAAAATCAGTATATATATATATATATATATATATATATATATATATATATATATATATATATATATGTATATATATATATATTTAAGAGCAAAACTCATTACATAAACTTATTATAATTAAAATAGTTTAAATAGAATATTGTTACGTTTTACCTTTTTAAAAACGTGTAATTATGAGTTCGTAGATTGTAGTTAAAATAAAATAAATTTAGTGTTTAACTTTTAATTAAAATCCTTTATTTACAGAGTTTTGTGCACCGCTGCTTGTAATCTTTTTACGAGCAATAACAATTTTTATCCTTAATTACTCTTTCCATTTACAACTTTGTAAACAACAAAAATTATTCTACAAACCCGATCGTATTACAACCTCTTCAACCAGAGTTTAATCACAATAAACTCTCTTAACATTGAGTTCAAACCAATAACACGTTCGCCAAGTTTACACCAAATAAACTGTACTCGCTGAGTTTACAAATTTTTGGTAAAAAATTTGGCTTTTTGTTATCAATATGTTTTTAAGATTTTGTATTCACAGCAATTGCATCCAAGTTATTACATTTACAACATACTATTCCAGCTATAGATGCTTAAAAGTATTCGTAGCAGTAATTTGTCTCGAAGTCGCTTGTTTATCTGATGCATATTAAGAACTATTAAGTCATTATCTTCTAATTTTTAAAAACAGAACAAACAAAACCTAAATAGGTTACCTGTTTTCTTACTCTAAAAATTGGCTGAAAAAAGATTGACATAAGTAGTTTTCGTAAAGTCTTGGTGTATAATGGAGTACTTCGCTCCTCTATAAAAACCAAAGAACAAGTATTTCTTTAAGTTTTCTTCGTTTCATCGATAAGCTAAATTTATTTTCTATTTTTAGCTCCACAGAACGATATTTTGCATTTAAAGCTAACGTTAGTTATTAATTTGTTATATTTTCTAATTTACTCAGCATTTTCACGGAATACTTAAGCAATGTTTTTGTCATAATTCGAAATCACTTTGTTTTTCCAGAAATAGAACCTGATGCAGATTTTGAATTAGTAATTATCAGTTTAAAGAGCTTGACAGGATAGTTTGGCGATATGTTTAGCGCTATGAGTAGCAGTGTAATACACAAAAATAGTCTCTTCTGTAGGGCAACTTTGGCTAGTTCCTTTGGTTTGGATTTCTTTTCGTTATAAAAGCTTAGGACTTTCATAGAAAATAAAAAAATATAAACAATTTAATGGATCAAATAATGTAAAGATAAAATGCAGTACAGAAAATCGGTAATTTAGCGTACTAATTTACATGTTATGCATTAATCAGTACCAAATACTATATAGTAAATATAAGTATAAAGATGTTACATTGCCATCAGTGTTGCCGTTTTGGTTATTTCTAACCAAAATTTGCTATTTTTTTCTTCGATGTGTAGATGTGGACTTTCTTGGTTACTTTTTTTGAAGTAAAAAAATACAATGATTTAATAGAACTCTTAGTACTCATGTTCTTATTGAGTGTATAACTTTAAAAAAGGGATTTTTGACAAATTTTGACCTCTCCCATAGCATTTCGTGACAAAAGACTGCTAATTTGATGAGAAGAACAAATCAAATCGAACGGGCAAGGTCTGGACTATAAGGCGGCTAAGACTATTTTTTAAATAGTTTTATGTGGTCTTGCAACATCTGGCTGAGCTTTGTAATAGCGGAATATAACTTCTTAAAGTTTTGGATCAAAGCTTACTTTTTTTTTTATTGAAATTACAAAAAATTCCAAGTTTTGGTAACACTGACTGCCATACATTGTTATGACGTTGGCAAATTTGCCGAATGGCAGTAAGACTTTGCCTAGTGAAGTTCACACTCCAGGTTTGGATTCCAGGGCTCTAAATTTATTGAAATACTCCTGGCGACCCAAAAGTCCCAATCTGAATGCAGAAATAAAATACTTTTTTTAAACTTATTTTATTACAGATTATAAAATCATAAACTTACATCGCTTGAGTTTCTTTATCTACATATTCTTTTGCTTCTTGGACCACGCTCTCAGGTTGAATTAGAAACATTCTAAACATGGAAACAGTTTGTAGAGATTTTCATGGATAATAAAGAATATATGTATACTTTAAATAATTATATATAATCACTCAAAATACCTAACAATTAAAAGGGTCAAGTGTAATTGATGATTGGCCATTCCGTATTCTAGGTAAAAATATGTATGTAGTACGCATACTTACACATTTTGTTTCCTGCGCTACAAGCTTTGGGACGTACACCTCACCTCCCAAATTTATTATTTTTGGTTCTTCGGGAACCAAACTTTTGAAATGGGTGCGAAATTTATTTTGCAAAACATTACCCCAATTACTTCTCTTCTACTCATCTTTCTGTACAGAAAAGAAGGTACCATTACCTGGCTTTAACACCTTCCCACACAGGCAACACTTTCTCATTGTGCTTAACTAAAATTAAGCATACACAAATATAGGAAAGCAGAAATATAGGAAAACTATAAATTATAGGAAAGCGATTTTGGTATGTGTAGAGAACGGTAACAATTAAAGCTTTGTCAGTACATACATAATTACCGCTTTATCCAATTGGAACAAGCGGGTCATTCCTTACTGAACGAGTTGAACCCAATTCCATTTTTAGACTTATTGAAAGGGACCTTTCTTCTGGCTCTGAACGGCAGATGCATTAGGTTGGGAAGCTTTTATAGTGTAAATATTCTCAAACAGCAATGCTATGTGTTGATGTGCTGTTGAAAATTGTGGGATTATCTGACATTTGAATAAACCGACACGGTTGTGTAACCTCACAAGCCAAAAACTGGAAAAAATATATAAGCGGCCATTGCACAGAGTACCGGGTAAAAGCTTTTTATAGCATGAAATTGAATTATAAAAATAAGTTTTCCTTTTTTTCGGTTTTCCGACATAATATGTGTTTATTTAAATTAATATTAGAAAAATATTGTTACGAAAATAAAAATACAACTCTGCATTGAGGTATTTCGGTATATGTCAAGTTGGTAGCACTGCCACATCGAATATCTTAACGTTACATTTAAATTAGCGGATATGGAAATAGAAGATGGTCGATATTTCCTGAACCTTCTAAAATGCAGACAATTAGGTATATAAAGGGCTGTTTTACCTACATGTCAGTTAGTTATCATTTGGCTGTCGTAAGATGAAAACGTGTAAAGCGGAAATAAAAGTCCTGTATAGTGAATATTAAGTTGTAAACTGTATAAAAGTTATTGTGTAGTAAATAAAAGATAACAGTAAAACAAGAAAAAATTTAAATTTAAACGAACTTAAACGTTTTAAAAACGTTAAAACGTAACAATATTAAAACACCAGAAAGGTTCACTTAATAACACTAATAATAAATAATAAAAGCTTATGTTTAAATATTATTCACTTAATATATTCTGTTTATAAATATAACAAATTTACAAAAGCACAACTTCAATATTTTCCAAAACACAAGCACAAAATGATGCAATATGAACAATTTCTATGTAACAAAAAATGTAAATAAAAAACGTAAACAATAACAAACTTTTGACACCGACGTAACGCGGTATCAAATAAAAAAACCTCAGCCTGCCGGAATGGTAATTCCACCTTATTCAATTTGTCTTGAAATGGAATTGACCTATTTACTAAGCCATATAAAAAGCACATCGATGCGAACAACAATCAGTTTATGTGTAGTAAACTCAGGGAACGTGTTATTGGTTTGAACTCAGTGTAGTGTTTTAACTTTGGTTGAAGAGGTTATGATCGAACCCAAGTTTTAACTACGGTCTGGTTGGGAGATCCTTAAGTACAACGATCTGTCGAGTAATTGTTTTTGTTTACAAAGTTGTAAACAGAAAGAGAATAAAAATTGCTTGTAAAAGGTTACGAGCAGTAGTGCACAAAACTGTGTAAGTAAAGGAATTTAATTAAAAACTGAACGCAAAATTTATGTTATTTTATTTTAACTACAATCTACGAACTCATAAAAACACGTTTTAAAAAAAGTAAAACGTAGCAATATAAATAACAGTCCAATTTACATTCGGAAGTTAAGAGTAAGTGACGCTACTAGTATTCCTAACGATTATAAAAGATTAATGCGTTTTAAATTAAGTTCAGCCTAAAAAGACAATTTTTTATTATTTATTATTAGTAATTCAACGTATATAATTTTATTATCATATTAACGTTAACTTCAAAAAAAATAAAGTTTGAAAATTATATGAATATGAAATATGAATAATAGAAATTGTGCATATAAAACATTGTATTCTTAGAAAATCCTTAACATTTTAACTGTGTATGACGAAATATTTCAAAACAAAGTTGGACATTATTTTTTAATTTATCCACTGTGAGACCGTCTTCCTTTAAAGCTTCTGAAAAATTTTTTAGTACATGTAAAAAAAAAAATAAAATAAAAAAATAAAATAGCATCGTGCAAGGCTTTAAGTTCTCTAAGGCCTTTTTTTCCATTTACTCCATTAGAGTCTATAGATTAATATATGTTGCTGTGCAATATCCTATCAATTCATTTTCTATTCTTCCTGGCTTCAAACTGGTTTTTATTTTAGCAATCTAAAAGAATACTAGATGCTAATCATAAAATGCTATTTTGGTTTTTGGTTTTAAATACTAACATAGGAAAATGGATCTGCAAAAATAAATTTATTATCTTTTTCATGTTTTCCATGTTAAAAATCGGAAAGTCTGTATTAGCTCCCACATGGATATTTTCTTTTTTAACAATTGGTTAACAATTGTAATGGTTGTGGCTGGATTAGCTGAAATAAGAGTTTTGTAGTTTTAATTAGTGTGCGTATGGCTAATAAATTTTATACAGCGGGGAGCAAAACTAAGTGCATGTTTTGAAATTGAACTAAAAACTTGGACTCGGACTTCGTTGTCATTTGAAAACATTTTTTGAGGAATGATTTTAACTTTAAGAATATTATAAAGATAAAAAATATGTTATATCTGATAAACATCATTAGTATGAATTGTAGATATTATTACACCACTTTTATTGTGTTGCAGTGAGATACATATATTTAGCAGCGGTTGGTGACGTTATACATACTTATATATTCCCAAATCGGGGCCTGATTTAAATGGTAGAATTAGCCGAACGTAAATGTAGAAGCCGTAAATGTAGTTGAGTCTGCTGAACGCTGTTGTTGTATGAAAAGCAATGAAAGTGCTTACTTGACTGTAATGACAATTAACTGTAACGTCCCAATCTGTTGAAAATAGAATTTGACGGCAAGGTACGTGACATTTGTCAAGCAGTGATGGGCTGTTTGTGTGGGGAATGTTATGGGGGTATTTTTACTCTTTTTTTTGGTATTTACATATTTTTGGTAAATGCATAAAATATTAAATATGTTTATTGTTTAAATTAGTTAATTTTAAATTTTGTTTTGTAAAATCTAATAAGAGCATTTGTTAATCGAATGTGTTTCTTTGTAGCAAAAGTTATAGGTCAGTATGAATTATATATTATGTATGTATATAGTACGTTTATGCTAAGGATTGCAAAATAATTGTACGTACAAGCGTAGATAATATAAGTAACAATACACATAATAGATAATATAAATAACAATATGAATAAAAAGTATAAAGGTTTTTATAATTATAATACATTGTACATAGAAAAAAATACGTAGTAGAAAAGCGAACTAATGTGTAGTTTTCGTATACATTTATACCGTTTTCTGCACCCTAAATTGTTGTAGTAGAAAATTGAATAAAACATTCAGTTTCATTGAATTCAGTTGAATGAAACTTAATTAAATTCAGTTTTCAAATATGAAAAGTTCAGCTTTCGTTTAAGTTTAGTGTTAGTATTACTTCATATTTCCAGTAATGTATTGTATGTGGAAAACTAGAATTATAATCTAATTACACATAAAAGTTAACTATTATTCTGGTTTTTCGACCTTTATTAATCAAATATTAATAAATATTCAAGCCTAATATCTTTTTAAATACGAATTTCTTTACTTTTTATTGATATTTCGCTACGTCTCTGTGTAGCTTCGGCAGATACTAAGTAATGAATTATATTTATTTATATATAAATTACAAAATTATTAAAATTTAAATATGAAGGTTTAAAGTAATGTCTTGGTACCATTTAAATAATTTCCGTAATTTTTTCACATAATATCAAACAATGAGCACATATTTAAGTGCCATCAACGTTTTGCACAGCTATTATTAAATATTTAATATACACGTACGAAATAAAGAACACATTACACTATCTTAAGCATTCTATAAGTGGCAAAACGTTTACATTTATATTACATATACGATACATTTACGATTTCTATAGTCGTCTAATGGGGCCTTAATTATTGATTTACTTTTCCTGGCTTTTTCTCTCCAAAGTGTGAGTCTATGAGAAATACATATGTACTTCAGAATTAAGATTATGTGTATGATCCATAATAGGCCAAAATTCTTTCTTTGAATTCATAAACAGTGGTAGACTATCAATGCCGACGTACGTATAAGTACAATTCTTCCATAAGTTTTGTTTTTACGAAATCCGGATATTTTTTTATACCCTAATGATAGTATTCCCCTGGACTCACACTTCTCACCATAAGTTTTTCCCGCCTTTATATTAAAGCCTTGGTTGAAATAGGCACCTGATTTTAACATTTTTAATAATTCATCACATTTTCTTCCTGGATTATGTTTGTTGTACCAAGCAGTTAATTTTGTTGTTATTGAAGCACAATTTTTATTACTTACGATTTGCTCATATCTAATACTAAAATCTGAAACATAGTTTTATGCAGCACTTATTCCACCTATATATATCATTATTATTACAGGCTTTATTTAAAATTTTTAAAACTTGCTTAAAATGTAATGTTGACGTGAAAGTTTGCATTCGACTGCGAGCGAGTCCAGTTGTTGCCGAAGAGTGTGTTTGACTGTTCATATTTTATATTGTACTGTTTATTGTTTCTACCTGCGGGTTGGAAATTCTAAATAATTTAATTGAAGCAGAGTGTATTGAGAGAGTAAGCTGTGATGTGTCCGTATTCTACTAATACGAAAATAACGCAGATTTGTATAACAGCCGATGGGAAGTCGACTTGCCCTAGGAAGAGGCCGAGAGTGGTGACTGCTGAGAGCAGCTCCGTACGTTGGAATTGAAGCCTCAGGAAGACAATGGAGGAATTGATGGCGAAATTTGACGTCAAATTCAGAAGCGAGAGTGAGGATGAAGAGTCCACAGACGATGAGAGCGGGGAAGGGAGGATGTAAATCCTCCAGCTAAGAACGGGCATGTCAGGAAGTTGCAGGCAGTGGGAAAAGTAAGAATGGAGGTATTAAGCGTTCGAAGAAGGCCCAATTCCAGAATTCCAGAACTGTAGGTAAGGGCGGGAAGGAGTTATTACCACCTGTAACGTTAATGTTAAGTCGTTGACTGGCGGCCTCAAGAAGCTGTTGCGGTATAAAGAATATAACGTGAAACTATTGCGCACCAACCTGATCAACGTGGAGGTCTACACCTTGGCGGAGTATGAAAAGATCAGGACAATGCTGAAAAGAGTGGCATATCATTCTACATATACTCCAGAGGATTGGATGCCCTACTCAATGACGCTGAGGGGCTTATCGGGACTTTTGAAGCAGATTATGTCGTCGAATACCTGAGTGGACTAGACATTAGCATGAAAGTTTTGAGTCTCCGGAAACTGAAAGGGGACGGGAGGATTCTCAGTCTGAGCAGAGCATCAGACATGAAGGCGTTTCAAAGCATCAGATACATACAGTGCCACAAGTGTCAGCAATTTGGTCAAGAGTAAGGTTGCTATGAAGAAGTCGGCTGCCAAGGATGGTAGCATTATAATTACGAGAACCTCTGCTCGTACAGGCGTATAGAACGCTACTGTTACATTTTAAGTCTTTGTAATTATAATTCAAACATAACAATAACTAAATCGATAGATATTTGTTTAATTTGCACCTATTAGACTTACGTATATATTTGATAAAAAAAAAAAAAAAAATGGGAGCTGCTATCCAATGCCAGAAACTTTTTAAAAGATGATTTGTATTGGCAATAAAGTCGTAATAACCAAATTTAAAAACTTTCTCTGTTACCCTACTTAAGATATGCAAAATTAACTGTATATTGCTACGTAATTGTATATTGCTACGTAGCGCTTTGACACCGAGAAGTCGTAGAAAATTCATCGAGATTGTTGATGTGATATACACAATTAAGCTGGCATTAGACAATGTCCTGTAAACTTCACACTGAACGTTGCCTTCGAAGTAAGTGCATCGCGTAATTCTACGTAAACAAGTAAAATTGCCGTATTTGGTGTGAAGAGCAGCCAGAAGCTTTGCAAGAACTGCTAATACATCCCGAAAAAAGCACTGTTTAGTGTGGATTATGGGCCGGTGGTATCATTGGACCATACTTTTTCACAGACGATGAAGACAGGAATGTTACTGTAAATGGCGAGCGCTACCGTACACTGATTAAATTTTTTTTTTTTGCCTAAATTGGAAGAGCTGGACTTGGCTGACATGTGGTTTCAACATGACGGTGCCACATACCACACCGCACGCTAAACAATGGCCCAATTGAGAGGCGAGTTCGGTGAACAGTTTATTTCACGGTTGACGCACTGGAAGTCAACATTAACCAATTTATTCGTGAGATACCGGCTGATATGTTGGAGAGAGTATGCCAAAATTGTACCCAGCGAATGGACCATTTGAGGAGAAGTCGCGGTCACATACATGAAATCATCTCTGAACATTTAATTATACAGATCATTCTATCGACTCAAATAAATATTTCATACATTTCTCTAAACTTGATGTGTTTTTTATAAATCAAATCAAATAGCTCTTAAAAAATAACCCGATGTTAAAAAATACCCTAATAATAAGAACATTTTTATGGTTGTAAAACTCCACACAAAAGAAATTTGCTATCTCTTTTGTATTGCATTATGCACTTCATTAACAGGTAGCACACTTGCATTTTCCGAACTTCGGCTAAAGGTATTTTATGACTATTGGTAAATTATATTCCAAAAATAAAAACAAAATATGTACTTATTTTATGGCTGCAAAACCCGTACAAGATGTATCAAAGAGTTTTTTCGTCATTCAATACTTGATTGTGAAACAGCGAAGATAAAGTGGAAATAACTAATATAAATTAGAAAAGTGTGAATTTGTAGTGCAGTGATCTAATTAAAAATTTATACAAACCGTTTGATAACTATATTAACTGAAAATTAACGCAATAAATCAAGAAGTAGCGGAACCTAATAGCGAAAATAAAAATGAACTATCGTCTATATTAGAGAATAAGTGTTCTTTACCACACCGTGGAAGATCAAAAAGAAGTATTCCAGGTTTACAAATTTTTCGTTTCTCATATTCTGATACCAATTTGCTTAAAGCATGGAAAAAGTGTAACCGATATTATATATATGCCAAAGACACTTTTCCTCAGACTGTATTGGAAGAAATACTTAAATCGGGGTGCTATGTCAACTTTAAACTTAACTGACAATAACGAAGCCACATGCATAGAAAAAGAAAATCGTTTTCAAAGTGAGGATACTAGCTTATGGCGCTCCGAATCACCATCATTGCGCACAAGTTGTCTTAAAAGTCGTAAAAATGAAGAATTTTATAGAAAAAAAAAAAAAAAATTCAGTATGTTTAAGAAATTTAAAGTTGTTACACAAGGAAAACGCGTTTTGAGAAAAAACGAAAACTTGAAAAGAAGAGTAGACATTAGAAAAGAAAATGCTTAGGATTAATCTGTTGAAGCCGAAATTAAGGAAATAAATATCAATCCAAACGAAAAAACTTTCTGGGAACAAATTCTTGCTTTGAAGATAATGATATAAGCTTTGCTCAAAATATTTACTATAGATCCACTTTCACGTATTTGTTTTTAAGAAATGTACTGAAACTAAATCTTCCAAACACTTTGTCTGTAAGTAGATGAAGCGGTATGAATAATTTGCAGCCAGGCAATAAGTTATGTACAGTCACACAGATAATAATACGTACCCTCAATTAAAACGGTTTTTAACAAAAACTACATATCTAATCGAAGTTGCCTTTACGTTTGAGAATATAATAACACAGGCCTCTAAACAAACCATAAAATATCTCACAGAGTACGCGCTTATTGCGCTTAAGCACTGAAAGGTCATACGACAACACAGATAATTATACGTACGATGTGAAAAGATACTACATTTAATTTTAAGTTTTACGCTTTAATTTCTATATTGATCTGGTTCATGGCAACTTTGTATATTAGTTTAAGAATTTTCTTGTTACCGGTAAAAAAAATATACTATTTTAACCGAAAATCAAAGGATATTTGTATTAAAATTTGAGGGAAAATAATAATTTTAAGAAAAACTGGGAATTTATTAAACGCAAATGCTAAATTTGTTGGTAATGCCAAGTCCGCAGTACAAACAGTTCTTAAAAATACTTCTGAGGCGAAATATTTAGCAAGAAAGCTCAAATCTGGTCGTTCACCTAAAATTTTTCGTAGTGTTGCCCCATACATAAAAAGTGTAGTGGATAAAACACCTAAAAAAAAAAACGGTGTCCATAATAGAGGCCCAAGAAATAAACCTTTTATAAGCGAACTCAATAAAAGAAAGCGACTGGACTTTGTACTGCAGCATACAGACAAATAACCAAATTTCTGGGACAATGTGATATTGAGTTATGAGATTAAGTTTAACTTATTTGGTTTTGACGGCAGACAAAAAATTTAAGTAAATTTAAAGTTAAAAAAATGTTTAAGGGGTACGCAATATTATCTGTGTAACTGTATATAACAACGGCTAAAAAGATTAAACCTATTGAGAGATAATGCATTTTTTGATTTTTGATGAAGTTTCAATCAGAAGAGATTTGGCATACTCGTAATAGTTGCGCGGACGTAATCGGTGGAGTTGTAGATGTCGGATACAAGCGAATGAATGAAACAAGTACGAGTTTCTGTTATAAGAGGCGTTGTAAAAAATTGCAAGTTTGTTTTAAATTATTTTGCTAAAGTTTATTTGTAGTACGATAAACTCAATATTTTAAAGTCCATAAGAAATGCATTTATCAAGGCCGATTTTTAAACAGCACATGGAGTTTTGCGGTTCGATGTCGCTAAAGAAATTTTCGAGCTTGAGTACGGGAAAGCAACTAAAATGACGAAGTTGACAACAGTGCACATCCAAATAATTTTCAAAAGATGCGTGTTGGTACTTGTATTGCTGTACAAACTCTAAGCAATTCAGTTGCTTCTGCTATTCAATATCTTAATGAAGGTCGTCAGTTTACACGAAATTCATCAGCAGTAGCAACTTCAACTTTCGAATTTATAAAAAAGCCCGACAGCTACTTTGACTGTTTAAACAGCATGTGTTTCAACGACTCCAACCCTCTAAAGCGTGGTTTAAAGTTAAATAGCACATCTTGGCAGCTTACATATTAATTAAATATGTATGTAGGTAACAAAATATTTTCGATCGAGGGTCTAGTTCAATCCACGGGCGCTATCCTCTCTTTATCGATAGAACTGTTCCAAGAAAACTCAAGCTTACTCAGCATTTTAACAATCCATTTTAACCAAGATTCGTTAGAAATTTTGTTTTCATACATGTGTGCTAAGGGTGGACATTGCAAAAACCCTTTCGAACATGAATTTAATATTGCTGTGGCCGAATTATTGTCTTCAAAAGTAACTCAATTTAGTTTTTCAGCAAATTCTGCAAACGACGATACTATATTTTTACCTATTGATTTTCGAGCGATTTTAGAAGTACTAGCGGTACATCAGAAAGTACTCACATGCCTGAAGTAGATGTCAAAGAAGTATACGCCGAAAATGAAGATTTTAATGAAGATGCCAATTGTTTTACCTCCGATAATGTTCCGATAGAATTAGTATTAAGTACTTAGATATTTTTTGGATACATATCACACCGAATATCTTGTGTTAAATGTCATATGGAGCAAATTTTGACACGGTCTTTATATGTTTGTACATGCAAACAATTATGAAGAAGATTCAGACTCTGGAAGCTTGTGTGCTCCTTCCGATTTATATTTTGAATTCTGTAAAATTCATAATAAAGTTTACGAAAAACAAAGCGATGAAAAACTAAGAAACTTATTATTGAAGAATGTATAAGATATATGAAGAATGCGTAAGATGGATGAGTGGACATATGATTATTCTTTTTCAGTGGTGCCACATACTCCTATTTCATGTATCTTATTGTATTGACAGCACTAAAATCTTTGTTGACACCAAGAAAAATAGAAATTAGCCTAAGTTGGCTACCGGCTACAACGGTAGTCGTGTAGTCGGTTGCCTGTAACCACTAAAATAATTATTCTCATAAGCACACATGTATTCTATTTTTCACAGTTTGTAGTCGACGGTCGGTAGCTTTGAATGCAGCAGCTGCAAACGTTGTTGTCTAGGCTTTTGTCGTGCTAACGTTAAAATATTCAGTCTCATATAAATGTTTATATTCTAATTATTTAGCGATAATGACAGAAATTCTTATGCTGACTTTCAAAATATTAGTTGCTTTGTATTCCAACAAAGTATAATGTTTCAAAATATATCAATAAAAAATATTAACAATGTATAGTATCCTGTTCCAAAATTTAGCAGACAAGTATTAGAAACGCAGCAAAGGAGCAATTATGGCAGATTGACATCATTCATTCGACAGTGAACGAGTGAACCCATTGTGGAAAAGTGGAAAACTGAATGTAAAATTGTGCGTATTTTGTGTATACTTTCCTGAGTGTTTGTTTCTGCCTGCGGGTTATAAAATCTTTGAAGTTATTAAGTAGTGACGTTTTTGATATCTGCTGATAGGCATACAACACGGTTATAATGGCCAAGGGAAAGTTGACGTGCACTAAGAAGAGGCCGAGAGTGGTGAAGATGGAGGAACTGCTCCGTGCTTTAGAGACGAAGGAGAAAAATGACTGCCCTGAGGCATGGGAATGATCGACTTAGGAAGGCAATGGGGCAAATGATGGCGAGATTTGATGCTAAATTCGGAACGGATAGTGAGGAAGAGGAGTCCTCTAAGGATGAGAGTGAGGAGATTCACACTGAGGATGTAAGGCCTCCGGCTGAGAATAGGCCCAGGGAAGGAATTGCTGCAGGCAGTGGAGGGAAAATGAATGAAGGGATTAGTACTTCGAAGGAGGCAATGGCTGCAACTACCAAACCAAAGGAGAAGGCGACGACTGCAAATGTAAGAGTAGCAGCAAATAAAAGAGGTTCGGCAAACACCAAAGCGACTTGTGCAACAAAGAAGAAAGAGGAAGCTTCGAGGAAGATAGGAAATGGTAAGCAAACTAGAAGTATTTTGGTATTGGTTATTACTACGTATAATATTAATGTTGGGGAATTTAGCATGAAATTGAGAAGTATTTTAGGACAAGAATTTATTATTAAGATTTGAGGTAGGAATACTATCAACATAGAGGCCTACACCCTTGAGAATTTCACCAAGCTGAGCTACCCAAGGAGGAAGACATACAGATTATACGCCAAATACGTCCGCTGTATATTGTAGAGAAGGGTCTCTGTGATTCCTTCAAGGTAATTGATTACATGAAGTGTCTTCAGATTAAGGTTGGGATAGTGGGTCTTACCAAACTTGGGGGGATAGGTGTTTATTCCGTGTAGACAGGGATTTAGATGACAGGGCATTCCGTGAGATCAGATATATTCTGTATTGCAAGGTGCACATAGAAAGACATCGTCGGCGAGGTCTGGTCCAGTGTTTTAACTACCATCGGTTTGGACATGTGACAGTGAAATGTAACACGCTCTACAGATGTGTGAAGTGTAATGGAGACAATGGAAGTATTGACCACAAATCTGTAACTGGACAGACAAATAGGAAGGTGGGCTCAGGTTAAGTGTGACAATTGATGATCTGTTGGTCATACAGCTGGCTCGAAATAATGTTTGAAACAGCAGGAACTCTTCCGAAGGCTGTCTGTCAAAATGGAAAGAAAGAGATGGATCCCATGTGGTAAGGACAGTTGGAATTGTTAAGGGAGTACCACTTGCTGATGCTGCAAGGGCAGCAAATAAGGTCAACATTGGCGGTAATAAGGTAAGTCCACGGACAGCGACCGTATCCTTGGCATCCGTGTAGGCGGAATTCAACACAATTGACACGGATTGCAAGCGTTTCTTTGGTGGGCGTCTTTTGAATTGCCTTGGTAAACTAGGAAACTTCGCTCATGAGTATAGGAGACTGAATAGTGACGATGATAAATCTTGAGTGATTCTCGGGAGACTGATTTCACTTCAGCATAATTAATTTTGAGTGTATATATATCAATGTGAACCAATTATCTCCAGGCACAGGAGATACTGTTTGCTCTTCTTGAGGGAACATAGACCGGTAGTTTTTTTTTGCTGGCGGAGCATAAACTATCCCCAAGGCATACACTTAACCTAAAGGGATATATGTTGTTCAGACATTACCGCACTGGTGCTTAAGCAGGTGGTACTGCGGTAATTGTGAGAGATGGTTTATGTTCATCTAGGATGTAGTTGAACACAGGGAGCATTGATAGTACTGCTGTTAGTATATGCAGACTGGATGGACTGGATCAATGTATCTGCTACACCTGGATACACTGACAGGAATGCGCAGAAATGTGTCATGCAAAGAAATCGACGACTACATCGTACGGATTAAGGCCATATCACAATCAATCCGACGTACATACGTCATATATCGCAATTGCTGTTGCTAAGTTGAAAATCATGTATAGAAATAAATATTTTTTTTCTCTTAATTTTGATTTACAATCTATCCATTTAAGGATAATAAGTAAATTTGATAGAATAAGGTAATTTTATTTGTTGTCCTCCACTGAGAACACAATATACTAATTCAATTTGTATACTGATATTATAATATAAAGGTTGTTATATCTACAATTCAAAGTAACTTAAATAAATAATTCATGAAAGGCAAATATATGCAAGTAACAAAAATAAATAAATAATTAATTTCGGAATGGCAAATAAAAAAGTTGATATCCTTTTAATCGGTATACTTCATTGGTGTCATCTAGAAGAGCAATGGCTAATGGATTGTTGTAGTAAATTAATCTTTGTAAATAGTTTTCACTTAGCCTTCTTATTTCGTCAGCAACCTTTGGAATGAATAGATCATTGTGGATCGAAAAATTTGAAACAAACCATGGAGCATTGACAATAGATCTCAGCGTTTTTGATTGATACCTTTGAAGTATTTCAATATTTGAGTTGCTGGCAGAAATAAATTAACAAAAGAAAAGCCATGGGCTGTTGTAGCCACTGCAACAAGCCCAACAGTTAAAAAATATTTACATAGATAAAATAGTTTGCCGATTTCAAATTTTAAAAAATTTTAGTGGAACAATATCAAAGCCGTAGGAGATCCTTGGCGACAGATATGTAAAGGAAATGGCGTCGACAAAGGCGAAATCTGGAGCTGCCGCGGAAGAAAACCGTAGGTGGTGCTACATGGATGCAATGTCTTTTTGTGCAAAAGCACGTTGAATCGCGAAGGTTAGTTTAAATTTATTTTTTGTTTTGTTTTTTTGTTAAAAAGGATAACAGCCAAAAAAGCTGCAATGCTGAATTCTTGAAAGTATTGAAAATTAAGTCTTGAGTAATTTTTTTAATTTAAAGAGTCCGCCAAATAATTTTTTTTTGAAAATGCTGTACAAAAAACTACTGAATATTTTCTCAAATTTCTTTTTTTATTTGAAAGTACAATCCTTCCGGTTAATAAGGGAAAATAATTTCATTCAAATGGCTGCCTCAGCTGGCAATGCAGTAGCCTTCACGATCGGTCCAATTTTTAAGCACATTATCGATTGTGTGCAGCTGTATTTCACCAATGGCTTCACGAATATTGTCCCTTAAAGCGTCAATTGTCTCTGGCTTGTTGGCGTAACACTTATCTTTGACAGCACCCCACAAATAATAGTCCAACGGTGTCAAATCGCAGCTCCGAGGTGGCCAAACGACATCAGCTCTGCGGCTGATAATGCGATCTTCAAAAACAGAGCGCAAAACATCGAGTGTAGCTTCGGCAGTGTGGCTCGTAGCGCCGTCCTGTTGAAACCAAATGTTGCTAATATCCTCCTCTTCAATTTTTGTGAACAAATAGTCGTTCAACATGGCTCGATAACGATCCCATTGACTGTAACGGCCACTCCTTGCTCATTTTCGAAGAAAAATGGCCCAATTAGTGACCAACAGTGACTCGTCTTGGGTGTATCGGCTTTTCAATGTATGCGTGCGGGTTTTCTGTACCCCAAATGCGACAATTTTGCTTATTTACATACCCGCCAAGATCAAAATGAGCTTCATCTGAAAAGATGATTTTTTTTTGGCAAAATCGGCATCTTCTGTAAGTCTATCGCAGGCCCACTTAGCGAAGCGAAAAAAGCGTATACACAACCATATTCGTTCAGCCGAAGGATAAAACTAATTATCTGTCAAATCAGACATGAGCTAAGTGTTACCATTCACGAAATAAGCACTAGTTGAAAAAAAAAAACGTTAGATGGCGGACGCGATATTTCATTTTATTTTTTATTATTTATCATTAATTTTTTATAAAATCATTTTGTGTTTAATTTTGTTAGTTTATTGTATAATTCTTTCATTCATTTTATATCTTATCATGAATCATTAAATAATATGCATTTTTTATTACATATGTATTTCTTAATGGTTTTATTTAGCTTTAAGCAAATTTTATAGAAATTTTGGTGAGTAAACATTGTTAATATGGGTATCAAATAACAGTTCAAACAATCACCTTTTATTTCATACTCAATAACTGGTAATTAATGCGTCAGAGCACATTTGTTTTCTTTTTGATTTTAACATTATAATAAAGTTCAAAAGTAACTCTTTAATAATTTATATAAAAATGGAGCATTTTAACAAAAAATTTGTAATTTAAAAAGGATTTGAGAAAATGCATCGCGCCAGCTCATCTCTTACATTAAATGCGTTTCTTGGTGCATTTATTATATTATCTTCTTCATATTGGTCCACATAGTCAGGCGGACAATAGGTCCCATCCTTCCTTTTTAGAAAAATTATGCAAAAGAACTGCAGCTTTCACCACTTTTTCTGCTGATGATGGGTGCATTTGCAAAGGTGATAATAGAATTCACCAGCGAGCTACTACGATTCCAAAAACATTTTCAATATCACGCCGAGCTCGTGACAATATTTTGAATATATTGAATTGTTGTTCAAGATACAAGTTTGTACCTAGATAACATATACAAAAAGTATTCAAAATAAGTACTACGAGACACTTGCCTCTATACATACTTTGTCGCATTAAACATCTTTTCAAAGCAAAAGCTGCATTCCAAGCCATAAAGTAAATGAATTTTAAATTCGTTCCTGGAAAAATGGTGTAATCAGGTAAGTCCAGTTGCCCGTTAAAAAGCTTCTGCCTAAAGTCCTAATTCCACTACACACCTCCATCACTTTGGGAGCCATATGCACCAATATTGACAGCCGTAAATTTATAATTGGCATCACAAGCTGCCAAAAGAATTATGGAATATGTTCCTTTTTAATTATAAAATTGTGATCCTGAATTTAGTGGACATGTTAACGTGATGAGTTTGCCATCACTGGCTTCAACACAGTTTGGGCAATTCCACATAGCATTGAAACCATTTGCAATGCCTTTCCATTCGCCTTTACGAGGCACCGATAAATACACAAAACAAAGTGAGTTTCAAAGCCCATCACAAGTTTCTAAAACAATTTTTTTTACGGTCGTACGCGCCATCTTAAACGCTGATGAAAACATGCGATTACTGCCTCCATGCGCCAAATAACTGTAAAAATTAATAATTAATATTTGACCATATAAAACATAAAAGAGTATTTCTTACACCAGCATAAGAAAAAATCTGCACTTTGTAGGTATTGATGATCTGTTAGTATTCTCTGTAAGATCCTCCTTAACCAAATTAAAAAGCAACTCCAACATATTTCTTATTCATCCTTACAGTTTTCTTAAATTGTTCAGGATCACTGTCAATCATTCTCCTAAAGTTCACTGTAAAAAATCCATTAGTATCCCGGCCTTCATAAAGTGGCCTGACCCAAAATCTTCGACCTCTATTCATTAGATCAGGACACGCCTGAGCTTTATACGGCAAAATTATAATTATTAAAATCCCCACAAAATCCTCAAGTTCCATTATTTATTTATTTATTCAAATTTGTATCGTTGTAAATCACAGGCGAATAATTAAAATGATAAATATATGCAAAAAACAGCTGATTTAATATCAGTCAACAGAGTATTCATTGTGCCAACGCTCTCCGTCTCATCCGTTTATGTCAGTTAAAAAAAGAGACGTATGGCGTACTGCGGATTCATTGTGACATGGCTTTAAGACGGCCATGCTGGAGTCCATTTTGAAGTTACCGTCGGGCAACAGGGGGTAACAGGACGTCCTGTGAAGTGAAGAGATGTACGGGCATACGCAGAAGGGCACCGTCAGATCAGATGGTGGATACTGGGAGCGCACTAGTTTCCAAGGACCTTGTTAAGGCCAAATTGTTGGCCGAGCGATTAAGGGATATGCACAGCAGGGATATTAATCGGAGACCCCTGCTTGTGAGGTCGTGAATTGGGCAAATTCAACCCTGGTTGAATATGAACCGTCCCTATATTTTGGACTTGGGTTGATTGCGGACAGTACTGTTAATACTGTTATTATACTAGCTGATTTAGGAAACACCTTGAGGGCAAGGGCAAAAAAAAGGTCGAGCGGCAATGACGGCATCTCGGACTTTGTCCTTTGGAAGACTAATATGTTGCTTGGGACTTAATGGTGATCTTGTTTAACGATTGCTTAAATATGGAAGGGGTAAATGATGGTGGACTTCTCAAAGACAACCGTTTTGGATTTAGAATTGAACACAACTTTTTATTTACACCAGCTCTCAGATGGAGACCTCCTATTGATATACATACATATGCTGATGACATTCCGGTTGCGATAAAAGGCTCTCGCACAAGTGGAATAAATAATAATAATATCCTGCATGAGTATTTTATGTAATTGGGTCTTCGTTGAATATAGATAAGACGGTTGGTGTTCTTATATTCTTATAAAGGTAGACGGTGTCCCCCCTACTTCTATTTTCTTGGGCAGTAAAAAACAAATTAGTAATGCTAATACAATACAAGATGTTAAATAAAAACGATTTTAAAAGTATTCGTTTTTTATTTAACCGAAAAAACAGTACAATTTAGATATTTATTGATTTATTTATTTTTTATTTATTTATTTATTATTTATTTATATTATATTTATTTATTTATATTAGAAAGGCAGCAAAAAAGCAATTATAGCATCAGTCTTGAAGTTGATGCTTTTACATTACATTGCACTATGGCCGAAATCACGATTTTAGCGGCAAAAAGTTAATTTTTCAACTTTAAATTTAAAAATTTTTTTGATGGTGTTCAATACCCAACATATTGATAAGAAAAAATTTAAAAAAAATTAACTGTTGGCAACCCTGTTTATGTACAAACAGCTGTTAATACTTACACTTTTTTTAGTACGTGTTAATACAAGTGAAGTAACAAAATTTTTATAAAATTAAAATCTTTTTTTTTTAATAATATATTCTTGTAAAAAGACTTTGTAAATATGAGTTGCAATACTCGAGGTGAGTATTTTTACCATATACAAATATAGTTTGCTAAATGTTTGTATTTCGTACTTATTTTGATGATTTTTTGTGTGTATATTTTTGTGAAATTCTGAAGAGTTTTATCGTTTTTCGTGGAGTAAAACTAAAAATATCATGAAGTGTCATTGGAACTATTTACATGTAATTGTTTGTACAGGATTCAAGTTTTATGTCACGGCACAAGTGTATGCATTTGGCTGCTAATAAACGAATTTTTGGCATTTTTGTAGAAACACTCAGGTTCAAAATTCTGAAATATTTGAAGGAAAGGAAAGATATCATACAAGATTGACAGTGAAATAAGTAAATTAATATGTACTAAAGCTCGTAACTTATCTAATTTTATTAAATTAAAATGGGATAAACAATCCAGATATGAGAAAGCATTTAGAAAATAAAATAAGGAATGGTTGGGTCGAGAAACAATTTTTGTTATACCGACGGACGACCAAAACTGAATTATTATGATAGCTGCGAAAGAAATAAAAGGAGATTAGCTTCCGAATTAGCTTCCCAGCAGGAGAAAATCCCCAATTGTTAGTTCATGCTGCCTCCATAGCTGCCAAACAATCCCACGCAACTGATTTAAAATTTGTCCTATAACAAGTTGCTATATCTCCAAATCGGCCATCCAAAATTCGAGAAGTTCTTAGTACTAGCCATAAAGAAGTTACGCCAGTATCACCTGATGAAGCTCTAATGTTTGTGTTAGAAAACGGATTAACTAAAAAGCAGTATATAAATATGCGTCAATTAAATATAAAACACATAAGTTGTATTTATCCGACTTATGATGAAGTTTATAAAAGCAAATTGAAATGTAGACCGGAGGAAATCAAAGCGAAAGAAAGCTCTGTCGAAGTATCATTGCAAAATTTGGTAGACCACACTGCGAAAGGAATTCTTGCTTATCAAGACGAAGTATTGTGTACAATGGATGTTGAAGAATGGATCCTAATTCTGAGCTACGGGTTTGATGGTTCTATCGGTCACAGCTTGTTTAAACAAAAATTTGTGGAAAATACTTCGGAAAGTTTCGATCAGTCCCTTTTTGTGACATCAGTCATTCCAATAAAAATAATTTCATCAGCAGGTGATAATATTTGGATAAACCGTACACCTCAGTCAGTGCGCTTTTGTAGACCTTTAAAAGTGGAGTTTGTTAAAGAAACAAAATAAAACATTTTAACTGAAAACCAAAACATAAATAAACAGATTAAGAAGTTGGAACCACTACAATAAACACTAAGTAATGGGAAAAAAATTAAAGTAAAATATAATTTATATATGACATTAATAGATGGGAAAGTCTTAAATGTGTTGACAGAAACTAAAAGTGCACAACAATGCCCCATCTGTCATGCCGGTCTAAAGCAATTTCGAACTATAAGAAATATTGATTCTCCTAATTTTGAAGCGAAGGCCGACGCTTTGAAATATGGAATAAGCCCTTTGCATGCGTGGATTTGTAGTTTCGAGTTTGTTTTAAAGCTTTCATACAAGCTAGATTTAAAAAACTGGCAAGTTCGTGAAACAAAAGAGAAAAGAATCCTGGCGGAAAAAACAACAAATTCAAAAGAAGTTTTTGTTTAAAATGGGGCTTCATATCGATAAGCCGAAGGCAAATGGCAGCGGCAACACCAACGATGGCAACACAGCTAGAAGAGCATTTTCTCGCACAGATTTTTTAGCATCTATTGCTGGTTTGAATATTGATTTTTTGAAACATTTACACATAATCTTAATTGTTCTCTCCTCTGAATTTGAAATTGATGCTCAAAGGTTTCGTACTCATTGCATTAAAACCAGTGAAATATTTTTCCAAAACTACGAATGGTACACGATGTCAGCCACAATACACAAAATATTAGTGCATTCTTCACAAATAATTGAGGCTTCAGTAGTACCCGTAGGCTGCCTTGCAGAAAATACATCTGAGGCGTGAAAAAAATATTATAAAGAAGATCGAACTGGTCACGCTCGAAAGGATTCAAGGGTGCACAACATACTTCACATGTATCACAAAGCTTTGGATAGATCTGACCCATACATTTCTAGTTTATGTGTGCAAGAACGTACAAATAGTTAAAAAAAACTTCCATTTCCTCGAGAGGTCATTAAAAAAATGCCTGAATTACAAAGCCTCCAGCTGCAATTATAGTTCTGATTCTGATGTTAGCTTAGAGTCTTTAAATAATTATTCATTGGAATTAGAAGCGGATGAAAAAATTAAAATTTATAAAGTTTCTGTAACTTAAAAAATAAACTGTTTGGTATTAATTAAATAATATATGCGAATTCTGTTCTTTTTTGTATAACCTTCTTTAACTTCCTCATTAAAAACTTATAATTTTGTAATATAAGAAATATTAAATTCTATTTAAGTCGTTTTGAACTAATCTCGACGTAAATCGAGGGATTACTTTCAGATTAATCCATAATTTTTTGTCAGTAAAAGTACGTATACAATACCTTCTACAGCTTTTTGGTAAGTATTTTTTCGGGTAATTTGGTTTTAGGATATAGGAAAATGGGACATGAACCGCCAATTTTTTTCTCAAGCTCTTCTTTTTCTTGTCAGTAGAAGTCCGTATAACCATTTTGGTGGAGCTACCTTGCCAGTAAGTACTATTTGCCATTACTTTGGAAAAAGCGGGCGTGGGCCGCCCATTTTTCTCAAGTGGTTTGTTTTTATCATTAGAACTCTAAACACAAAATTTTGTGAAGCTAGCTTGTCGGGATGTATTTTTGCCGCTAAAATCGCGATTTAAGTCACAGTGCATTGCTGCTAAACAAGAAATAGAATAAAATGAACGATACAAAAAGTCAAGTTTTGTTTGTTTTTGCTGAAACATTCAGACAACACAGCAAAAACCTATTATTATTTATTTTTCGTCGAACAACACGCAAATTATGTATATTTAAATTATATTCTTATATTTATTTCATTACGTCAAAATAAACAAAGTATAAAGTTGCAAAATCTTAATACCGCAGTAAAACTGTATTAAAATTTTGTATTCGTGCATTTTAAAAGTCAGCCATTGTCTTCTAAAGATGCACCACGAACTTATGAAAACTGTGGAAATATCTCTAATCGAGAGGTATTGCATACATTGCCTGACGTGGACCTTCATTTCAGCGCACTCACCCCACATAGACGGACTTTGGAAGGCCGCTGTCAAGGGTATTAAATACCACTTAAAAACGTTAACCTCATATTCATCTTTGAAGAATTCAATACTAACTTGAACGAATCGAAGCAAAATTGAACTTGCGTCCAATTTCCTAGCTGTTAGAAAACCCTAATGAACTTCCATTGACTCCAGGTCACTTATTGAAAGACGCGCTGACTTTATTGTCATTCCGGAAGCGTCACATAAAACTTCTGTGGAGAACATATCTGTGTTGAAGCGATGGCAATGGCTCAAGGCCATTCAACATTTATATGCCCGCCAGTGGAAAAAAGAATATATTACGGAATTGCAACGTAGAAATAAGTTGAAAATAAAAAAGGGTGATCTAAAATAGAACGATTTTGTTCTGACGAAAGACGATGATATACTGAAGAGATCAAAAAGGTCGGTTTGCCAACATACAGACCATTAATGGTATGATTACGCGTCCTATTGTCAAATTGTGCTAATTACCCATAGAATCATATACATATTTCAAGTATTCCCAAATTAAATTAGGACATTCCATTTTCTAAAGTCCAAGCTCACATTGTAATTATACTCTAATTATATTTCTCTACTTTTTCTTTTTTTCATGTTATGGTATGTATCATAATTTAATGGGATCGAATGGAGTTGGAAATTTTGTTTTCATAGTGGGAACAATGAACAAGATAAGATATTCAAAGATATATAACGATAATTTTTCACAATACCCTTCAAAGTCAAACTTGTCCTGCTCATTTCAGGACAGTAACCAATAGTAAAATAATGACTTCTATATAATGTAAAAAATTGCTATCACATTCTCTACAGATCTCTGATCTTAATCCGAAATTAATCTGTAGATGTCTGATATATGTTGTTCAAATTATTTAAACGTCAGGTTAGGAGCACAAATGAACTCAAGACTGTCCTTCTAGATGTATGGGCAAATATACAACTCAATATCACCAAGAATCTAGTTCATTCTATGAGAAGGTTATGGACGCTGAAGGTGACCAAGATAATTACAAAATTTTGAGCTGAGGCCTATTTAAAAAAGAACTTTGAGATAAAAAGCATGTGTATAAGTTTTTTATTGCTATCTAATATGCTGTAATTTTGAGTTAGGCTTATTTTTGATATTTAAATGAATTTGTTAAGTTAAATACAATTTTGTATAGAAAGCTGACTAATTTACCTAATTTACCTACTTTAATTGCTTTTGTTTTTAGCTTAATATCTATTATTCATTAGACATCAAACGAGTGGTGATATAGCGGAATTTCAAAGAAGTGTGTTGCATTTATATTATGCTATATATTTTTTTCTGCTTACGGTTTGAAAATTCCAAGTAATTTAATATATTGAGAGAGTAAGCTGTGAATTGTTCGTATTCTACTGATACGAATACAACGAGGATATAATGGCTGACGGGGAGGCGGTCTGCCCTAAAACGCGGCCGCGAGTGGTGAGCTGAAGGAGAAGTAGGCATGAGAACGATCGCCTCAGGTAGGATATGTAAGAGTTGATGGCGAAATTTTGAAGTTAGATGGAATCAATGAACGATAAGAGCGTTGAGATGATCACTGAGAATGTAATTCCTCTGGCTGATGATAAGCTGTCAAGGAGATTGCTGCAGGCAGTAGAAAGATTAAGAATAGAGATACTAAATCTTCTAAGAAGGCCTAGAAAGTCAAGGTTCCAGAAAAGGAGAGCTGAACAGAATTCCAGAACTTTAAGTAAGCGCGGAAAGATCCCGGATCTTACCACCTAAAACTTCAACGTTAAGTCGTTGACTGGTGACCTCAGAAAACTATTGGGGCACAAGGAGTATAACATGAAGATATTGAGCGCAAACGTGACCAACGTGGAGGTCTGTACCTTGGCAGACTATGAAGATGTGAGAGAAATGTTGAAGAAGGGTGATGTATCCTTCTACACCTGTACACCGAGAGACCAAATGCCCTACGCAATGATACTGAGTGGCCTATCTGACACTTTTGAAGCGGATGAGGTCGCCAAGTACCTGAATGGACTGGACATTAACATGAAAGTTTTGAGTCTCTGGAAACTAAAAGAGGTCAGGTGAATCCTTCGTCTGAGCAGAGACTCAGACCTTAGAGCGTTCCAGAGCATAGGCTACATTCTGCACAATACAGTGTATATTGAGAAGGCAAAACGGAGGAGGCTGACACAGTGCTACAACTGTCAGCGAATTGGTCATGTGTCGTCCAACTTCAACATGCCGAATAAGATGTAAAATGCGGAAGTTTCCACGAACCGGGGAAATGCAAGGTCTCACCTAAGGGAGAAAATAATGCGGAGAAGGTAGAGTGGCTGATCCTACCACGGGCCAGGCTGTAAGGAGGGTTGGACTGTCGGTAATATGAGCCAACTGCAACGTCGAGGGACACGCACCAAACTCTGCTGAGTGCCCAAGACGTCAGGAGCTGCTGAAGAAGGCTTCTATGTGGAAGTTGGCTGCCAAGGATAGCACCATTACAATTGCAAGGAATACTGCTGGTACGGACGTATCGAACGTTGATGTAGCTAGAGGTGTTGAAGTACCCCAGTCGATGCGCCTTCTAGCTGGTGCTCTTACGCTGGAGACGGAGTGGGAAAATTTCAATCTCATCGATGGATGTTCCTGCAGGAACATGAATTGGATGTTCTAATGGCGGCTGATCATAAACTGTCTCCAAGGTATGTTTTTGAGATGAGAGGATACACGACCTTTTGCTTGAACAGTGTGAATCGACGTTGTGGGGGTACTGTCGAACTTGTCCGTGAGAGTCTGTACGCAGAAAGGGTGCCGTTGGATATGGGGAGTGTGGAGTGTATGGCGGTGAGAATTCGTAATTCTGGTGGGGCGGCATTGACTAATTTGTCAATATATCTGAGTCCCATGGACACTCTTTGCCCATCAGGTTTGGATCCTCTGGTTGGATTGTCGGCGGCGGGATCGCTCCTGGCTGGAGGCGATTTGAACATGAGGCTCGAATATTGGGGTGAAAATGTCTGCAGTGGCGACTGCCTCATGGAGTTCCTGACGATGTGTTCTGAACTAGAGACACGTCGCACGGAGGGTCCGACCTAATTCTATGTGGAAAATCCGTCGTTTACTGATGTGGTCATGACATCGTCTGATGTTGTGCCGATGCCGGAAAGTGCTGGAAGATATAGAACCTTGCACTATGGGTCTGATCATAGGACTGTACAGTTGATTTTTCAGATGGATGGACTTTGTGGTAGGAAGCGGCGATATCTGTTCGATTTTGATAGGAAGGATATGACGGTTTTTAACTCGATACTGTCTCGTGAATTACCTAATTTCATGCTTCCGACGGATCGAAATGTGACCTCCCGCGAAATTGATGACTGCATTGAGTCTATGACTGGTGTCATTGGAACTGCGATGGAGGAATCGATTCTCAAGATATCAGTGCGTCATGCTAGCATCATAAAACTCTCTGACAACATCCTCGGCTTCATATCGGAGATGTGGAGACTTCGTTTGATACCGAGGAGGACGGATGATGTCTCAAGGATTATTAAGGGTCGAAGTAGAGAACTGCTGTGTTTGAACAGGATTATTGGACGAATTATCTACGGGCTATTAGGGTGGATAATAGCACTTTTTGAAAGTGATGGGCGCTGTAGGCGTGCGGCAAAGTTTAGTGGTTGCTGAGATAATGAGGAATGATGGCGTACTCATTACGGATGACGGTGGGAAGGCAAATCTTTTGGTTGAGCGTTTTTGCGGTGTGCACAGGGCCGCGGCTAATCTCCAGTCCTCTACTATTGAGGAGACGGTCTTGGAGGAGGTATCAGAGCTGAGGATCAGGCCGCCATCATTGAATTTGGTGGTGTTCAGGTAGAGGATTTCGCTGGAGTGGGCATTTCTTTACTGGCTCCATCAGATGTTGAAATGCGCTGTCCAGTAGTCAGAACGAGAAGTCCAGCGGGTCGGATGGGATTCCGGACCTGATTTTGAGGAAGACAGACGCCACCACATGGAGGTGTTGGGCGTTGGTGTTTAACCATTGTTTCAATATTTGTTACTTCCCAAAGGCGTATGTCATGGTAAGTATCATGTACGCATAAAATAAGTATACACATAATTAATTAGTTTAAGATAAACTACATATGTAAAAACAGAATATTTGGATAAAGTTTAATATCTTTAACGGTTACAGAGATATCTGAATTTTATAGCCGGAACTATAACTATTTTGTTCACTGTATGTAATTATAAACTACAATGTTGATGGTATAAAATATTACTAATAGGTGAACAATCTCTTAACTACTCATCATAATTGAACCGTTATATACAACAATACTAACAAAATTTTTTTGACTTAAATGACGTGGACGCTATAGCATTTATTTATAAAATGCAATAGAAAACGGAATTTATTTTAAAATAATTTACACAGTATTAATTTTCATTATAAACATTTATATTTATCACTACAACTATACGTATACTGGCGAAAGCACTGTCCAGAAAAAGTGCAGGCTTATTTATACAATTCAGACATCGGTGTGAGTGGCCAATTTAATAATATTTTGTTTATTACAGTAATTGCATTTTAGGAAATACGATGTTTGCATTTTAGGAGATAAGATGTTGAAAATGTGAAACATAAATTTACATTTGCAACATCTACCATCATTAGCGGCCCTAATATTACGTTAGCTGGTATTTTATGCGTATGTACATACATATATGCACACATATATTAAAAAGATTATCAATATATGTACATATATTAGAATAGGAAATACCACATGAAAGTAGTATTTAGAAAATATTTCTTTAAAAAAAATTATATAATACACAATTTTTTAATTATTATTTTTTAAATGTCATTAGTAGATTTCAATTTTCAGTGATGATATTACAATTTATTGCCATTTGATACTGATGGCACTAAAATTAACGCAAGATATTGAGTGGAACAAAATAATTTAGGAACGTTACAACGTGTACAATTCTTATGGATAAATTTTAACATCCTTGTAAATAGATGGTAGTAGATGTGAATAAGTCTAAAAAGCCTATTAAAGTTATAATTTGATGGCGCTGAAATTTTTTCCTGATAATGTGAATCTGGAAAATCTGTTGTTGGATTTTACCTAACTTGCGTTTGGTGGTTTGCATGTTGAAGCACGTAATTACTTCCATTTGCATTTTTTAAAGCAAGTTTTTAAAAGAATATTCAGAAGTCCAGAAAACTACCATTTGGATCATTTAGCTTTTTATGTAGTCATAAGAACTCACACATAAATATGTATATAAACATATTGTTACGTTTTAATCTTTTTAAAATGTTTCAGTTCGTTCAAATTGCGTTAAAATAAAACAAACACCGCTATTTTTATTGTTTAACAGTTTTAATATTTACTTCACTATAATTTTTATATTGCTTGTCTTAATACAACACTTAATATTCGTTTATACAACACTTTTATTTCCGCTTTAACACAACTTTGTTTATTGACAGCCAAACTGACGTGTAGGTAACAACACAATAGTAACGTTGTTTTGATTTTTTAACTGTCTTTGCCACGTTAAGAAGCTCTCCGCTATGTTTCTTATGAGACTGATTCAAAATTTCATTCATTTTTGAGGAAGGAACCACTATCAGATTGGAAGTTGTATTGCCTTCTGCACTTTCACAGCTTCGGTATAAGCACCCAGCTATCAGTTTTAAACTATTGCATTGAGCCCAATAAGCCTTTATTAGAGGGCTATCTGCTGATATCTCTTTACTAGTAGGCCGTTTGTTTTTTTTAGCTGCTATTATCCTTGCCAACACAGGGTCTTTTCTCTGAGACGTTGACCAGTCCTCGTTAACCTCCAGACGGAATTGTCGGATGTTAATAACAGTCTCGTTGGCATCATCACTTATTTTACCAGCGGCTATTTTTCTGTCGTATTTATTTTTTCCACTTCGGTAATCAGCTTCACTGTTAGTGGAAATCTTTTCATGGCACAGTTCCTATGATACCCATTACCATTATGGTCAACCTCATTTACATTACGGCGTTCATCTATCAGTTTTAGACTATTGCATTGAGCCCAATAAGCCTTTATTAGAGGGCTATCTGCTGATATCTCTTAACTAGTAGGCCATTTGTCTTTTTTTAGCCGCTATTATCCCTGCCAATACAGGGTCTTTTCCCTGAGCCGTTGACCAATCATCGTGAACCTCCAGACGTAATTGTTAGTGGAAATCTTTTCATGTCACAGTTCCTATGAACCACATTACCATTATGGTCAACCTCATTTACATTACGGCGTTCATTTATTCGTACCTTGTTGTGTATACCTTAGCCCATTTAATTTATTTAAATTCGGATAGGAGTGATTCAGTCGTTGAAGTTGTTTCTGCAGCTGGCTGGCATGGTTTTTAAAATTTCTGCTGCAGCACCTTTTAACGCTAAAAATAGTTCTATAGACTTCTCTTCGTCGTCCCATCCGTTTATGCTGACGAGCTGATATTTAAATACGGATAGAGGTGAGCTGCCATTAAAGTAAGGTGTTGTTATTCTCCTGGAAACTTATACCCTCTTGCTTACCGTCGCATATATTTATTTCACATAATTACTCAGTTGTTTCTCCAAATTTGTGTTCAAGTTGCTTAGAAATTTCTCGTACCCCAGTAGAAGTTTCATCAAGTTTTGTTTTGATTTTTGTCATGAAATTCTGGTTTTCGGCCCTAGAAGTTTCTTGTACCTGAGCTAACAGCTTTTTATTATAAGTTTTAGAAATTTCTTGTGCATTCGCCACAGCATTAATTTTTTCCGTTAGCTTTTCATTATCAGATTCTTTTACCTGCGCCAAAAGCTTTTCGCTATCAGCTCTAGATGTTTCTCGTACCTCACCCAAAAGCATTTTGCTCTGAACCTGCATTTTTTCCATCATAGCAGTCAGCAGCGAATTAACGTCTATAGTAGTTGTTGTTGTAGGGACACTCATCTCCGGCTCATTCTCGTCATCAAATTCGTGATTATCGATGTCTATGCCGCGTCTCTGAAAATCCTCTAACAGACGTTTTTGTAGTTTGGTTTTATTAACGGTTGTTGAAAGCTCTAATTTATTTAATTCCCATTTGAACCTGTCCACTTTTTTTCATTTTATTCCATTTTATTTATTTATGTTTTTAAATCTCCTTTTTTCAAATATTTATATATTTTATTTTATATCGCCTTTTAACCCTTTTAAAACGTTTTAGTTCGTTAAATTGCGATAAAATAAAACAAACACTGCTTTTTATTATTTTATAGTTTCTTTATTTACTTCACTATAACTTTACAACATTTAATATTCTTTTATACAACACTTTTATTTCCGCTTCTACACAACTTTGTTTATTGACAGCAGAACGAAAACTAAATTGACGTGTAGGTAAAACAGCCATTTATATTCTTAACTGACTACAGTTTGACGCCTTTTGCACGTTCAAAGTACTTTGCAAAGTACTTTGAAAAACTCTTTTACATTTTCTTTTAAACTTTGTTTCGCTTCTGCACGTTCAAATTTTGTTTTCTTTTATCACGTCGTTCTGTTTTTTATACAACAAACTTCCCTGTGCGAAATAAAAAATAAAAGAAAGTGTCGAACAAAACATGTAACCATATACAAATATGTATAAATACGAACGAAAAACAAAGCAACTTTGCTAGTACATCAAAGTGTGTACTCACCCCCTCTCGTTTTTCTCTTCTGCCTAACAAACCCAAGACTTTGCAAAGTACTTTGAACGTGCAAAAGGCGTCTTTGGAAAGTTCAGGAAATATCGACAATCTTCTATTTCTATATCCGTTAATTCAAATATAACGTAAAGATGGTCGATGTGGCAGTGCTGCCAAATTGACAAAGCGACACAAAATATACTAAAATCCCACAGTGCAGTTTTATTTTTATTTTCGTAACAATATGTATACAACATACTTAATTAATTTATAGTAGTATTATCCTTTTATTTTTAGCCGAAATTTGAGTAAACTTTATGTTCAGCACGAGCGCTATAGCGTTCACGTCATAAAAACTTGTAAATACAGAGTGATCAGGTATGGTAGTACGAACATACTCAAAGAAACAAATAGTCATTACTTTCACAGGTATATTAATTGCAAAAACTTAAGGTTATATAAAGTTAAATTAGAAATAAAAAACTTAAAACGTTAAATTCTGTAGAACGTGTTAAATATTTGTTGTTTAACATATTGGCTAATTTTTCAATACCCAGATCAAGTTACAGTGATACTGCTGATAAAAACTTAGGAGCAGCTTTTGAACGACAAAAGATTCAAATTTAAACGAAAGCAACTTTCGGACGAAAAATAAAAATTTTTTAATTAAATTAAAATACAGAAAGGCTTGGCTAGCCTGGACGGATTGAGCTTTATTTGTTTTCAAAATTATAAACACATTAGATTTAATATTCGACAGAAAGACACTGAAAAACGTGTACCCTAATTAAACGTAATTTGAACAAATATATGACTGGTCCTTATTTTCAAAACTAAAATTTTTTAATGGAGAACTTCTTAAGAGGTTCTTTTTGGTTAAAAAAAGTATTATGTGAAAATTTGTAATCGATATCTTAATTTCAACATGTGTCGGATTGAGGCTGAACTTTATAGCTTTAGATGCAATGTACGATAGCATATGCCTGCACATAGACTTAATTTTTTGAAAGCTATATTATTAAAAGTCTCCATTAAGAATATATGCGTTTGTTTATTTATTTGTAAGGATTTCTTTTGGTTAAAAAAATATTCTGTGAAAATTTGTAATCGATATCCCATTGTTTCGGAACAAAATTTTTTTATATGTAGTCTAACGTTTCTATTTGTGAGAGTGATAGCGAAAGAGAGTTAACTTACTTCGGTACAATCTCAGCTTGAATTGGTTTAATTTTAATTTTTGTTCCGAAACAATTGAACTGTGCTGCCAGCTGGGGAACCTCTTAAAACATTTCTTTTGGTTAAAAAAATATTCTGTGAAAATTTGTAATCGATATCCCATTGTTTCGGAACAAAATTTTTTTATATGTAGTCTAACGTTTCTATTTGTGAGAGTGATAGCGAAAGAGAGTTAACTTACTTCGGTACAATCTCAGCTTGAATTGGTTTAATTTTAATTTTTGTTCCGAAACAATTGAACTGTGCTGCCAGCTAGTTCAATTTTTTAAGCAAAGTTGAACTGAGCTGCCACATCATATTATATGTACATATGTATGTATGTATAATACAATACATATCACTTCTTTTGCATTGTTTGCTTTAAAAAGTATCTGTTTATTGATTTTATTATATTAAAAATAAAATAAAATAAATATTAACATGGAGTTATATGAATTAGTTGCACTGAAGCTTATTTCAGAAATAAAAAAGCTGGGCAGGGAATGCTTGTATGATATGAGTAACAAAAGTTACAAATATAATCATATGAAGCAAGGTGTGTGGGTAACTATAGCAACCTCTATTGGAATGGGAAGTAAGTTAAATTTTGTAGATGATTATCAAAATCATTCAACAAGTTGTGTTTAATTAATTGCAGGAAGCTAATGCCATGCACTTTGGAAGAGTTTGCGTAGAAGGTATAAAATAGCTTAAAGCAATTAATTTACAATTTGTTTATTACAAAATAACTAATATAGTGTGACACAAAGAAAACAAGCAAATTGCAATCATCTGCTACAGTGCTGCCAAATTGTAAAACTAACTCGCCTCGTTTACAAAAATATTTCATATGATACCCTTGTTTTTCCAGAACAATTGTTCGAAGTGGGTGAATCGTTTTAGAGCAAACTTTTAAAAAATCAAGCATTTTGTTCCGAGACAATGGGTGAATCCAGCTTTAATTTCAACATATGTCGGATTGAGGCTGAACTTTATAGATTTAGATCAGTGACGCTCATTCATATTTTTCAGATAACGAAGTTTTTCGGCTGTTGATTTATTCTCTTCGTGAATATTACAACCAGGGTTGCTAAAAGAAAAAAAATCCTACCAAAATTTTCCTGAAATGTCCAAAATCAACTGTATCGCTAACCTTTATTACATACTCTTTTAATTTAAACATCATACAGCATTTATTGATATTGCTATTATAATTCCTAAAAAATTGTTTTTGTTTTATTTTTCTATAAAAAACTTAAGAAATTGGAATAAATTAACAGTGGTAAAAAATCTTGTATAAAAAAAATTGATATGCTTTGTTTACATTATTTCAAACGGCAACCACAATTACAACAATAAATATGTGTGAGACACAATAATATTTCAGTGACTTGTTAATCATCAACGAAAAAGGGGTATAGCGCATGCTTTTGTGTGTTTTTTTTAATTTTAAGAGATTTAGAAGAGAGCTAAGCTTTTGATTTCTACATCGAGAAGTGTTTATGAATGTTTTTACTATGTATGAATACCTATTTTTTACAGCGTTTTAACTTCAGTGTATTTATCATTTTAAGTATTTTTCTCTTTTTGCGCACCCCTGTTTTAGATGCAATGTACGTACATATGTATATAGCATATGCTTGCACTTAGACTTAATTTTAAAACTATATTAATAAAAGTCTACATTTAGAATTCCTATATTTGTTTATTTATTTGTAAAGACTAGCGTTGTTGCACAAGAAATTGATTATCTATCAAAAAACTTTCAAAATTTTACAAAATGTTTAAACAAAAAATTAAAAAAGTATTTATTAATTAAAATCGAAAATCTATTTTCATTAAAATTTAATACGTATTTAGTCAAATGCCAATTTGGAAGGACAAAAATATGCATAAAGTAATATAAAGATCACACATAAAATCACAAATTCATTTAGAAGGGAAGTATGTATTCTATATAAAATATTTCTTCTAATAAAACATTTTTGGCAGTTATAACCAGCGTTGCCGTTGTGACACTAATGTATCACTTTTGACCCTTTTTCATGCCAATGACACTTTATGACCCTTTTTTTAATGTATCCCTTTTTGACCCTTTTTGAAAATGAGAAAAGCTCAAAATTTCTTTACGAAAATTCTCAGTGCACTTAGCTTTTATATATGTATGAGGTATATATCGAAAACATGCATAAGTTTTGTGAACATACTTTTATATAAAAATTAAATTCGATATTATTATTACAACAACTGATATTTATGCAACTGTCAAATTCTATGCATACCTATTTTTTTCATATAAAGTTTGACAATTGTGTAAAATGAACTGATGATCAACTGCGATTATGCCCTGATTTATATATATGTTTCGGCTTAAGTTTTGACAGAAAGAAGCTTTTATATCCATCCATATACAGATATGTTCATATTTGCAATAAAATAAATGCAAATGGACAAGTAGATATTACACTCCCAAATATCTAATTATATTAACTTACGTATAAAAATATATATTTTTTTGTTTGTGGTTAAAGCGAAAAGAATAGATGAGCAGCGGGCTTCATTAAGCAATATGGAAAACCTTAAGTAAACTGCCTAACATATGTAATCGTTGGTATTAAAATTTTATGTTGAAGAATTGTGGAGTAAAGTCGTTTTGAGCGATGAAAGCAGGAGTATTATATTTAAATATGACGTAAACAAAAAGTTAAAAAAACTAAAAGTTCCGACATCAAAACTTGACTTGACGGCTTCATTCTACTTATTAGTCACCTGACATAAGTCCTACAGACAATTAATTTGATAAATTGGATAACCTAACAAAAAAGTGCAATTAAAAACAAATAAGGCTGTAAGACTACCCTTCCTAAAGGATATCACAATATTCAAGTGAATTTATGATAAAAAAATTGTTTTTAAATATAAAGATTAAATATGGCTCTATAAAATATAAATTAACAATAAAACAATTTTCAACATTTAGTATTAGTTACCTAATACTGCAGAGCATGTATACTTTTTGTGTGCAGAAAATTGAATTTATTATTTTTCTTTAAGTTTAAAGGATATGTTATGCAAAGCTCATATACTTTTGTTTTATTTTTCGCGTAGATTTACATTATATTTTTTTTGAAAGTCCAAAACTTATAGTTCTATGTAAAATCCAGTTTTCGAGGTGATATTTATACTTTCAAATTTATATGAATTCGCTACATACATATATATTTACTTTGCACCCTAGTAGCGCTTCGGCTAAAAGAATTTTTCAAAACTCTCACTGATTAAAAATTAACTTAAAAACAAACTTAAAATATAAACTTGTGAATCAATGCTTTCCTCTCTCGTTTTGCTATAATAGGGGTTGGAAAAATGGACTCCAAGTAAAGAATTAATTACAAAATATAGAATAGGTATTTCTAAAAAGTGATAAACATTATCATAATTTTTTGTAAAAGTAACTTCTTTCTTTTTGATATGACTAATATATAAATGTATCTGTGAATTGTGTTTTTAATTTCAAGACTAATTTATAATTTAAGTATGCATAATTACCTTTATTTTAGTTTAGTGTCTTTAATTGGCTGTTAAAATTAGTTTTTTTTTTAATTGAAATAAATCTTATTTTTTGTTACCTTAAAATACCCTTTTTTAACCATTTTTTTCTCAAATACCATTTTATGAACCTTTTTCAAAATTTTCAACGGCAAAACTGGCTATAACCCTCTAATCTTCTCTATTACGATCAAATCTTATTTTAACTTGTTTCACGTATTCAATAACTTTTACATGTAACAAGGTAAACGGCCTCTTTACATTAAGACAACTATTTTAAAAAAGTGTAAACACAAGTACAATTTTTTTTAAATTCAAATCAAAGTTAAGTTTTTTTATTTACATATGTAAGTGTTAAGAGAAAAAATAACTACCAAACTGTTTTAAAACAAGGAAACTCTACCAGGTTTGGTCCGATGGGACCAAAACGGCAACGGTGGTAAGGACCATTCATTGCTTTTTGTGTACTTCGAAATGGACTGGTTCATATCTGACACTAACTTTTTATTAATTTTTAAGCGCGGAACATTTTAAAATATTATTGCTAGTATGAAATATTATTCAAATCGATATTTTAATTTTAACAAGATAATTTAACACGCTAATAAATCTATAATGAATTTACTCAGTTCTGTGATATCATTTACTTTTAAAAGTTTTTATACTTACAAAAATATACATAAAAAGGGATTTTCTATTTAATTCCATATGCTCTAAAAAACATTCGCTGTTCAGCAGTCAACTGATTACACAGAAAAAGTAAAATAAAGAATACATTATTTATTTAAATTGCAGCCATTTCATATTTATTTAATTGCGATAATGAAAAATCAAATATTCAGTTTTATCTTATAATATGAGAGTTCTAAATATGAATCTTTTCGACGCATCTGATTTAGGTATAGACGAGACGTTTGCAAAAAAGCATGAATTCCAACACAACATCGAAGTAATTGCGTGAAACAAATTTGATACAGGGAATTCACCGATCATTATATTACGAGGCAGTTATACATTTCGCTCTTTAGGCCGATTTTGGAGTATGTCAGTTCATATTGATTCAATTGAGTCCGTGCAGAGACAGTTTTTATTATTCTGTTTACGTGGCTTATGCTGGAAATATGTTGATTCATTTCTTTCGTATGGTGCTAGATTGGACTTGATAAAACTTCCTACATTACAGCGTAGGAGGGCAGTTTTGTGTATTTGTTTCTCTCTCTCCCTCTCTCTCAAAAAAAAAAAAAAAAAAAATTAAGAAAAAAGCAAGGGTACAACCTCTTTGTGCTATGTAAAATGCAGTCATTTTGAGCTTGGTCCATTTTTGATATTAAAATTAATTTGTTAAATAATTTTTTTTTGACTAATTTACCTTTCAATTGCTTTTGGTTTTAGCTTAATATCTTTAACGGATATGAATTTGAAAACCGCAAATCTTACTGTACAAATTTCTTTATTCAATGTATTTATGTATGTATGTAGTATGTAATTATGAACTATAGGCTGGTTTCCTAAACGCATGTTGCTTTGTAGTAATACGTAAATGCAACCCTAACAATTTGACAATGTATTCTGGTTTTTCTTATAATTTAATATATTTTCATATTCACTTATTTATCTCTTTATTTTTTATTATAGTAAAAATGGTCAAATAGGCTGACTTCCAAAATGTAAGTTGCTTTTTATTCGAACAAAGTATAATGTTTCAAAACGCATCAATACAAAATATTATCAATGTATACTGTTCCAAAATGTCGCAGACAAATATTAGAAACGCAACAAACAAGCGATTATGGCATCAGTTTTAAAGTTGATGCATTCACATTGCATCGCTACTAAACTAAAAGTAGGACAAAATGAGCGATACAAAAATTCAAGTTTTATTTGTTTTCGCTGAAACATTCAGACAATACATCAAAAACCTATTGCCATTTATTTTTCATCGAACAACACACAAATTAGGTATATTTAAATTATATTTTGTTATTTCATAACATATACAAAGTATAAAGATGCCTTGTTTCAAAACGTAGCAACATTATAAAATCTAAATACCGCAGTAAAACTGTATACAAACTTTGTAGTCGTACAGTTTGAAAGTCAGCCAAAAGTATAAAAACATAAGGCTTGTTTAGTACCCAAAAATTGTTACGAATTTGTAACAATTGTTACTAGAAAAGTATTCATTAAGACGCCTTTTTCACGTTCAAGGTACTTTGCAAAGTCTTGAATTTATAAGGAAGAAGAGGAAAACGAGAGGGGGCTTTGTTCTTCGTTGGTATTTCTACATAGTTGTAGTTGGTTACATGTGTTATTTGATGTTTCTTTTATTTTTTATTTCGCACAGTGAAGTTTGTTATATAAAAAAAGAACGACCCGATAAAACAAAACAAAATTTGAACGTGCAGAAGCGAAACAAAGTTTAAAGGAAAAACTAAAAGAGTCACAGTACTTTGCAGAGTACTTTGAACGTGCAAAAGACGTCTGACTCAAAAAGTTTGCAACGAGAGATCGTCAGAAGAGAGGAATAAATTGAGGCACAAAAACATTTTCACAATTTCTTGCTGGTAAAATTTTTACTTGCAAGAATTATTCAAACAGCTGTTTTGTATTTATGTTTGCTTACAAATCAAGTTTTCTAAGAAAAAAATGCAAATTAAAAAATCACAAAAGAAAAAGAAATTGTACATAAGTTAAAATTGAGAGAAATTTTTCAAACAATTTTTGCTCTCTTGTTCAGTGTTGCCAGAATGAAGATTTTATCTTATTTTTCAAGATTTTTTAACCAAAATAAGAAGTTCAGATGTTTTTCCACAAATAAAAATTTTGGAATTATTTTCGCCACGACTTGTTAAAATTTATTAAATGTACTTATTAGCCCACACACTTAGGTCTTTTATTCTTGCCAGCTTTATAAAATAATAACGTATTCACAAATTTAAAAAGCATTCATATGGACTTAAGAATGCGGCACTGCTTTTTTATTGCAAAAAAGATCGCTTAGAAAACAACCTTCATTTTGCGCCTCATGTCTGCCTTGTTCATCCGCTAATGTCGAAAGGATATTTTCAAAACTTAATTTTAACAAATCAAAATATAGGAACAGATTAGACAACACGATATTGGAGGGTATTTAATACACTCTATATTATTTGTTATTACACAAATATTCGTGCTATTGTTTTAAAATATACTCTAGTATTAAAAAATAAAAAACCATTATAATTGAATATGTACATACGTATGTATGTACAAACTTCTTTTAATAAGTGATAACATAATTTTTAATTCTTTCATAAAATAAGTCATGCCATAATTTCAAAGTGTTGGTTTAAAACCAGAATAATATTGTACGTACACTTGATCTCAATATTGAACAAATATCATTAATTTACTTACATATCTTTATAATTAATAGGTTAATACACTTATCACTTCTACTGCACCGATTTTGGGTTTAAAGCTTTATTATTCTAATTATTTTTTATTATTATTATTTATTATATTCTTATTATATTATTATTATTATTATTATTATTATTATTATTATTATTATTATTATTATTATTATTATTATTATTATTATTATTATTATTATTATTATTATCATTATTATTATTATTATTATTATTATTATTATTATTATTATTATTATTATTATTATTATTATTATTATTATTATTATTATTATTATTATTATTATTATTATTATTATTATTATTATTATTATTATTATTATTATTATTATTATTATTATTATTATTATTATTATTATTATTATTATTATTATTATTATTATTATTATTATTATTATTATTATTATTATTATTATTATTATTATTATTATTATTATTATTATTATTATTATTATTATTATTATTATTATTATTATTATTATTATTATTATTATTATTATTATTATTATTATTATTATTATTATTATTATTATTATTATTATTATTATTATTATTATTATTATTATTATTATTATTATTATTATTATTATTATTATTATTATTATTATTATTATTATTATTATTATTATTATTATTATTATTATTATTATTATTATTATTATTATTATTATTATTATTATTATTATTATTATTATTATTATTATTATTATTATTATTATTATTATTATTATTATTATTATTATTATTATTATTATTATTATTATTATTATTATTATTATTATTATTATTATTATTATTATTATTATTATTATTATTATTATTATTATTATTATTATTATTATTATTATTATTATTATTATTATTATTATTATTATTATTATTATTATTATTATTATTATTATTATTATTATTATTATTATTATTATTATTATTATTATTATTATTATTATTATTATTATTATTATTATTATTATTATTATTATTATTATTATTATTATTATTATTATTATTATTATTATTATTATTATTATTATTATTATTATTATTATTATTATTATTATTATTATTATTATTATTATTATTATTATTATTATTATTATTATTATTATTATTATTATTATTATTATTATTATTATTATTATTATTATTATTATTATTATTATTATTATTATTATTATTATTATTATTATTATTATTATTATTATTATTATTATTATTATTATTATTATTATTATTATTATTATTATTATTATTATTATTATTATTATTATTATTATTATTATTATTATTATTATTATTATTATTATTATTATTATTATTATTATTATTATTATTATTATTATTATTATTATTATTATTATTATTATTATTATTATTATTATTATTATTATTATTATTATTATTATTATTATTATTATTATTATTATTATTATTATTATTATTATTATTATTATTATTATTATTATTATTATTATTATTATTATTATTATTATTATTATTATTATTATTATTATTATTATTATTATTATTATTATTATTATTATTATTATTATTATTATTATTATTATTATTATTATTATTATTATTATTATTATTATTATTATTATTATTATTATTATTATTATTATTATTATTATTATTATTATTATTATTATTATTATTATTATTATTATTATTATTATTATTATTATTATTATTATTATTATTATTATTATTATTATTATTATTATTATTATTATTATTATTATTATTATTATTATTATTATTATTATTATTATTATTATTATTATTATTATTATTATTATTATTATTATTATTATTATTATTATTATTATTATTATTATTATTATTATTATTATTATTATTATTATTATTATTATTATTATTATTATTATTATTATTATTATTATTATTATTATTATTATTATTATTATTATTATTATTATTATTATTATTATTATTATTATTATTATTATTATTATTATTATTATTATTATTATTTATTATTATTATTATTATTATTATTTATTATTATTATTATTATTATTATTATTATTATTATTATTATTATTATTATTATTATTATTATTATTATTATTATTATTATTATTATTATTATTATTATTATTATTATTATTATTATTATTATTATTATTATTATTATTATTATTATTATTATTATTATTATTATTATTATTATTATTATTATTATTATTATTATTATTATTATTATTATTATTATTATTATTATTATTATTATTATTATTATTATTATTATTATTATTATTATTATTATTATTATTATTATTATTATTATTATTATTATTATTATTATTATTATTATTATTATTATTATTATTATTATTATTATTATTATTATTATTATTATTATTATTATTATTATTATTATTATTATTATTATTATTATTATTATTATTATTATTATTATTATTATTATTATTATTATTATTATTATTATTATTATTATTATTATTATTATTATTATTATTATTATTATTATTATTATTATTATTATTATTATTATTATTATTATTATTATTATTATTATTATTATTATTATTATTATTATTATTATTATTATTATTATTATTATTATTATTATTATTATTATTATTATTATTTTTATCACTCTTTATTCTCAATTCAAAATTGGGTACATTTCAACTTAGACTCTATCTTAAAAAAACTAAAATTCTAAGTACAAATTTTATAAATTTCCACAGATTACAAAAAAATCACAGCGCAAATCAATATATTGTAGTCTTATATTATAACTTAAATTAATTCATCGTCCCCATAAACTTCCGAACGATTCGCGTAGTCGCAATGATCACAGCCTTTTGCATTATCTGCCACAGGTGTTCCGGCAAATCTAGTTCTCTCAGGCTAGCGTGCAAAGTTCTTGGTATTAGTCCTGTACTTGATATTATAATTGGGACCGTTTTCACTTTATCGATGTGCCATTGACTTTTAATAGGATCAATGAGTACACTATATTTAGAGATTTTCTCGTGATGCTTTGTTTGAAGGTTGTTGTTATTTGGTATTGCAACATCAACAAGCCATACCACCCTTCTCTCCTTATCCATCAGCAGAACGTCTGGCCTATTTGCTGCTACACTCTGATCGGTCAGAATCGTTCGATCCCAGTAAAGTCGGTATCCAGTGTTCTCCAGTACAGGTTGCGGCTGATATTTGTAGTACGGTACTTATTCCACTGGAATTAAGGAGTATTTATGCGCTAGTTGCTGGTGTAATATTTTAACCACCGAGTTGTGGCGGTCGATGTACTCTGTCCCGGCTAGAGATGTACACGCAGACGTTACATGGTGTATTGTTTCTCTTGAGCTGCATCCGTATCGACATAAATCATTCTCCACATTAGCATCTCTAACAATTATTTTCAGGTAGTTCCTCGTTGGGATTACTTGATCCTGAATTGCTAGCATAAATCCCTCGGTCTCAGGAAACAATTGTCCTGCAACTAGCCAGTAGTTCGACGATTTTGTGTCGACATGATCCCGGCTAGCTTCACTAGGATGTCTACCATGGAGTGGTTTACTCATCCAAGCCTCCAGTTTCTGTTGGTTTGTTATTAATGATTGTTCAGCCTGGCTTAGACCAAGGTGCAGTGGTGAAGTACTATCTGCTTTGCAGGCCGCATAATGTAGGGGAGATGTTGTAGATTTTTCAATGAAAAATGCTCTTAACTCATCGATTTGTTGTTTCCTCTGATTATTCATATCGACTAAACCCCTTCCACCCATACATCTCGGTAGCATTGTCCTCTCGATCGCTGATTTTGGGTGATGTTTGCGTGCCTTAGTCATCAGTACTCTACATTTTCGTTGTAGGGCCCCAATGTCGGTGCTGCTCCAATTTATCACCCCAAATGAATAGCTCAGAGCCGTGGCTGCATAAGTGTTAATAGCTTTGAACATATTTTTCGCATATAAGCCAGTTTTTAAGATTTTCCTGACTCGCTTAGTAAACTCTCTAGCTAGTTCCTTTTTCATTTGGTTTTGTTCAATGCGAATAGCCTGCTTCATCCCAAGGTATTTGTAAGTCTCTTCGTTCTTCATAGCTTCCATTATCCCGCCATCCTGAAGATCGTGGGGTATCTCTTGCAGTTTTCCCCTGATGACATGTAGAGTCTTGCATTTATCAAGTCCGAACACCATACTGATATCCTTGGAGAAAGATTCGACAACATTTAGTAGGCTTGTTAGTTGGTGCTGATTGGAGCCATATAGCTTTATGTCGTCCATAAATAACAAGTGGTTTAATTTATAAATATTTTCGCCATTATGTCTAATTTCGAAGCCATATCGTGTCGAGTCAAGGAGGCTTGAAAGCGGATTAAGACATAGCACGAACCATATAGGACTCAGCGAGTCACCCTGAAAAATGCCTCGCCTGATGGGAATTTCATTCGTCTCTATGTAATTCGTTGGTGTTGTTAACAAGACTGTGGTTCTCCAGTCCTTCATTATTCGGCTTAGAAATGTGACTATTGTCGGATGAATCTTGTACATCCCCAACACCTTTAGAAGCCACCCGTGAGGCACAGAATCAAAAGCTTTTCTGTAATCTATAAAAGCCATTGACAGGTTTCTGTGCTTCGCATATGCCTGTTCACCAACTACTGAATCAATGATCAGTTGCTCTTTGCACCCTCTCGAACCTTTTCTACACCCCTTTTGCTGCTCCGCCAATATATTATTTCGATCACAGTGTACGTTTATTCTCAATGCCAAACATGACGTTATAATTTTATATAAAGTGGGTAGGCAGGTGATTGGCCTAAATTTTGAAGGATCATGTCTGTTGCCTGGATCCTTTTCCAGCAGGTAAGTTATTCCCTGGGTGAGGAAATATGGCATGCCGTCAGGGTGTTGAATAACGTTATTTATCATTTCCGTTAGCTTGCCATGAATACACGTGAACCTTTTCCACCAAAAGTTCTGCAGTTTATCTGGGCCGGGTGCTTTCCAGTTCAGCAGGTTTCGTAGGATTCCCTGGACTTCAGTTATTTCAAGCTTGTCGAAGTCCATCCGTGGAAGGTCCTGGAGGCGGTTTTCTTCCACTTGAATCCAGTTTGCATTAGAGTTATAAGCAACGCTGGTAGAGAGTTGATCACTCCAAAATGAGGTAACTTGTTGCTTAGATGGGTAATTTGTGAGTATGGTGTTACTTCCTTCTTTTAAAGACCTGTAGAATGATTTTTCTGATCTGAAAAAGATAGAGTTATCAGACTTTCTCGCTCTACTAACCCTATACCTAGAAAGCCTTGTTGATTTTACTGACAACTTCTGTTTAAGCGTATCCAAACATTGTGTTGGTGTACTATTTGGTTGATCCATTTGAGAATGGATATTGTGCCGCCTGATGATATTTGCGACTAATCTACTAAGCCTTCTGGTATTTGCACCACGCACTAGGGCGTCTACTCTTGCTATATCTCTCCGTAAATTTTCGATTGATCGAAGTAACCTCTTTTCCCATAAGGGCATTATTTTTTCTGTTCTACGCCTTGTGACAGGCTCATGGCCAAATTTTATTGGTAGCGTTTTAGCTATTGCAACAGCCGCACAGTATACAATTAGGTGTAGACTTTCCAAATCATGTACATCTGAAAGGTACGGTGGGATTATCTCATTGTTCATTACTTATTATTATTATTATTATTATTATTATTATTATTATTATTATTATTATTATTATTATTATTATTATTATTATTATTATTATTATTATTATTATTATTATTATTATTATTATTATTATTATTATTATTATTATTATTATTATTATTATTATTATTATTATTATTATTATTATTATTATTATTATTATTATTATTATTATTATTATTATTATTATTATTATTATTATTATTATTATTATTATTATTATTATTATTATTATTATTATTATTATTATTATTATTATTATTATTATTATTATTATTATTATTATTATTATTATTATTATTATTATTATTATTATTATTATTATTATTATTATTATTATTATTATTATTATTATTATTATTATTATTATTATTATTATTATTATTATTATTATTATTATTATTATTATTATTATTATTATTATTATTATTATTATTATTATTATTATTATTATTATTATTATTATTATTATTATTATTATTATTATTATTATTATTATTATTATTATTATTATTATTATTATTATTATTATTATTATTATTATTATTATTATTATTATTATTATTATTATTATTATTATTATTATTATTATTATTATTATTATTATTATTATTATTATTATTATTATTATTATTATTATTATTATTATTATTATTATTATTATTATTATTATTATTATTATTATTATTATTATTATTATTATTATTATTATTATTATTATTATTATTATTATTATTATTATTATTATTATTATTATTATTATTATTATTATTATTATTATTATTATTATTATTATTATTATTATTATTATTATTATTATTATTATTATTATTATTATTATTATTATTATTATTATTATTATTATTATTATTATTATTATTATATTATTATTATTATTATTATTATTATTATTATTATTATTATTATTATTATTATTATTATTATTATTATTATTATTATTATTATTATTATTATTATTATTATTATTATTATTATTATTATTATTATTATATTATTATTATTATTATTATTATTATTATTATTATTATTATTATTATTATTATTATTATTATTATTATTATTATTATTATTATTATTATTATTATTATTATTATTATTATTATTATTATTATTATTATTATTATTATTATTATTATTATTATTATTATTATTATTATTATTATTATTATTATTATTATTATTATTATTATTATTATTATTATTATTATTATTATTATTATTATTATTATTATTATTATTATTATTATTATTATTATTATTATTATTATTATTATTATTATTATTATTATTATTATTATTATTATTATTATTATTATTATTATTATTATTATTATTATTATTATTATTATTATTATTATTATTATTATTATTATTATTATTATTATTATTATTATTATTATTATTATTATTATTATTATTATTATTATTATTATTATTATTATTATTATTATTATTATTATTATTATTATTATTATTATTATTATTATTATTATTATTATTATTATTATTATTATTATTATTATTATTATTATTATTATTATTATTATTATTATTATTATTATTATTATTATTATTATTATTATTATTATTATTATTATTATTATTATTATTATTATTATTATTATTATTATTATTATTATTATTATTATTATTATTATTATTATTATTATTATTATTATTATTATTATTATTATTATTATTATTATTATTATTATTATTATTATTATTATTATTATTATTATTATTATTATTATTATTATTATTATTATTATTATTATTATTATTATTATTATTATTATTATTATTATTATTATTATTATTATTATTATTATTATTATTATTATTATTATTATTATTATTATTATTATTATTATTATTATTATTATTATTATTATTATTATTATTATTATTATTATTATTATTATTATTATTATTATTATTATTATTATTATTATTATTATTATTATTATTATTATTATTATTATTATTATTATTATTATTATTATTATTATTATTATTATTATTATTATTATTATTATTATTATTATTATTATTATTATTATTATTATTATTATTATTATTATTATTATTATTATTATTATTATTATTATTATTATTATTATTATTATTATTATTATTATTATTATTATTATTATTATTATTATTATTATTATTATTATTATTATTATTATTATTATTATTATTATTATTATTATTATTATTATTATTATTATTATTATTATTATTATTATTATTATTATTATTATTATTATTATTATTATTATTATTATTATTATTATTATTATTATTATTATTATTATTATTATTATTATTATTATTATTATTATTATTATTATTATTATTATTATTATTATTATTATTATTATTATTATTATTATTATTATTATTATTATTATTATTATTATTATTATTATTATTATTATTATTATTATTATTATTATTATTATTATTATTATTATTATTATTATTATTATTATTATTATTATTATTATTATTATTATTATTATTATTATTATTATTATTATTATTATTATTATTATTATTATTATTATTATTATTATTATTATTATTATTATTATTATTATTATTATTATTATTATTATTATTATTATTATTATTATTATTATTATTATTATTATTATTATTATTATTATTATTATTATTATTATTATTATTATTATTATTATTATTATTATTATTATTATTATTATTATTATTATTATTATTATTATTATTATTATTATTATTATTATTATTATTATTATTATTATTATTATTATTATTATTATTATTAATTATTATTATTATTATTATTATTATTATTATTATTATTATTATTATTATTATTATTATTATTATTATTATTATATTATTATTATTATTATTATTATTATTATTATTATTATTATTATTATTATTATTATTATTATTATTATTATTATTATTATTATTATTATTATTATTATTATTATTATTATTATTATTATTATTATTATTATTATTATTATTATTATTATTATTATTATTATTATTATTATTATTATTATTATTATTATTATTATTATTATTATTATTATTATTATTATTATTATTATTATTATTATTATTATTATTATTATTATTATTATTATTATTATTATTATTATTATTATTATTATTATTATTATTATTATTATTATTATTATTATTATTATTATTATTATTATTATTATTATTATTATTATTATTATTATTATTATTATTATTATTATTATTATTATTATTATTATTATTATTATTATTATTATTATTATTATTATTATTATTATTATTATTATTATTATTATTATTATTATTATTATTATTATTATTATTATTATTATTATTATTATTATTATTATTATTATTATTATTATTATTATTATTATTATTATTATTATTATTATTATTATTATTATTATTATTATTATTATTATTATTATTATTATTATTATTATTATTATTATTATTATTATTATTATTATTATTATTATTATTATTATTATTATTATTATTATTATTATTATTATTATTATTATTATTATTATTATTATTATTATTATTATTATTATTATTATTATTATTATTATTATTATTATTATTATTATTATTATTATTATTATTATTATTATTATTATTATTATTATTATTATTATTATTATTATTATTATTATTATTATTATTATTATTATTATTATTATTATTATTATTATTATTATTATTATTATTATTATTATTATTATTATTATTATTATTATTATTATTATTATTATTATTATTATTATTATTATTATTATTATTATTATTATTATTATTATTATTATTATTATTATTATTATTATTATTATTATTATTATTATTATTATTATTATTATTATTATTATTATTATTATTATTATTATTATTATTATTATTATTATTATTATTATTATTATTATTATTATTATTATTATTATTATTATTATTATTATTATTATTATTATTATTATTATTATTATTATTATTATTATTATTATTATTATTATTATTATTATTATTATTATTATTATTATTATTATTATTATTATTATTATTATTATTATTATTATTATTATTATTATTATTATTATTATTATTATTATTATTATTATTATTATTATTATTATTATTATTATTATTATTATTATTATTATTATTATTATTATTATTATTATTTATTATTATTATTATTATTATTTATTTTTTTTAATTTTTTTTTTTTTATTTATTTATTTTTTTTGATGGGCTCCGAACCATACAGTCATATATCCATACATTTTCAATTACATAAGCTTCTAGGTCCGCGCTGATATTTCTTAAAATTTATAATCAACGAAAGCTTTGTGACATCTGACATTTATTTGGGATCGTTATCTTGAAAAATTTTGTGACAATTGTACTAACAATAAAATGCAGTTTGTTTGTATATAGTTCATTTTATTTTTTTATATTAGTTAATGTTATCTTTTGTTAGTTTTTGTTAATAAAAAGATGATTATCGCCATTAGATTGGGAAATTTTAATTTGCCGATTTTTTATCTTGAAGTGCCGATAATGCCGATTTTTTATTTCAAATGTGCCGATTTTTAATCAAAATCATCCGGCAAACCTGAATCCAACACAAAAATGAAAAATTCTAATGGGAAAGGTCTATATTTGTTCTGAAGAGAGGAAGGCTCTAAAACGGTCTGTCTATGCTGTTAAACATATACAAAGGTTGAAGTGTCTAATTTTAACTTCATTTTACATTTTTTAAACATTACATTTTTTTTTTAATCGTAACGATATCCATCTGTTTTCGCTATGAGATTGTAACAGTTGTCTGCTTTTTTCACGTAAACAGGCTGCCAAACTTATTTAAATTAGAGTAGTATATGCTCAGAAATATTGCGATCTCATTTTTGACCATTTTTAGTTATGCTCTAATTAATTAACAAAATTAATGTAAAGAAATGTAAAGAACCATATAAACATCTTTTTATTTAATTTTTTTAATAAAAAATAATAATTTTAAGAAAATGCCAAAAATTTTTTGATCAAACGTAAATGTTTCTGACACTAAATGTAATTTTTGTTTGCCAACTTTAAGCAGCTCTACTACTATAATATTGCTACAAAAATCAGGTTGGTCACCCTGAGTTTATAACATCGCTTAAATAAATAAACAAAAGCTGCAAGGCAACAACAAACATTAGCAGAACAAAAACAAACAGCAGAAATAAAGTAGATAAAAATAGAGCGACAACAAAAACTATAAGCAAACAAAACAAGTAACAGGCAAAGAGCTGAAGGAAGTAGATGTTTACATTCGCATGGCCTACATAATAACTAAAAAGAAATTAAAAGAAAGAAATGGAATTTACTTGAAACATCGAAAGGCACATTGATGCGAACAACAATCAGTTTACGTGTTGTAAACTCAGCTAGTAGAGTTTATGTGTTATAAACTTAGCGAACAAGTATATTTGGTACTTTGTGTTAAGAGAGTTTAGTGAGGTTTAACCCTGGTTGAATAGGATGTGATCGAACCTAAGTTATAACTACGATCGGGTTGGAAGACCTTTAGGTAGAAAGATCTGTCGAGTAATTTTTAATATAAGCGTTATTGCTTCTAAAAAGGTTACAAGCAGGGGTACACAAAACTGTGTAAATAAAGGATTTTAATTAAAAACTAAACACGTTTTTAAAAAGGTAAAAAACGTAACAATATTTATCCAATTAAGAAGGAAAGCGTTTGTTTATATTCATTCTTTTCACAAAATTGTATCGTCAAAATTTGCCACGGTTTTTGGCAAAATTAGTCAGTGTACGTTATTAATGCCGTATGAAAAAACTAAAATTATTTTATGCAATTTATGTATTCAATCTGTTTGAATATCAAAATAAAGTGTGTTTCACTGAAACCAATCTTAGAAGAATGAATAAAAATTTTAAAAATATACATATTTATTTACTTACTTGTCCAATTTCATACTTTTGAATTTCATTAAAGAATGATTGTAATAGATAAAATAAACACAATATAAAAAATAATATATTTGTATTAAATAAATGCATATTTTTATATTAACTTCAAAATTCTTAATTCTTGAAATTCCTTTCGATTGGATTTAGATTTTACGATAAATTTATACTAATTGCAAAAATTTTTTGTTTATCACGTTTTTTTCAACTTTTAAAAATTAAAATCAACAGTTCGCTCCATTAACAATTCATTCCAGTACTATTCAAATTTACATTTCCTCCCAACTGATTATGTGCCAATAAAAGAATGTCTTTTTTTTCTTTAGGGAATCTTAACTCTCGCCCTGCCAATCTAGCTGCTTCCAACTCTCGTTCTGCTTGAGCCAATTCATGTCCAAGTGATCCAGGATTTTCTTGTTCTCGAGCAATCCAATCTAAGGCCATTTGGGCTCGCATATCGTCATCAAGACTTCGATTAGAATAATGAGCTACAACTTCTTGACGTGAACATTGACGTTCTCTCATAGCTTTAAGAGATCCATTCCAATGAAGAAGCTGAAAGACGGTCATAAGTTCCTGAAACTCTAACATTGTACGTCCTTTATTGGCTTCTAGCATAAATCTTAAAAAAAGAAAGAAATAATTAAATGTTAAAATTGTTAGAAATCTTAAATAAAAGTGAATACTAGTGTGTTGTATTTTTTCGAATGACTTTGATTACGCCCTGAGCCTCGGTAATAGAAGATTGAATAACATTTGAAGGTCTCACACTTTGATTAGATTTGTAGAAATAATTACAAATTACGATTTTTCAGGATTAATTACTTTTATTAGGAAAACAACGATTTTTAAATAATGTCAGGACTAAAATATGAAATCAATAGTAAGATACATACTACATACATATTTGGCTTAAAAAATATGTTATACGTTTAATTCAATTTTAAACGACGTAATATCTAGTTTTGTTCGATTAAGGACAAGCTTTTTGTAGTAATCGACTACCCGCAACAAGAATTATTTTTGTTGCTCTTCCTTTACCTGTTCGTTAAACTTTTTTATCATAGCAATTCCTCTTTCTGCCGTGTCTTCTAAGAATATCACTGAAAAATACTTTGTCAAATGCCAAAAATGTGGAAGAACGTCTTTGATTTATTGGTGATAAAATAGCTTAGATTTTTTCTTTCAAAATCTACGTTTTGAACCACTAAGCATTTTGTTTCATTTTTATTTTCTGGTTCATATGTATATAAGGCTAACAAAATGTGCAATATGTTTCAATTCTTATTAAACTGCTTACCGAAGAGAACAATCTTATCTTATAAAAAATCAAAACCTAAAAATACAAGAGAAAAATAACGCAAGCTTAAGCCTAAAGCGAGCAATAAATTCAGTGCTGGTTTCTGTTTTAGTTTTATAATTTTTATGAAGTGAATTTTTTATTTTTTTCTTAAGCAATTACGTTTTCAAAATAAGCTTTATATCCGCTATTTTAAAAAATAAATCACGGAATTTTCTAATGTAGATGTATTCAGATGTACACTACCAGAAAAAGTTATAAACTCAATTTTGACCAAATTTGAGATTCGCCCTTTTCTATATTAAGCCAATGATATATTGCTATTGCCGTCCACTTTGCTTGATGCAGAGTTCCGGGAACCGGAATCTAAAGATGCCTGTGGAACCAACTTCTTGGCACAGAAAAGATAGTTTCACTAACTCATTGTAGTCTTCTCTTAGATGATTTTTCTCTTTTCCCTCTTGCAAGTTTATCGTACGCATACGCTGTTTTTCGGCGTAGCTTTTAACAGGATATTCTTCATCAAGGATTGTTTTATAGAGTTCTAAGTTTTCCTTACAAAAAATTTTGTAAAAAGCTATCGGCCATAGGCAAAAAAAAATATAAAAGTAAATTTATAGTGCACGTTAGTGACCACACACTTTAAGCTTAAAAAAATTGTTAAAAAAACTTATGAAAAAACCCCACATTAGCTAATGACTGCTTTACTGAATATTAAGTTTTCATGCTGGCAATACCATGATTTTTTGTGTCAGCGATACAAGAAAACGAATACCACACGTATGAGTAGTCGAACCAAAAACATTATTATTTTATTGTAATTTAATATTAAGTCATATTTTTTAATAAATTTGTTTCAGTTTTCATTACTTTTTTATATTTTGTTTCATGTTATACATATTTATTCTAAAATTCTTCAAATCCTAAAAAATTAAGACAATCAATTTTATTGTTGGTATAATAAATACTCAAATAATGAGCTTTCTATAGTTGTTTTGTTTTAATGTACATCACTGAAGGAAAAATATTTTTATTGAGCTTAAATGAACAAATTTATTTAATAATATGTAACATGGCAACACTGATTCGTCAACTAGAAAAAGCAGATACAATGAAATAAGAAGGAAAAAAGGGAGCAAATAAAGAGAGAAGTGGTTTAACAGACAAACTGCCAAGCCACACAGGGCGATTATAGTTGCCCAAGTTTATTATAAATTGTATTTTAAACTTGCGTTCGTGGGTACACATGAGTTTTTTATTGAGCAATTTTCGTGTTTTCTTTTGCTTGAATTTTGTTGCATTATAAACAATCAACCAATCGGACCAAATTTGGTAGTTTTTAGTTTTTTAAAAATAGTTTGGTAGTTTGGTTGGTTTGTTGCAATTTTTGGTAGTTTTTTCACCTGTAGCAATTTTTTTCGTCATGATAAATTTTTCATCTTAAAATACAGTACATAATTAATAAAATATGTAAATTTGAATTGAATAAACAAAAGCTTTCAATAATATCACCACTGTTACTGAACGATGTGTGTAACTGCTTAGCACTGTTTTTACGAAGGAATAGAGATGATGTTATGGTAGCGACTATAGAACGTCGCACCAGATTATCACAAATGAAGAGTAAAAAAGATATGAGCACTTCTGTTTTATTTGTTTTAAATACATACATTTCTAACAGTCTATCCTACATTGTATTCAGCAACTTATTTTGTTTGCATTCATGACATAAAATACAAATTCCAAAGAAATATGCAAAATTTTAGGATCATTTCGCACTTTTTGAATGATGTGATAGTGTTTTTTTTATTATACATACAGTTTATAGAATAATGGGTGTAGAAAATCCTTAGGTCGGATTTGATTTTAATACTATGGTTTCTTCTGAAAAGTTTCTTAGAATTTACTGTAGATTTAATTTTGCTATACGACTTTTCAGTTTTTTTTCCATCCTTGTAATTTGACCCACTCTAATATACATTCATATTTCTGTTAGAATAATAAAGCTAGAGATGGATATGTTTATTCCATCCAAACAGATTTCGATTAAATCAAGAAATAAATCTTAGTTCAATCAGACATGCAGACTGGCTGTTAGATCTAGAGAGGAAGCATTCAGGAATTGGCGTAATAATAAATGCGACCCTACTGATTCGCTATGCAAATAGGCAAGATCTTCGTGTGCCGCAGTACTTAGGCGTGAAAAAGCTCTTTACGATCAGGGGAATTAAGAGCTTTTGGTTATTCGTTAAAAGACTTGGGAATAGCGCTAGTTTGATTCCAGTTCTTTTAAAGAATGACCAAGCATTCACGAACCCGGTCGAAAAGGCAAACTTTTTAGCTGAATTATTTGCAAGTAATTCTCGCTTGCCGGAGAGCCTCCAACCACTGCCCGCACTCGAAAGCGTATCAGTGACTATGCCTAGTATACACTATCGAGCTCGTGCTGTAAAAACGGTTCTTGCAAATCTCAAGTCCTCTGGGCCGGATGGTATACCAGCACTGGTTCTAAAGCAATGCTCTTCGTCGCTTGGTCGTCCATTAGCGAACCTTTTTAGTGCATCATATCGCACCTGTATTTTTCTATATTGCTGGAAGGTTTCTAATGTAACGCCAATCCCTAAAAAAAGGGTTATGCTTTCAACCCTAAAAACTACCGCCCAATAGCAGTCTGTTCGGCACATTCCAAGGTTACGGAGAGTATGGTGAATCATCACCTTGTGATATATCCGGAATGCAACAATTTGTTTAGCGATCGTCAATACGGCCTCCATAAGGGCCGTTCGACTGGCGACTTGCTGGCGATACTCTCCGAGAGGTGGAACAAATCCCTTCATGGCTTTGGTGAAAGTAAAGTTGTGGCTCTATATATTTCTAAGGCGTTTGATAGAGCTTGGCATGAAGCACTAGTATCTAAACTTACTGCCTTTGGTGTTGGTAGTCATTTCCCTCGACTTATATCGAGCTTTCTCAGAGATCGCTCAATAAGAGTCGTTATAGATGGGATCTCATCCGACGAGTTCAGGATAAAGTCAGGGGTACCGCAAGGCAATGTTCTTCCTTCAACTCTATTTCTAATATTGTTTAGCGACTTTCTTCTTCTCACTTCCAATCCTATCTATTCTTTCGCAGACGACAGCAACATTTGTCATTCATATTTTTTTGATCGTAGGCCGAGCCTTTTGGAGATTGGGGTGAAAAGGCGAAATATGGAATTCACACTCACAAGTGACTTGGCGAAAATTTCCGAGTGTGGTCGTGCGAATGGGGTCGATTTTAACACGCACAAGACCCAATGTTGTTTTCTAACACACAGACGTGGTGTGGTGTCGTCTGTAACTTTGGGTAATGCACATATTGAGGAGTCAGATGCTCTTCATATTTTGGGCATGAAGATTCATTGTGATGTACTTTGGAGCGATTACATTTTCAGCATTAAAATGCCTCGGTTTTTTAAGACTGTGCAGGAAATACATCACTCTCTGACCTTCTCAATATTTACAAAACATAAATCCAATATGCAATGGCGTGTGTTTCATTGTTATATCGGTACAATAACGGAATGTGTTATAACGAAATAAAGAGTTTGATTCCGCATAATCATATATTTTCACGCAGTACTCGTTTTTCCCGTTGAGCCCATCCCTTTGTAGTTGATTGTCCGATGAATCGCACAACACATTTCAGAGAGAAATCGTTTTTAGCCGCACCGTTCGATTGTGGAACGATCTTTCTTAGAAGGCTTTTCCTGTCACTTACAATATGTATCGGTTCAAATCAAACGTCCATAAACACTACTTCCTCTGTCCTAATTTCCACAACCTATTTTCCTAGTACAAGCACAATGAACTAAATAAGTAGGGGTCAAAAAAAATAT